>JADDOH010000777.1:0-292441 GCA_016648135.1 Agrypnia vestita | reverse complement strand
TTTTTCCACAAGCGAAATTCAGCCTCCCAAGATCACGGGGCGTGAAAGACGTACGACTCCTCGCCTCCCGACCATGAAGAGACGAACTTCCCCATTCGGTTCTCGTTCATTATCCCATTTATAATCCCCGCGTGCCTAACCTTAAGAGTCTAGCGCCGGTAATAAGATCTCATTATGCTACGTTGGAAGTTAATATTGCACAACCGGGCGAAATACCTATTTTCCGCGAACCTATTCAATTTGTAAAACGCAATAATATGTATTTATATATGTTAGTAATACGTTTGAAATGCAGAATGCACGTATGATGACCTCGCTTCTATCCTAAAGATAATTAAGGTATAATCCCGACGTTACGTCCCGACATCAGTACTAATTTGTTTCCGCGTCCGTTACCGTCGAACTCTGAACCCACGTAATGAAATGAATAGTGACCATGAGACAATGACAAATTATATAGCACGAACATTCCATTTGATACACATAAGAAAACATCAGGAATAAATAATATCAAAGGTTCTTATCTTAGTTCTGTAGTTGGTCTGCTTCTGAGATGGCATCCTGATCCGAAGTAATATAACTCTCCAAAATTGAGCAATTACCAGCGCCTGTGTAGCCCTTCATTTCCCTTGTATATATATTTTAATATCAGCGCCTGTAAAACTGTATTAGATCCTAGAAACAAGAAAACTATTCCCTCTACGCCGAGCACATACAGAACATAAACCCCTTCAATCTAGTTCATCCACGGTTATGCAAAAAGGCGAAAGAATAGTAATAGTAAAAGGTCCTTAACTGACAGAAGTTGAAGTTCTCTGCAAACTGCCCATATCTTCTAGTGGCGCCTGTGTATTCCAATAACAACTTTCCAGTCATGTATTTAACATAACGTCCTCCTTGTGTGTATGTGTGCTGCAATATCTGTCATCCAGTTAGTGATTCCCAAAATAGTGTTTTCCTTGTATATATATATATATTTCAATATCAGCACCTGTAAAACTGTATTAGATCCTAGAAACAAGAAAACTATTCCCTCTACGCCGAGCACATACAGGACATAAACCCCCTTCAAACTAGTTCATCTACGCCGTACAGTGATATCACATGCAGACATAAACAATATAATTACAAGTATGCTTGCGTCCCGCCGACTGGACGCCTGTGTTTTCCAATAACAACTTTCCAGTCATGTATTTAACATAACGTCCTCCTTGTGTGTATGTGTGCTTCAATATCTTCCATCCAGTTAATGGTTCCCAAAATAGTGTTTTCCTTGTATATATATTTCAATATCAGCACCTGTAAACCTGTATAGGATCCTAGAAACAAGAAGACTATTCCCTCTACGCCAAGCACATACAGGACATAAACCCCTTAAAACTAGTTCATCTACGCCGTATAGTGATATCACAAGCAGACATAAACAATACAATTACAAGTATGCTTGCGTTCTCCCCCACATTGGTGGAAATATTCGCATTCGTATTCACCGAATAGTAGGCCTGATATTCGTATTCATGAAGGTAGTATTCGTTGCATCAAGGTTATTATATTTACAAGTATGTTCAAGTTCCCCCACCTTGGTGGAAATATTCGCATTCGTATTCACCGAATAGTAGGCCTGATATTCGTATTCATGAAAGTAGTATTCGTTGCATCACTCTCAATAATAAAATCATATAGATAAATAATTACGGTAACTCATAAAAATATGATATTACTTATATTAAACGAACAAAACAAAACAATCTGTCATATTAGTAAATAACGTGATCACGGAAGACCGAAGGTTAACTACCCCTGAACACACCGCGAACTGCCCACAATAGTGAATAATGTTCTAGAAAACATTTCAAATATCTAATATTGAATGAATAAAACAATGTCATATGAAAAACTATCACGGTTACGGAAGACCGAAGGTTAACTACCCCTGATCAAACCGCGAACTGCCCACAATAATGGAAAATGTTGTAGAAACATTTCAAATATCTAATATTGAATGAATAAAACAATGTGACTATTCCCTCTACGCCGAGCACATGCAGGACATAAACCCCTTAAATATAGTTCATCTACGCTGCATAGTGATATCACATGCAGGCGTAAACATTACACATGTACTATCCATTAACCGATTAAAAGGCGTAGCAATATATCAAAATGTAATTATAATTACAAGTATGTTTGAGTCCCGCCACCTGGTGGAAACATTCGCATTCGTATTCACCGAATAGTAGGCTTGATACTCGAATTTGTGAAATTAGTATTCGTTGCATCACTAATAATAATAAAATCATATAGATAAATAACTACGGTGACGCGTAAAAAATATGATATTACTTATATTAAATGAATAAAACAAAACAATCTGTCATATAAGTAAATAACTATGATGACTCGTAAAAATATGAAATTATTTATATTGAATGAATAAAATTAAACAATTTGTCATATAAATAATTATCGTGACTCGTAAAATATGATATTATGTTTATTGAATGAATAAAATAAAACATCTTCTCACGTTTCCACCTAATAAATAATAACGAATACAGAAAACAATAAAAGCAAAAGAAGCCCATTATTAGCTCTGACGTGTGGGACCTAATCTTCCCACTTCGCCCAAGCTGGGTTAACCGATTAAAAGGCGTAGCAATATATCGAAAGGTAATTATAATTACAGGTATGTTTGAGTTCCGCCACCTAGGAAATACGTAGATTTTTGATTTCAATATATTGTGCAATATACACTATGTTTATAAGATCGTCCGTTGACAAGTAGTTATGAACTTCTTATAAAATATTATTCCGCAGCAAATATTCAAAGAAATTATATTAACTAAAATATTTCTAACATCTTGGGATCGCATACGAAATTGATAATATCTAATGCCCTTTGTGAACAAACTCTTCCTCTCTGTAGTCAAATAAGCTGATGTTTATGTTTACTCCGTCTATAAATATGCCGTATCAACGTATAATATAACATAATATATATATTAATGAAGATAAAACAATTTCAATTAGCGTTGCAATGAAGCGAAACAAAGGAATATATAAAAACCAAAGAAGTCCAATTTTAATTATTCGTTACTAAGAGAATATATATATATTGCGCCCCCTATTGCTATTCTCGTTAGCGGAGACTCAAAATGTTTCCTAAATCTTCCATCAGGTGTCAGTAACGTATATTTCTAAAATATAATTGACAATTTCATATATGGGCCGGTTTTATAAGAAAAAAATGAACTTAAATTTCCTTTGTAATTCAAGATATAAAGTAATTTTAAATCAAACTTATTACACTCAAATGAAACGCGCCACGTACTGCCGCTTACTATAGACCAATCCTTAGCGAAGGCTCAAACCCTTTCTTGATTCCCGCTAGGTGGCGGTAGAAACATTTCAAATATCTAATATTGAATGAATAAACAATGTCATATGAATAACCATCGCAATTAAGGAATATATACAATTCGAAACACGTCTTTATAAGAACTTGATAGGAACAAATCGTGTTTTCAACGGTTGCCTAATGATACGCAATACAAACATGTAACGAGTTCAAATAAACCACACATTCATGTTTTAATAAAATAAATATAAAATCCAGATGCATTTTTAAAATATATTGTTTGTAGGAAATTCCTCGCACGATTTGAATTTATAACACACTGACAATCGTGATGTCAAAACCCCATAAATACTCCGATCCCAATTATTTCCAAACAATACAAATCATATAGAAATCCGTGTATTCAATCGCCAGTATAGATAACAAAGCATTCTTTAGCATAATAATACATCCGCCCTGAAGAACCTCTCGCACATTCCGAACCTCGCGACATTGAATATGCATAATTATACTGAATTTTAAAACCCACAAACAAACACGAAACACTCTTCGTCAGTAAAGTATTCCATTTTAAAGCCTTTATATCTTTGGTAATATATGAATATCGAATTTAAATGATTTTTCATATGAACAGCGACAGAATTATATATTTCATAAGCGTTATGCAATAATTCACAGTCGCCACATTACGATTTCTTGTACATTAAATCCGAAGCGCGTATAGTAATAATTATCACTAGGCCCAAAATACGTAACAAAACAATCCACAACATGTATCAATAATTGTTACGATCCAGAAAGTTCTAAATTGAATACACGAAAAAGGCAATAGAAATAAATAATATTGAAAATGCTTAGCTGTATCTTCGAGTGTTGCTGCCTCTGCGACTCTCTGATGGTATTTCCGTCCTCTCTCCACAAGAGCCTCCGGCCAACGTTGATGCTGAAGAAAGAAGGACGATCCTCGAATTTGTATGGCTTATATAGTCTATATTTCTCGCCATTTTTGACTCCAACCAACGTGTAAAGGTCAAGTCTCACTCAGAAAGCCGCTGATTCGTCGAATTCGTTCCGAAAATCCACGTTCGTGATAGGCTAGATTCGGTGCTCACGGCCCGCGTCTGTGATTGGACAATCTCGTTAAACAAAATAACATAAAGCCTGCTTTACACGCCCGCGTGCAGAGATAATAAAGCTCGTCCGCATCTACCTATCCGGCAAATATTTAATTATAGAGTATTTAACGGTTTGTGAAGCTTGTCTTTATTATAAACTTTAGCAGATAGATATTTTCGTATAATTTTTCAGCAATGTCTATTTGAATAGGCCAATATCGTTACAGTACCAAGGAGACCTGGAGCCACCGAGTTTGCGGAACGTGCTTTCAGCTTTGCGGGTCCAGCTATGTGGAATCAGCTGCCTCCAGTGCTGCGATCTATGTAGAATCAGGAACACTTCAAGAAGAGCCTAAAAACTCATTTTTTCGGGATGTCGCACCTGTAAAGCGCCCTTGAAGCGTCTCTTACGCAAAAATGGCGCTGTATAAATTAACATACACATAAACATAAACATTCATGTACAGAAAAGAAATACACAAACAATAGTATTTTAACATTTGTAGTCACGTTAAATATTGTTAATAGAAAAAATATTTGGTCAAATGAGTGTCTATTTTTGAAATATTTTTGGGCACTACTTGCGCAAATGTAATTATCTTATATTACCCCACAGTTAATAAAAAAAATATTTGATCCTTTCGAGTCCCCTTATTTCTTTTAATTGTTAAAATTAATCAAATATTCCGATTTGTTGAACACGGAATACGTGTCACATCAATATTCTTACTATTTTCAAACTAAGCTAAACGCTTGTGCTATGAAAATAGAACTATCTTGCTGGTCTGGGATGAGACTCGAACCCACGACCTTTCGATCACGAGGCACACAAGCTACTCTTATATTAAAATTTTTAAATCTGACAATTTTTAATTGTCTTGTCCATTCAGGTCAGTCGTTGTATAATTTTAATCTAATATATAATTTACTCTGTCTTTGTTCCGATTGGATTGATGTCGTTGTTTAGAGATGTTTTCTTGCGGATGCGAATCATGGACTATCAACAGATCTTGTATACGGGAGCATTTATCATCATTTTCTGAGTGCGTGTTGTCTGCGTGGAATGCTTGATTTTCAGTGCTTGATTCACCGTTGATTTTGTTGAGATGTGTCGTTTACGTAAGTGAAAAATGATGGAGTTCTGGGTACCGTACCTTGGGGGAATCCAAATTCACCTATTGGTGGATTACTTGGAGATTCATTTGATCTGACTATGTGGGGTATATTCGGTGAGTGGCTTTTTACCCGTTTGGGGCCGTTCTCTTTCGGTTCTGATACGAGTTGTTCGTGGGAGATACTGTCGAGTACTTCCATCGATTCGATGAAGATACCTGTACAATTACTTGATTTGTTCAATTTATTTTACATGACGGTGAATGTTTTGCGGTTGCGGCTTGTTCATGCGGCATGTTCCCCCAGTGAAGCCGGATGGGTTCTCATTTATTGTAGAATTGTCTTTTGTAATTGAGTTTGGTCTCTTTTGACTTTTCTTTATTTCTTTTTATTCTATATTATTATTTACTTGACTCTATTGTATTGTATTATTAATTAAGATTTTTGATGTATTAGATAAATAATATATTACCTTTCTCACTATCTGATAAATTAGATTACCTATCTACATGATTGTAAGTGGTTATCCCTCACAACACAAGAATCGTAATTCTTTTTTGTGAGGTATATACATACAAAAAAATGAATTGTATATATTTTCAAGGTATCTTTGTAATAAAATATTATATATATTGTCAATTAATTAAATAAATAAAATAAATAAATTAATTAAGTCATCAAGTTCAACAATGGTCTCATCATCAATCCGGAGTTATTCCTAATGATGATGGTTATTTTTCTCCCATCACAATAATATGTCGTGCATATAATTGTATTGCGCTAATTCTATTATTGTTGCTGATTTCTTGCACATACCCAATGATCATTTGACAAGTCCTACACAATATCCATTATCTTAAAAATTATCGGAACCCTTTGCAGACATTATGTACCGAAACGATTTATTTATGAAAATCTTTTTATGCATAACGACGATAAAATTCTTCTTTAAATTTTCAACGTTGCTTTATATCAACGATTGTTACTACCAATTTCATCTTGTTTGCTTGTTTCTTCGCTTGCAACGAATCGCTGTTCATGTCATACATGATCTCGTTGCATTGATACATGTATATGCATGGTATTACAGAAGACCGTAGACTCTTGTAATTATTTTGTTTTGAGGTATTAAGATGCATTGGAAATAAGTATTATAATTTTTTATAATCGATATAAGTAACTGTGATGATAGTTCAACATTTTGCAAAAAATAAGTCAGAAATATTAAAAAAAAAATTCAAATTTCGATATTGCCTATATCCATTACTATTGAGATATGCAATATCGGAATTTATATAATACTAGCTGTAACCCGTCAAAAAAGACGGTGCTTTTAGATGTCGTTTCCTAAGGAATAAGTATTTATTTATTTTATTATTATATTCGTAAAAAAAATTGTAAAAAAACCCTAAAAGAATCGAACAAAAATCGAAAAATTTTTTGCTCTAAAGAAGTTACGGACGTTACAGAAATTTACGGAGACAGACACTCAGATGGACGGACGGACAGACAGATAGACAAGTAAATTATTATAATTGGGATAATATAATATAATATGCAATATCTAAATATCATTGACGAAATATTAGATCGTAAGCGACTCATTACCAAGTCAGAAATCCACCTTTTAAAATTTTGCTACTAGCTAAGAGACAGCCTATATGTTACATGACACATTCAGTCTGTTTTTGATATTTAACTCATATCTTTAAAACGCCGCTGTAAAGGGATAATCTGTACATTGGGAATAAAATAAAGGTTGACGATTTCTTGTTTATTGGAAACGTTAAATTATTTACTTTGTCTTAATGGTGTTTTATTATTTCCCTTACATGCTTCGCTCTTCGTGTTCGTGTTCGTTCAATTCTCGGCCGAAATTGGACGTCAGTTGTCAGTGCCTCGCCTCTCCTCGCCTCTCCTCGTCTCTCCTCGTCTCTCCTCGCCGCTCCTCGCCCAACCCGCTCGGGGCTCGTGAATAATCACTTGTCCCGCGGTGATCACGCGATGTACACTGTACGTGTACACTTTGGAAAAGTTATTTATGCGAACAAAAATCGATGCTCATAACCGCGTTCTGCCTAGCCGCGGTTTAATAACGTTAGAAAGAGCTAACTATATGACAAACGTGAACTGATAAAATTGACGTATGAAATGTATCTCGATGCGGCGGATGCCTGAGTGCGCGAAAGGAACGGAAGGCGCGTGAATATGACCGCGTGGAGCTACGGAACGCGGACATTCCATATTGCGGACTTTCAGAGGAAAGACAGACCGCACAATTGGCATACAATATTGTTGTTTACTATATCAGGTCCTCGATAAATCTGTAAATAGATTTCGGCGTTTGATTGCAAGAATCGAAATTCCATAGCAGAAGAAGATAAAATCTCAAGGCAGGGCCGGTCAAGAACAGCACATTTTATATTATATTGCCTATTTCCAATCCATAGAATCTGCGATACTCTAAGTACTCTGCCTGCGGCTAGGCTGCCTATTTTATTACATTTGCATCAGGGATAAGAGAGCGTCCATAAACTACGTATCTAGGGCAGTATGCTATGCTGGGCTACATAAAGGCAGGGGGGGTCAAAATCGAGCTACTTAATACTTGTTTTTATTGTTGGGCAAAATTTAAACTAAACAACAGCATATGGAAGATCATAGAATATGTTATGTGACCATTATGTGATAACATAGGAAACGATACGGCCGCGAAATACCAACAGAATTTTTTCTAGAAGAACAAACAGTTAAGGCAATATTAAATGTTGAGCTAATGAAATAATGACTAGCCGTGTCAGGATTAGTGATGGTCAAAACCGTTATTGTAACCGGTTACACAATAACATTTAATTTACATTAACCGATTATTTGGCTCTACAACCCTGGTGGGTCTTAGTCTCCTCAAGAGTCAAGTCCACTCATCTCGGTCTTGTACCAGCTCTTTCCAGTCCTGAATCTTTAATGTAGATATGTCTTTGAGGAATTTGTCGTTCCTTCGCCCTGTTGGTCTTGAATTCAGCAGGGACTTCGTCATTATTTCCACATGACCCAGCCACCGAAGTCTTCCCAATTTTATAAATTTTGTGAGCTTGGCTCCTTAAACACAGTACAGAGCTCATTGTTGTAACGTTTGCGCCTAAGTCCAGTATCTAGAACCGGTCTTAAGATATGCCTCTAAATTTTCCATTCAAAAACGACCAGTTCTTGCTCATTCCTCTCAGTAAATACCCATGTCTCAGTTGCGTATGTGATCACTGTATTAACCGATTGTATTATTATTTTATTTCAAATTTGCGTGCGTGAATGTGGAAAAATCTTTCAGATAAAGACAAAAACAAGTGAATATAAAACATTTGAACATACCTGGAAAAGATAAATTTGAAAAAAAAAATTCAACAATAATTCATTTTCAACAAGCAATCGTGTAAGGTAAATTCGATAAAGGCCCACATTTTTATGAATACTTTTATTCTGTGTCTCCATTTAAAATATTTCTTAAGGGTGCAATTCTTTTACATAGATTTCTATGTGGATGTCAAATTTCTCTATGGATATTCCGATTTTGGTTTTGACAGGTCCCTCGCTTCGGCTTGCGGCGAACTTCGGGTGTCTGACGTCATCAGCACCGCTCCGAAAGACCGCAACAGCTATTATTTCAACACCGCACTCCCCGCTTTGGCCGCAACGTGATTGAGTTTCCACTCAAACATTTGAAATTTCATACAAATAATGGGATCCTTTTAGGACTAAGGGATTGTGATAATCACCCTCTATCTAGCTGTATACCCTATGTATATTTCTATTGACTTATCGCGGGTACATATTTGGGATGTACCGTAAACAAGACAATTTATTTCTTATGGCGCTTCAGGAATGTGTTGTGTACAGATGCATTGGCAATGTATGAGTAAGCGATACCTGTGTGAAAAAATCAAAGTTATATGGCTAGGCAAATTCACGATAGACAGTGATGCAATAAAGTCCTTGGCTTTTGTTTTACGCTTTTTCGATCGCTCAGTCAATAACGTAACAATATAAGGACGTTGGTAATTTGAAATAAATAAATATAAATATTTCCTCACATAATTATTTAAATGCAAGGTTAAATGTTTGCACTGTATGGATAGCAGATGGCCTTTTGTTGGCAGTCTTATTTTTTAAATTTATTTATTTAAATTATCCATATTTTTATTATTACAGATCGTGCCAAGCCTTATACAGCTTGTCGGCACGTTTCTTTTTCATTTTCTTGCATAAGTACATAGCGTACATATTTAGTTATAGTTACAGTTTGTAAAGGATAAAATATAAATAGAAAATAATGATATTATATGAACATAACAAGACTTAAAAGTAAACTTACTAGTGACACTAGGTATCAGATAATATATAATAAAAAAAAACATGAACATCAATGTGAATCATTGGGATCGAGATGCACAAAAAAATAATGGAACAGCTCAAAGTAGAAATGAAAAGGCATTGAGGCCAACAGTATGAGGCATGTGACTTGTCTAGATTTCCAGCGTCAAGTTATTTAATAGGAATTTCCTTATTTCCCTTCCACTTCTTGTAGATTGGGTGATATTCTTGACATGCTCCGGTGTTTATTGAAGTGATTAGTGGTACTGTGTTCGCTGTTGTTCTTGCTCCGTAGAAGTTGTTGATTTTTTTCACATTGAGTTGCCTGTTTGTGATTTGCCGAGTTCTATGGCTATGATTTACTAGTTCTTTTTCCTCTTCATAGTGCATCATGATTATTTTATAATTGTATATTTGTTTAACAGGGAGTACTTCGCAGTATTCAAACAGTATATTTTCATTGTTTCTGCTTTGGACTCTTATTTCTGGGGGTACAATTATTTTTAGGAGTCTTTTTTGCATGTTAAGTATTTTTCCCATATACGTTTTGTGAGTTCCTCCCCAAGACAATATTCCGTATGATAATATGGCTTCGGCCAGGCTAATGTATGTCATCTTCAGGAGTTTAAATGATAATATATTTCTAAGTTGATGTAGTTTAACCATGCAGACTCGGAGTTTTGCGCATATATTATCGTGCTGAATTGCTGCTGTGCTGCACTGCGGCGTAGCATGGTTGCCATTTACCATTGAAAATGACAAACGGAATGCGAATGAGCATCGCAAGGTCTCGAGCAAAACGTTGGGTTGTGCAAGAATAGTAACGTTTCGTATAAAAATAACAGTCAATTTACAGATTTCCATTTTTTTTCGGTCATCTCTTTCATGATTTTCCTCTTTTTAATAATTCAGACGCACACCACTATCCGAGGTTGTATTTATTCAGTCCCGGCCGGGGAACTTTTTCCTATGCAAATTGGATTGGTTTTCCGGCAAACACAACAAACACATTTTCAAACGTGGCGTGCATCAAGCTGTCACCAGTGAAAATGCCCAGAGCTGTATGCATGTAGATGCATTTTGAAATGCAATTAATGTCATACTCCGCCGACGGACACGTGTAAACCCCGTGCCGGGACCGTGTGGCTAATTATCCCGTGACAGATGTTTTCAGCGGACTAATTTAAAAATGCAAAAAAAACGGTATTGATTATTAGTGAAACAACAAATGGCTTTTGGGAAATATGCGCGGTTTATTTTCCGTTTGTCGGCTGTGAAATGCGAAGCGTAATATTTTTCAAACTTTGACGCGAGCGTAATATTGCGTCGATGTAAATTTTTAATCGGGTTGACGCATGGGGCGCGTATTCAAAAATATGACGTCACGAAAATAGGTCGCAGTTTAAACGTTTATATCTAAGGAAGTATACGACGCAGGTGAGTGTTAGTTATTTCGATAGATTGATGATATAGTTATTTCGATAGATAGTTATTTCGATAGATAAATGTGAGATTTTTGACATTAAACCCTGAGTCCGATCGGAATGAAACAAATATTTATAAATATTTTTATTACTATATGATTTACACGATTATTTCTTTCTTATTTTTATGTACTCTATTATAATATGTATACATGTTTATTTTTATGTATTTTATATTTATTTATTTATGGGAAAATTAACAGCATATTAACATATTAATAAATATAAAATAATGGATTCTAAAATTATGCCAATTACAAATTTTCCACTGAATATAGTAATTTGTTAGAATATAGTTTTATTTATTAGAACATAGTTTATTAGAATATGGTAATTTAATTAGAACAAGTGTGACATAGTAAAATATTTTTTTAAATTATTTTAAAAGCGAGTGGAGAGGGTGGAGGGGAATGTGGGACGGAAGTAGAAGGGAAGATAAATTGTACGAATAGTTTGCGTGCGGTTGTGTAGATATTGTTTGTTTTATGTTTCTTATCGTTGAGTTGAAAATGTCAATGTGGTGATAGTTTGTGTTAAATGAAATTGTGGATATGTACATAAAGGAGTATTGTTTTGAGTTGGTCTTACAAAATGGGAGATGAAAAGTAGGTGAATGTCTTTTATTGCGAGTTAGGATGTGGAAAGATATTCGTTGAAGAAGTTCCGGACTATCAACTAAATGTGTGTTATTTTGAATAACATCACCGTGTCGGCTATGTCTCTTCGACAAGTTAGAGTCTGCATCTTAAAAAACTTGGCAGTCTTCATTGCTTAAATGAGATGAGAAATAAACTATTACAATATGTACATATTTTTTATGAATCATTTCAAAATACAGACATCTTCCAACGGCGGGGACAGTGAATGGTTTTGTTCTTGCGGCCGCGCCGCCTCGGCTTATACAACTTGCGCAGGATAGCGCGGTTTTGCATGTTAGCCGAAAAAATGACAACCTGGAAACGGTTGAGTAGGACCGATATGGAAGATTTTCCTCTTAGAACGGTCCTGGGTAAGCGGGGGTACCATACTCATTGGTCGATTGACGTGGCCCGCATCGAGTTGTTTATTGCGGTCGATGCGGGCCATGAACCACCACAGAGTCAGGGGAGGGATAGCGGAAGCAGAAATGAGATGCAGTAAGCGATTGGCCAAAGTCGATTAAGTGACGATGATTTCAATCCGTTAGTTGAGCAGTGCCAAGATAAAGTAGTTGAGTGGGGATAGAAAGAAGTGCACACTACTTAACGGATTCTTTTACTGCGGTGAGATCAATATTGAAGAGGTCAATATCATTACAATATCTATGCTTATACACGATAATTGTAACGATATCAGAATGCGTGTACTTCATTAAAGTATTACGTGTCACGGGTAGGGAGGGATGAACGAAAACACTAGATATTAATTAGCAATTTATCAATCAATAGCTTGGTGGTCTTGTGGTTAGGACTCTAGCCTCGTGATCCAAAGGTCGCGGTCGTAACTCCAGACCAGCAAGTTAGTCCTAATTTCATAACACAAGCGTTTAGTTTACTTTGAAAATAGTAAAACTATTATGTGACACGTATTCCGTGTTCGCATCTCTATTTATAAAAAAAAATATTAATTAACTATTCAATTGTACAAAGTCACATAAAACGAATGAAACTTATTATTACACTATTTCGCAGTATATCACTCGTAAATGAATATTTTATTATCGCTGGGTAACACGTATTTAACATTTTTTGTTTTTAAATTCTTTATTGAAAATAAAATAAATACATGTTACAATGATAGTGAATATTTCATTTTTTATACATAACTTTCCCCAGAAAAGTTAAAACTTGTGTTTGGGAACAAGAGTACTTGATGCATAATGTGAGAGCATGAATGATAAGTATGTATAAGTCAATAAATGGAACAGTGTAGAAAAATATGAACATCATAAAATAAATATTAGTGAATCAAGAATACAAATTATTTTCGGAGTACAGTTATTTTTTAAATTCGAATTATTTTTTGTTTTGATTATGTACCTATTATTCTATTTGTTTTATGTATTTCCTGAATTTTGTATATTATTTTTCATTTCTGATATTCACTAAAACATTCCATCCAATTTCGCTCGTAGTATTCATTTATTTCGCCAATCAGATACTTCGCTCGATAATTCACGACTGGCCGCACTGGGCGTCATCTCGCGCTCGCGCATACTTCGCACTGAATCGACCTGCCAAACACTACAACTCTCTGGCGGCCTTGATCCGCGCTATTTATATCCAAAAACTGGATTTTCGAACCTCCCAGATTTTTATAGTGTTAAGGAGAAGGTTCTCGTTGCTTCTAGTTTTTTCCAGGTGTTCCTCGAATGACGTAGGTAATTCCTCCGAGGTATTAGGTTAAAAAAAACCAGAGAGGGATTCAGTATGTAATCTCTTTTGCCAATTCGTTACAATAGCATCACTCAACTATTTTATCTCAGTGCTACTCATATAATTACACTTTAGATATTTGACCATGATGCCAAACAATTTTATTATTAAGCCAATCTACTTGGTTTGTTTCTTATAAGGCTCACATTTTACCTTTAGACGCAGATAATAAATATTCCATTTGTAAATAGCAATATCCCAAATAGAATTATGTGTCCCATGTAAATAGCAAGTTTGGTCGGTCTGAACTTCAACTTGCGTAATAACGTCCGTGTTTCAGGCCGTCAAACATCCGAGGCAATACCGATCATTCTTTCTTGCCCAAACATACCCCAGCGGTGGGCAGTTCTCCCCTGGCCCTAACGTGATTAGTACGAATACGAATTTTCCCTTATTTAGGGCGAAACTCGTAAAATATTCAAAAGATCGCAAAAGTTAAACCGGTCAGACGGCCCCTGTGTTCCCCCGAAGACGCGAACGGTTCTGGTCCTGAAATGTTCGAGCAAACATTCCAGTTGCTTGTGGTCGTATAAGATAGTTGATTTTTTTCCACGTTGAGTTATGCAATCCTCACCCCTATTCTTAGACTACGACAAGTCAAAAAAATTGTTTTTGATTTAATAATGCATAAATTTCAAAAGCATTATTAACCTATCCTGTCCGATGCTGTAAAATGTTTGTTATCTAAACTAATATATAAAGAGTTAAAGTTCGTAAGTTTAGATGTAGGAGGTAATCTCCGATCCGATTTAAAAAATTCTTTCACCAATATTTAGAATGGACTTTCAGGGTAGACATGGGCTATATTTTATCCCGTTTAAATAAAAGAGCTTTTCGTGGTGACCTATTTTACAACTCAAGTTGACGAAAAAATGGTTGAGCGATGCGTTTTTTACGAACGCTGCCTTAACAGTCAGAGATATTTTAATACTTCCTGTAGAGAAGTTATAGAATTCAAAAAGTCCGCGGTGATATATATCTATATGTTAAGATTGATATAAAAGTTGATAAAATATGACTAAAAGTTATTAAACATCTACGCGTGCGAAGCCGCGCAGGCACAGCTAGTGTTGGTATAAAAACACTTACAGAGTTTTTTAGTCTACCGGTTTCAAGACGTACCTGTCTCTTTGTCACGTTGTATCACTACACTAGCGACTCCACCACACAACACAACCATGTACAGGGTGTCCCAAAATAATGTATACACAGTTTGAATGATTATAACACTAGTTTTTATTCACATACAATTAATATTTGAATTGCAAAATAATCTCCATAAAAAATTAACTTTTTTTCCTACCACAGATGTTCAGAATTATCACCATTCTATCAATTCACAAACTTCAACAAACATTTCATTTGGTGTTGTGGCGTATTCTTGCTGTGTGTTTTATTTATAATTTTTTATGCTCTCTTTAATAAATTTTATAAAAAAGTTTATAACGTTGACAATCTCAATTTCTTGATGAGGAGTACGAAATCTCAACAAAACTATTAAAAGTACATACTTAAATGATTAGACACAAGCATTATGTTTTAATCAATGTAGGTACTGTTTGTTTCCTTAAATAAATAAAATAAGAAAAAAATAAATTAACGAATTATCAATAACTTTGTATATTTCCATACCCATTATTAATAATGTCCTCTTAACCAATGTTCGTTTTCACCTGTTTGCTGACGCCGGTGTTTTCTTCTTCTTGCTGGCATTCGGTTATGTAAATACAAATCGACCTTTTTTTATTTACCGGCGGTTTCTCTTTTGCGACATAAAATATACATTCCTTCCTTCCGTCTCTAGAAATATAGGGTGTTCCTTACTCAATCGTTATTTTAAACCTATCAACATAACTAAATAATTTACCGCTATCGAAGTGAAATATGTACAAACTTGGTTCGCGGTCACTAAAGCGTGTAATACATGTTTATCATAGAAGAAATTCTTAATATACGATATCATATCGAGGACTGTAACTTTACACACAGCGTTGACTTTGGAACTCGCGCACTTGCGAAGTAATACTGTACTCGTAAACCTTGTTAACCTTAATACAATAAAATTAATTATTTTCTCCGCATAGGTAGGCAGAGAGGATGGAGCGCTGCACTCTTCTGTCCTGACATACAACTCTCGCCTTATATTCATACATCTTCGTATTCAAGCTCGCCGATTGGTGAGGCTTCTTACAGGACCGTCTTCCAGTATCCGGTTTAACTGATCATGCCAAGTCTACCGCGGCCTCACTTTATTTCTGGCTTTTTCATTATTGTTTATTTTGTTATATCATTGAAAAAAATCGTGTCACACATCCATATATTTATACAAAGCCTAGAAAGTGTTAGTTAAAAGTTTAGTTTATTTCGTTTTAGAATGACATACATACATTCGGCCGTATATTGTATAACAGTTATTGTATAACATAGTATTGTCATCTGTGTTGATGTTTTAATTTTGACAGGTTTGAAATTAATAAATTCCACCAATCAGAAAGCTCTAAAATGTAAAAAAATGTTAAGTTATTCAGAAATTGCGAATAACTCAACGTTTTTTTACATTGTATAGCTATCTGATTGAATTAATTAATTCCATACCTGTCAAACTTAAAATGTAGGTACTTATACAACAACTGTCAAGATACCGAAAAATCAATTGTTATTTTCAGAATATGGTCGATTATGGGTATATGGAATCTAGCAAATTAATTAGATGCTTTTCTTTACATAAATGTAATACAAAATACTAGAAAGGCTATTAGAAAAATGATAGAACAGCTATTGAAAAAATGTAATACAAAATGCTATAAAAAAATAATTCGATCACCTTTATAACAGAGTGAAATTAATTTAATGTTTTAAGTAAAAAAAAATATTTTTTATTATTAATTATATATACATGATAATAAAATAAATAAAACATTAATAAAATAAAGTAAGTAAAAAAGGGAGTTAAATGTTACAATACATTGTTGTCGCAAAACAAAGTTCAAAAACGAAACTTTCCAAAATACGAAAGTTTAAGAAAGAAGTCAAATCTTTGATTTTGTACAACGATGTATTGTAACATTGCCCACATGTCTCAAATGATTTTTATATAAAAAAATTACTACTTCTAAATGGTTTCTGCTTTGGTTGGTACTTTACTCTGGCTTGTAAATACTCCTCCCATAAGCTCGAGCTTTAGCTCAAATTATGGGGAATATTATGTCTTTAAAATGTTATAACATAGAAAAAATTATTATGTATTTACTGTATGAATAAATAAAAAAAAATAATAAAAAAATTGTTGTCCGTCTGTCTGTCGATCCATCTGATCATGGTTTATCAGAAATTTTGTACGTGGTTTCGAAATCGAATATCACTTTTAATTAAATAAATCTTTTATATTTTGGTAGTTTAAAATGACGGCAGATTTTTGATCACCCTTTATATTTGCCGTGTGTGTAAATATTAATTTTCATGAAAATGAAGACGGATAATAAATTATTCCATATTTTGATATAAACAGTATCCAAACGAGACGTTTTATATAGTATAAAATTGGACAAGGTCGCACGTGCTTAATTCGGGTACCTCGGGTAGTTCCAAGAATTATTATTAAATCGTTTGTGGGTCTTAAATTAATAATCATTTAAGAGGTACAAAAAATAATTAAATTATTTCGTTTGAACTCTGTAAATTTATGTGTATAACTATATAACGGCTCTATTTTATGTTATTATAATCCACATAATTTAGTTAAATTTATTTATTCGTATGTGAAATAATATATACGATCTTTAAGTTATTAACTGGTAATGAAGATTTTTTTTAATGGGAATGATATGTACTATTGTATTTTGCTATTACTTTGTGGTTATTCATTATGAATATAATTAAACGAATTAACTTTATATTCCATGTATCTGCAGAATGTTGTAGATAGTTCTGGATACTGTAGACTGTTCTAGAGCCTTCCATAGTGTTGTTCCAATGTGGCATGTTACAAGGAATTCGGACAGTATGCGATTCCTTCTGATTATTTATTTATTTATTTATTCGGAAACATAACAGGTACAAGCTAATAAATAAGTGCATAAATGATAAGAATCGAACATTTTGACTAACACATTTTTCCTACCATATTTCACATAGAAAAAATCATAAAAGTAGAAACGATAAGAAGAAATAAAAAATAAAAGACGAGAACAGTAGCAATAGAATGGAAAAAGTGAATATAATGAAATAGTAATGAATAATAATGTGGTGAAAATAATATAATGAACGTAAGTAACAATAATAAACAATAAAACAAAGAAATAATTAGATACCCATTTTACTTCATTCATATGTTGCATCGCAAAGCATTTTCTAAATGTGTTTGGATATTAATTAAATGTTGCGACGCAGAATAACATTCACTTGTATAATTAGTTCATATGAAGACATAAAATAGATATCAATGTCGATGTACAAGTGTTGTAAGCTCGGCACATTCCCACTATGGGTGAGCGTAATCCGGGGTTGGTGCGAGCAACAATGTGGAAGAGTCAGTGTGTTCTAGGACGTGAAAAATGTTCTTAGGTTTGCACGGCCACTCAGAATCTTCTGGTTTGTGTCGTCTGGGGTATTATGTCGTGTTATTACGACCTTTCTGGCCGATGTTTCGAATCCCATTGCAGGGTCCATCATCAGGGCTGATGTGTTATTGTGAGTGTTGGTGTCGTGGTTAAGTATTGGCTTGCAATACCGTGTCGAAAGCAGGGTGAGGACGTTGTCAGGGTGTGTTAAGTATTGGCTCGCAATACTATGTCGAAAGCTTTGTGTTTCTGTGTTACGTGGTAATACCGTCTCGGAGTCGTGTGTTGTCTCGTGTTGTGTGTATGTTTAATCTATTGTCTGGTCACTATCTCTGCGGGAACTGCGACGAGATTGACTTTGAAGCGCCGGATACCAAACCTCGGCCAGAAAGGTCGTAATAACACGACATAATACATAGGACGTGAATGCTTACACAATGAAGATCTTACACAATGCAAAAATGTCAACAGTTGTGCGTCTGTTTACCATTTGGTATGTTCCCGTTCTGCCCGTGGCTGCGCATTCGTTGGGGACATTTGGTGAGTCCGGATGGGGATTGAGGATGTGGGATTAGCGTGCAAATATGTGAGGAGTTCGGTTCGGTGTACAGGGTGACGGGAAAGTTTGGGCGCAATATACGAGGCGGCGGGCGGCAAGTAATTACGGCGGCGGCACGTGGGGCCATGATTGTACGCGGGCGTCGACTGTCGTAAAAACAACGAATCTTTCATATAACATGTATTACTTGTACGTACGAAATTTGATCAAAAATACGCAAAATTTTCGATTTTCACAAAAAATATTTATTCGTTCAGCAATATTAATTTGATCGACAAACACAAGTTCGTGATACTTGCTTGTGATTAGAAATTTGATATACTAATATTTTACATTGTATATATTAGGAAAAATAAAGATTATTATATTACCTACTTTAAGAATAAAAAAAATCAAAATAATAAAAAAAGCACTTTATTTTCGACGCATCATAATTTAAGCAGATTTCTGCCCAAATTATGTGTTGAGAATGTTTTTTTTCAATATATCTGACTTGCGGGAGCCGGTAAACATCTTAAACATCGGCTTCAGCTGCGCAGAAGGCAAATTTTGGGTCTCAGGGTGAGGTAGCACGGAGTGTAGGTACATGCGCAAACTTTCCCCCACTATGCCGATGTTCACGATGTTTGCCGGCTACTATACCTTCTGTAAAACGTTAGACCATTATAAAACTACCTTATAATAAATATTAAAAATTAATTCGCTTTATTACAAGACAAATATGGGGTATAAAAGCAAAGGCAAATACTAAAAAAAAATTGAATGCAGTCGTCAAAGGATTACTAAATTATACTTACTTACTCTACTGAATTCGAGATTTTATATAGGAAACATGATTTTGGAAGGAATGGATACATAAATTCTAGAATTCTTTACATTTTATATTAGTAATCCTTGGTGACTGAATTATTATGACTGAATATTGCGGATTCTGCCGTTTTAAACCACAAATAAAAAAATATTTAAGTTTTTTAACATTTTATTTGACTTGTATTAAAGTGAATTAATGTTTAAAATTCGATATAAGAGGTTGTTATCTTAGTCGAACGTTTTAAAGAAAATAAGTCAGAATAATTAAAAAATGAAAATTTTGAAGTCGCCTGTCTCCACAACTATTGATATGAGAACATTATTGCTTGAACATTTCGGACTCATAATTTAGGTAGAAATCTACCTGTAATGTATATAGTTTTATCGACTTGCTTTGTTGCTTTCTATATCTATCTATATGTTAATTGCCCCAAAAATGCCGCTCATGTTGCATTTATATATAATTGTTTGTGTAGATTTTTATGTGATTTGTTTTTATAAAAACATTTTTTAATCGCGTAGATACGCTAAATAATATCAAAAATATCATTTCTTGACATGGCAGTTACTTTGTGGTGCAACATGATTATTTTAATTTACACTAAATTAAACTATGTAAAACATTGAGCTGTCAATGCTAAATCACTGCTATAATTTCGAGAGGAGCAGTCCTTTTCATCAGCAGCAGGTTAAATGATAATTAATTGGCGGCCCTCGTAATTCAGTAGGCATGATACCGGGATTTGCAGGTTCAATTCCCGGCGTGGTCACAGTGCAAGATTAACTCAAGCCTGGTGTCTTTTTGTGGCGTTTTTTTAGCCTTGAATTCCAAAGAAATTATTATATTTAGATATTATAATAATAATTTCGTAATATGGAACGGTAAATAATAATCAAGTGCTTTTCGTGGTCTCGCATTTTCGCTACATGATTTCGCTACATGATCCGCTACATACCCAGATACATGCTTACGCTACATTCTTACTTATACAGGGTTATTTGTAAAACATCAATAACCTCGCAGGACTATATTCCTGCTTTGATTATGAGTCGAAAATGTTCAAGCTATTATAACCTAATATCAATAGTTATGGAGATATGCGACATCAAAGTTTGCACTTTTTTTTTCAATATTTCTGACTTATTTTACAGTAACCCATATCGATTATGAAAAATTCATTCGTTTCTATACAAGTTAAATAAAATGATAAAAACCCTTAAAAATTCCAATTGGAATGTTTTCCAATTGGAAGTCGAAGGTTTTTATTTTTTTTTTGACTTGTATTAAAGGGAATGAATTTTTCATATTCGAAATAAGTTACTGTAATGATAGTCCAACGTTTCACAAAAAATATGTCAGAAATATTGAAAAAAAAGTGCAAACTTTGATGTCGCATATCTCCTTAACTATTGATACTATTGACATTTTCGACTCATAATCAAGGCAGGAATATAGTCCTGCGGGGTTATTAATGTTTTACAAATAACCCTGTGTAACTTTCGTTACATTAAAATTTTTACCCTGAACGCGTCAAAAGAAGATAACAATAAATTAAAATTATTATTTTTTTGGTTCTGAAAGCATCCTCGACAAGGGACGGAGGGTGATAAATCGAACCAACGATAAAAAAATGTGACAAAGCTTAGATGTGAGTTTAGTTTGTAATTTGACCGTGCCAGGGTGGGGGGTGAAATTTGTCCCGCTCCTCGGGCCGCGGTCGGCAGCGCCAGCTGGCCGCCCCGCGCCCCGCTAAACTATCGCCATATCTTTTTGCGACGTGACGGCCGCTGGACGAGAATAATTTTAAAGTTATTCGCTGAAAACACCTTCATTGAATTAGGGTCAGTCGTTTGTTCGCCAGTTAAAGTAACCGACAGTCAAAAATGTCGGGTTGAAATTATATTTATAGGTTGAGGGTTGTTTGTGTGTTAAAACTTGTTATTTTTCATCTTCATGTCTGCGTGATCTCCAAAAAAACATTACATTACTTATCAATTATCACTTTGCGCATGGGTAGCAAATTCATTTACGGTAGAGTAAAGAATAAACAAATCGGGAAGGAATGTAAAACAGATCTTCCTAGCGTGAAGAAAAAAAAAATCTCTTCTTGGAATCATTTTGATAAAGGAATTGATACGTGTGATAATTTAAAAATATTAGAAATCAAGAAATGCCGGAAAAGTAAAGCCAATACAATTAATAACCAGTCGATTTTTATGAATAATCCATTACTAATTTATGACAAGTAGACACTGAAATGCTTACTTACTTACTTACCATCACGTCGTTTCCCCGTGGGGCTAGGCAGAAAGGATAGAGCGCCACACTCTTCTGTCCTGACATACTACTCTCGCCTCATCCACATTCATACATCTTCGCATGCAAGCTCGCCGGTTGTTGAGGCTTCTAACAGGACCATCTTCCAGTATGGTTGATCTGGTCGTGCCACGTCTTCCGCGGTCGCCCTTTCTTTCTGGCGCCATCAACACTTGCATTATATATCTTTTTTACCATTCTTTCCTCATTCATTCGCTCAACATGCCCAAACCATCTGACGGATTATGAATAATCCATTTCAGTGTCTATTTGTCATTCTCCCGCACCCCCACCGAAACTGTACCACGACCCCGTTCAAAAATTAACTTGTTTACCAAAATTAGTAATGGATGATGTGATAAACTTGTTTGTCGGGGTTTCCTCGTGGTTGAGGACTGACTGTCATTAATACAAACTATGTATTAATACGTATTTGTTTCCGGTAAAGACTATATCTAATTGCCTAGCTGCGAACTGTTCTGCGGTTGGATTTCGTCTACCTTTGCTGCGCGGCCAGCGTGAAGCTGCGATATAACTAGTTATGCATGCGAGATAGCTACCTACCCGCCTCACACATAATTAGTATGCGTCCGTCTTGATGAAGATACAGTGGTATCGAATCCGGTAGACGATAAGTTACTAAAAGTGGTTTATACAAAGTTTTTAGTTAATATAAGTTAATAATCATGTAAGTCATCTTTATGCCGCTGCTGTAGTCATATTTACTTATTTGCTGTAGTTAAATATATTTATATATTTAAAAATATTGATTATTTTATTTGTATATGTCTACTTTTATAAGAGTAATTCCACCAACATGTTTCAGAAATTACCATTCCATCATCAGGGTGTTGTATAACTATCAAAATATCAGAATGAAATGTCTTTTGTTTCTTGTTATTATAAATTATTTGAAAAAATATTATTACTGAAGTTCTTGATTACTCGCAATTATTACCAAAATTATTACAACATAAATAATTTTGGTCTGAAATTGAATAATTTAGAATCATTTGAAATTAGTAAACCAACAAAATATTATTAATAATCAATTAAATTTAACTACTAGCCCTATTCTAAAAAAAATTCCAATAATTGCGAGTAATCAAGAACTTCAGTTATAATTTTTTTTTAACAATTTTTCAAATAATTTAGAAAAACAAGAAACAAAAGACATTTCATTCTGATATTTTGACAGTTATACAACACTCTGATGATGGAATGGTAATTTCTGAAACATGTTGGTGGAATTACTCATATAAAAGTAGATATATACAAATAAAAAAAAGTAACCCATAAAAACCAAGTTTTTACTAAACTCCCTTTCTTTGTGAAATATAACAATAATTAAAGATGAATTAAAACATATAACATAACACTAAACTTACAGAAATTTAATATATTTTTAAAATGTCAGATGTTTTGAGATGTCAAGATTTTGATAGATTCAATTATCATCAATATCGTACCTCATGAATTTCCAGCGTCAAATGATTTGGTCAGAATCAGATTTGAGTAATGTGTAGAATTCTTCAAAACTAAGCAGAAATCTAAAAGAAATAAATTATTATTTGATTTTTTTCCAAAAAACCCAATTTTGCTGTCATCTGTGAACCAATTTTTTTGTAAATTTTCGAAATTCGTAGTAATGTACCTGTTACATCGACGGAGTAATTCAAATTTAGAAAATATTCCTCGACGTTATCGGGCCGCCGCGCCGTTGCTAATCAAACTTTTCTAATGATTACAATTTGAAAAAACCAATAAAATTTCTTAAAATCCGAAATGATACTATAATTATTTTTTTTTAACGAAAATTTGATAGATAATCTTGATCGTCGCCACGAGTCTGCTTGCCAAGTTTCAGCTCGATTGGATCACGGAAAAAGGGTCAAAAATCGATTCAAAGTTTTTGTTGACGGCAAGCCGGCAAGCAAGCAGACGCCACGAGTTAATATAAAGGGAGTAATAATCAATATTTTTTAAAAATGTCAATCTACAATGTTGCTAAATCAATTGAAAAAAAAAAATTATATACATATTTGCTGTGATTAATCGTGTATACATTAGGGAATGTATCTTTAATGGGAACGCCCAAAGCGGCCAGGATACGACCGCAGTCACGGGCTACCATCATTTTAATAATTTCACCGTCAGCTCGGCGTTGCCCTGTTTATGTGGGCAAGTGGGATAAAAGTTATACCCGGCCTTGTGAATAAAACAAAAGAAATCCACGCAAGAAAATTCTAAATCTAAACCCCTTGTCACCAGGAGAGAATGATTTAAATAAGGGTCAATCCGAATATCACCTCGCATTGTTTCCACAATATTCCGCCCCCATTCCAGAACGTTCGGGAGGGTCGCGACCCTCACTTCGGCCGCGCCATATTGTCGTCAAGTTTTCGCAATAAACTAAAACAAATTTTATTTGCGCCTCGATCAAAATACGACGGAGCAAGTTCCACCTTTCGTATTGAATATCGAGAGCCATTTTCTATTTTATGAGAAACTATATAAAATGGTTGTAAAAAGTAGTGTTTTTAAAGTTTTCTAAACGATGTCCTTCTTGCCTTAGTAAAAATATTATGTTTTTTTGGTACAATGGTCTATTTTCTTCTTATTCGTATAGTTTAGACCAGTGATGGGGGACCTTTTGGGCTCAGCGTATCAAAAATTCTAGAAATATCTGCTGGCCTGTCATTTTTAAAAAATATATTTTTTAATAAACACACCATCAGCAGGTCATTTTCTGAGAGATACTATTTGTAGATACACGGAGTTTACCGCGCATATACTTGTTTAACTTGTTAATCTACAACTCATTCCAAAATTGTATTTGTTGATTTGCAACACTCCAAATTTTGTCCTGAACATTATTTATAATATATTTATCATAAAAACTTTATTCTTTGTTTATTAAACATAAAAAAGTTTATTGTATAAACTTGAATAATCTTAAAAATGTTCATAAAATATTAATACTTTGTACTCTAATGTCGCAATAGGATCATCTATTACACCTGTTGACAGTCTGTTTATTAAAAAAAATATAAAAATAAAAGAAATGAATCTCTAAGAATGAGTAAAGAGTTACCTTTTCCAGGACTTATTTTATTAATAAAAACTGACGTATAGGTGGACAAATACACTCATTTTTTATGTAAAGTCAAACTTTAAATAGCTCTTCCGTGAAATTTCTTTTTTGTAGATGCTTTAGTTTGTGTAGGGAACGTCGATTTAATTATAATATTCCCTTACACGCAGTAGGTATAAAAATAGTGTAGGTGGTTTGTTAGTTTTTTTGAAATTTATAATAATCGCGAACAATAAAGTTCACTGTATAAATATTAAAAATCATATCATGAATCGATTTCAATGTAGGTGTATAAAAAATAGATTTTATTGTATACGTATACGTACATATATGCAATTGCCATTTTTTAAGCCGACTCAAAATTAAATTGATATCATGTAATGGTTATCTCACTAATTTTACAATAAACCAGGTATAATCGCGATCTTAAACATTTATGTCATGCACGGAATATTAAATGTAATACTATCCCCTGTTTTCCCGGGGAATGTACGGGACTCAAAACGGGATAAAAACGGCCCTCTTTCTGACTGACGCGAACAATGCGCGCGTTGGTTTGCGGGCGCTCTTTTATTGTTTTAGTTTTGGAACTCTTTTCATCCGACGCATCGCCGGATACACGCGCCCGTGTGTGTTGGTGCCTTTAGAATGTTCCAAAGCTCCATCAACATCCGTAATCCTTGCATTCATGGGCCTCATTTGCGCGCCTCGGATTTTGACGTACTTTTAAGTTGACTTTTTACTTGTGCGGGGAGGTGGGCGTGAGATGGGGCACTTTTTCCACAATGTTGTATGTTTGTTTTTTTTACACATTGTATAACATAACGAATTTTGGCATACTCGGCTTACATGTTCTGAGCATGCATAGTTTTCAAGTAGTATACATTTAATAACATGTACAAGTCATCATACAAAAATCAAAATGTACACAGCGGGCCATGGAAAGGCAGATGCTCGGCGTAAGCCTTCGAGATAAAATCAGAAATGAAGAAATAAGACGCCGTGGCAGTGGCCTGGACATATGGCTCGACAGGAGAATACTAGATGGGCACCCAGAATCCTACAGTGGAGGCCCTCGATAGAAGCGTCGGAAGACCTCCCAAAAGGTGGTCTGATGACATAGTCCAGCAAGCAGGAAGAACCTGGATGCGAAGGGGGAGAAACAGAGATGAGTGGAAGAAAATGGAAGACGCCTACATCCAGCAGTGGAGGGAAAAATGCTAAGGAAGAAGACGAAGAAGACAAGTCATCATAAATATTATTTTGTTAACACAAATTTTATATTTAATATATTCGTTTATCTCCATAATTATAAATTTAGGACATTGGTATTAAGACTTAGATGTTAGAACATTTACGACCCTTAATTTAGACAAGAATCTACTTGTAGAGTATTATGGACCAGCTCTGTTACATAATTTCACCATTTTCTAATGTGGATGGTCATAATAGATGAGGCTCGATGAATTTTCTCTAAAGTGTGATCAAATTTATCAACATTTCACATTAAATACTTGGTATTGCCAGGAAATATACGTCTATTTGATTCCCATGGAAACTAGGAAAAATGTTTTTCCTCACTTAAAATGCTTGTGCTGGACTCCACGTCCTAGCAACATGGGAGCATCGGAAAGATCAACCGGTTGCCGAGGCTGCAGCTTCGGTAGTCACGTCATAGGTAAACACCGGTCAGAGCAACTGACGTTACGCCTCAGTACCCATCTTTGAACCGTTGCCATAGACACAATGCAATGTTTACTGAGGCTTGACGTCACTTAGACGAAATGACAGCTGCGGGCGTTTTTGCGCGGAATTAAAAATATGTAGATGAAAATGCAATTATTTGCGTGAAAACTTAGTTTATAACTGAAATAATGTTATTTTCGGTAATAGTAGACGTGTACCTACAATATAGAATGTTATTTCAAAATCTGTCATCATGCCTATTGAACAACGCCCTTGTTAGATTTATTATTCTAAAAACGTAATTCTATAAAAAACACCTGTACATTAAGAATAATGTTATAATAGTGAATAAACAGTTATAAAAATTTAAGTACGAATGGTTATATTATTTTCCTAGATCTTCATCTCTCACACGAGTCGGCCCTGCGTCATATGGTCAGTGGTTATACCACACTTGCGCGACCATACAATTACGACTGGTAACTTGGTATGGGTAAATGCTTAAAAATGACAAATCCTTTACGGCAACACTAGTTGACAGCGCGGCCGGGTAAGAGTATTTTCCTTCATGGTATGGTAATGGTAAAAAAAATTATAGCCACCTTAAAAAATATCTCCACTAAACTCATTCAATCCCCCGTTTTCCGTTCTTAAAAATATTTCCTTTGAAATTTTTCCAACGCCGGCTCTCTCCACATTATCTGCACTTCTTTTGTTTCATTATTTCATTCGGGGATTCCTGAAATAATGTTTCCGGCCCAGATAGAGCCTCCCTCCCCCCTCCCGCCGCCGTTCCCATTAGAGAGCCCCCCACCCTAATTCGATGAACAAAACCAATATGGCTTCAGAAATAACATTCGCAGTGTACATTCGAAAATACCGGTTAATTAAAATGGAAGCGTTTAATAATTCTGCTGAAAACCTGGTCAAATATTTCTCTTCCTATTTTTTTCAAGTATAATATATTTTCCCACGGATAGAGCAATTTAAAAGCATTGTATGTTTTGCTTCTCTGCTTGTTTTTAAGAGTGAAGATAATTAAAAAAAAACTATTAAAGGACGGCTGCATACATCAGGCACAAATATTTTGTCACTGGGTCATGACTGTGAGTGATAAATAAGAGACACCTAAAATAATTAATGTTTTTTATTGATGAAAGTCACCGGACACAAATTTAACTGGAGCACGGATTATGGAATATGTAGAGGTACACAGAGTAGTTCTTCAATTCCCATTAATATTGCACTAGTCAGTGTTTGTACTCGTCTTCTAGAAAAATTGCAAGGTTGTGATCGCACGCTAGCACTATCGAATGCCCCGTAGATATTCTTTTAATTTATTTCGCTGGTCGATAAAACGTCCATCCGATCGCTGTTTGTCGCTTCGCTGTCAAGTAACTGTGAGTTCGGCGCAATGCCGTCGCGTATTTACAAAGAGCCGATGTTCTCGAAGTTTTCGACATACAGTGGGTGGCCATATTATTAGGGACAGTGCTCATATTTATGTAATTTCTGTATAAACCATTTTACGAGCAAAACGAATAGATTTTCATGTGGTTGTTTTATTTGACATTGCTGCTGGTGTCATTATTTTCAGTTTTTGTAAGTGGCAATACTGAAAACCTGCGTCATTTTTTACTTAAGTGATGTTATCTCTCAATTGGTTGACGCTTGTTGAAAATTACCGGTGTAAGAAAGTGGTTTTAAATATTTTAAAATTATTTTTTCCAAGTTTTTTTCATCCGAAATAATTAAAACGTAAGTAATATTTATATTTGCATTGTATTTGCTGAATTTTACGAATGAATTTCAATTTTTTTACAGTATACCGTGATCACCTCAAAATTTCTTTTTTTTAGCATGGGTAAGACTTCAAACACGTCCCCAAAAAAATGTAGAGATATGCAGACATTATTACTTCATTCCTCACATTCCCAGAGAGATATAGCAACTATTTCGGATGTTTTGAAGTTTGTCGTCAACCGTATAAAAATTAAAATCGATCAAAACAAACCCCTGGAGGCAGGCCGAATGGGAAAATGTGGCAGAAAAAGGATCACTACTCTTCGTACCGATCGTAAAATCAGGGATATCTGCCTCGAAAATCGTAAGAAGAGTGTTGCCCGTCTGACTATGATGATGAATGACGAAGGAATGAAAGTTTCAGAAAGGACAGTCCGCAGGCGGTTAGCCGAAGAGAACTTGATTGGTCGTCGGCCTATCAAAAAACCACGCCTCACCGAAGCCACGAAGAAGAAGCGACTGTAATAGACCAAACAATATCAAAACATGACTGTTGAAGACAAGAGTCGATTAAGTATATTTTTTTTTAATTATCCTGTTTGTTAATAAGGAATCTTTGTGATAATTATAATATTTTAGAGGTATTATTCACCAATGAACCGACGTTTCAGATTTTGGTCGATAAAAGTTCATTCGTCTAACGACGCCCTGGAGACCAGTTCCATCCAGACTGTCTTGTTGGGCGGGTTAAACACACGGTTATTGTCATGGTGTGGTCTATTATCTCAACGAAGGGCATGGGGCGCCTATACATCGTAGAAGGGACCATGAGGCAAGACCAGTACAAGAGAGTACTAAAAACTCGCCTACTACCATAACTCGAAGAATAGTTCCCTCGTTATGGAGAGTCCATTTTTTGCATGATTCAGCACTTTCCACAAAGATAAGAGTGTGACTGCATTCCTGGTTGAAATTTTTTTTATTTTTTCCCTGGCCAGGGAAATCACCAGACATGAACCCTGTAGAGAACATGTGGAAGCTCACCAAATGGACAATCGCCAAGCAAGTGATCACCACCAAGCGACAGTTGATTGAAACACTCATCAAAAAATTTCATCACAACCCCGAACTCCAAAAAAATGCTGAAGTCTGTATAAAGAGTATGCCCCGACGCATAGAAGCCAAGGGGTGGCATCACTTAATGCTGAGATTATTTTTATTAGATTTCTATTAATTCACATGAATACTTATAAGAAAAATATACAATAGTTTGGCATACGAAACTTGTTGTTTTAATGATCTCAATAACACACCCTTGTAAATAAAAATATCTTTTAGACTTACAACCAATTATCTGTGTGATAAATGCTGTTAAACTAGATAAAAGTAGAATCTGAGCAGTGTCCCTAATAATTTGGCCACCCACTGTAGTTTCGCGTGTTCGAGGTATTTCTAAATCCTGCTACTACGTTCGGAATGCTTCGATTATGATTATGAGTGGTTCTTATTATTTTAGACTTTCGTGATATTTCGACACTCTTTGGAAACTCTGTCAAATATCTATAATCATATTTTTTTATGTTGATTTATAATATTTTTACCCTTGAATAAAGCAATTTAAAAGTGTATTTTCGTGAATCTTTTTAGTGTCAAGAGAACTAGTAGAGTTCATGTTTTATTACTCTGGACTCCAGCTCTAGGCTAACATTAGACATTACGGTCACTATCTGCTAACGCACTTTGTGTATTATGCACTATTGTATCGGTATATCAACATACTTAGAGTATATACAATGTATATACTCTAAGTCAACATATGAAAAGTTGTAAAATGTGAATTATAACAATTATCATATGAAGAAGGAATGCTGCAATGAAAAATTTGATCTCTTACTATTCTGGTATTGTCATGAGGAAAATATAGTAAAGGAAATACATGAGACGTGTGTCGGAGGCAGGAAGGGCGTCCGTGAAAGATCTGGCATGATCAGATAAACTAAATATATTGCAAGACGGCCCTGTTAACAGTTTCAACAACCGAAAAGCGTGCTCGAGAACACGCGAGAAGAGTACGGCGTTTTATTCTCTCTGCTTATCACCAAGTCTTCCTAATTTTATAATTGAGCAAAGTATAGCACTCTAAAGTCTATTATCGCCTAAATATACGCCGCAAAATTGTCGTATATTCCAAATATTCCGTATACATCTACGCAATCCATATTCTGTGTCCCTCTACTTATTCCATAATCCGGGTAAATCTACATATTCCATATTACGTTTATCCCAACGTATTCCATATTCCGTGCATATCTACTAGGGATTCTGAAGTCTCGGGATTTTTCGATTCCCGGGACTCGAGACCCAAATTTTTAAAGTCCCGGGAATTCCCGGGACTCGAGACTTTGATTATTTTTCGTTTAAATCGTGAAAAAAAATTATGTTAAAAAATTAACTTCTTTACTTTAATTAACTTATATTATTTGTGTTATAGGTACGATAGGTGAAAATTTATTGAAACAATTTAAAAACACTTTATTCGATATTTATTTAAATTTAACTTAATACAATTTTTTTAATCGAAATATTTATATCAATATGAAGTTAAAACCTTTACTTTTGTAAGGAAAAATATGTTTTTAAAAACACCAAGGCGTTTAATGATGAATCACATAGCCTGTTTCTGGTTATGCTATAATTAAATAATAAAAAAGATTCTCTACGTACAGTGAACGATAAATATAAATAAATTTAATAAATACTAACATTTCCAATTTAAGTTCAAAAATTAAAAGTTCGAAATCCGCAATTCAGAATATACAACGACGGAAACCATAAGTAGGAGAAGAACGTATCTGGCTAGAGAACGTATAAGTCAAAATATAAACTGATTATTTCAACAAATAAATCAACCCAAAGAGAATTCTTTTAAATTATTGTAGAAATACGAGTAGCACGTGCATCGTACAAAGAAACATTTTGCCGAAAAAAATCAAGGGTAAATATGTACATGAATTTTTTTTTGTTGTTTAAGTGATATTTTTGGATTGTATATACTCTAAGGATATTTTACAAATAACGACGAAAGCTTTTATTACAAAGACAATATAATCTCTCTGCCGAGTGCCGACAATCGAGTATCTTGACGAACCGCTTGCTACCTGCTCTGTACGGGTATGGCTTGTTCTCGACTAAGCAGATCTTACAGTATTGTATATACTCTAAGAAGCAGATTTTATTTTAAAAATATAAATGTAGGATATATTGAATAAAATTGAATCGGAAAGTCTCGAGTCCCGGGTTATTAATTTTTAAATTCCCGGGACTCGAGACAGCAAAAAATTTTTGAATTCCCGGGAATAAATTCTCGGGTTGTCTCGACACAGAATCCCTAATATCTAGATATTCCATATTCCGTGTGGCTACCTATACATTTTTTTCATTGCCTATTTTTATTAAATGTTGAAGAGTACTGATGGGTACTGAAATAGATAGGTAATTTATATTTTGTTTAGTTCGCATCCAGTTAGATTAGCTACACTAATTAATTAATCTTTCGGCCATTCGTCATGTATGGTTTGCTAATTCGACCTTAAACCAACTAACCCCTCTAGGATTATCTATTGGACGCTGCTGACATTAAACTCATAAGTCTAACTAGACGTTGTCATCCTACACCATGATTAATTATTTTTTCTGAATAATGAATATCAAAGTACGAAGTTAAAGCAAAAACACTCCCTTTTCTATTAAAATAGTTGGAATTTACGTAAGATACTCTTTTACTTAGTGTAAAAACTTTTTAATAGAAAGTAAATAAACTTGGTTGACGGTGAATTTTATCTTGGGAGTGAAAATTTTACGTTTTGACATTAATTTTATTTTATTAACATAGTTTTTTATATTAAATTAATTTCCTTTTGTGACGTTTTAGATTTCAAATAAGACTTGATACAATATTGAATCTAATTAATATTTAACTATTCTTGAAACAACTTCAATGAATTTATTCAGACTAACTTGTTTCGGAAAATACCTTTAAGATTTTTATCGTGATGAAGAGTTCCTGTACTTCATTTTCATCAACCTTATGAAGGGAACGTTGTTTTATTGATAAACCTAATATATTTTTAAAAATTTATTACTTTTCTTTTGCTTTATTCACAAGTTTTTCGATTTAAGTCGGAGAAAAGCCAATATTTATTTCATTTTTCAGGTTCATCCATGTACAAGCTATATATCTATATTTTTAGAACTTCAAATCTATATCTATAAAACTCAATGTCTCTCTGTCTATTCTCTATACAAATCTACACTGTTTATCCGATCTAACCCAATTTTTGCATACTTATTCTTTACGACCCTAGCCGGGTTAAAGGCGACATTTTCCCTCTCCCCCTCCCCAAGATATATTTTCCATGCAAATCTGTACCATTCGACAGATCTGATCCAAATTTTGCACACTTACTCTTTAGGACCCGGCGTAACAAATATGACATTTCCTCCCTCCCCCTTCATCCCACTCCCACCTACTGATATATATTATATACAAATCTACACCATTTGTCCGATCTGAATCGAATTTTGCATGCTTGTTCTATAGGACCCGGCGGGTAATATAGATGACATTTCCTCCTTCCCCTTTTACCCCTCCCCATCCCCTGATGTATTTTCCTTGCAAATCTGTACCGTTCGACAGATCTGATCCAAACTTGGTATACTTATTCTTTACGACCCGGCTGGTAACGTAGGCACCATTTCTCCCCCTGGACATCCCACCCATCCTAGCTTAGATTAAATGGAAACATTATACTTTTAGAGGCTTTGCAAAAAATGGAACCTTTGTTTCCAACCACAAACTTATTAACTTAATCCTTAACCCATGCACCAGCTAGTCATAAGAAAAAGTAAAAAAAAAAATTTAAAATATCAAGGTGTAATCCCTTAAATGATTCATTTTTACAATTGAAAATAAAATTAATATCATTGAAAGATTTGACAGATACGAAACCATAGTTGTAATTTAATAGCTCATATTATGTGTGTATTACAAAGTAAAGTAAAACATATTTTAAATAAAATTAATATTTTGAGTATGTTCTCAGGTACTGCAATACTGGATTTTATCCCCAGGGGGACATCATTAATTAAGATATATGATAGATGTCTCATAGATATGTATAGATAGTTATTTTTATATGGGAAACTAGGTATGATAGTCTATTTTTTTGGTGTGTTTATAGGGCCTACGGCATATCGTACGTCTGGCTTAAGTGATTACTTTACACAATGTAACGTTAACCCGTTAAACAATCACTTTGGAATACTTTCACGTATTAATAGTGAATGAACGACGAATAAATTTTTAAAAATTTTGAATAATCGATCTAATATCTCACTTTTTAAAAAATGAAATAATTTTTTGCGTATTTTTATAGTGTAATACTAATAATTCGGAAGAATGTTATATATATACATATAAAAAGAATATTTCTTTAAAAAATTCAAATCAAAAATATGGATATCTCATATCAACGGCAACACCTGTACTTTCAATGACAAAATTTCAATGACAGAGGGTGGTAATTAAAATACAATTCACAAAAAGGGACTTACATACCTACATTCCTATTTAAAAATAGCTTTGTCTGTACGAGATATCTATAATATACCTTGAAATAAAATCTCGCCGCAATTTTTTTTTATTAATAAACAATACATAGTTACAATATTACAAGTATATACACACAATATAGCTAATTACATTATTTTATTTAAACCAAAGCTACCCAATTCAATAGCGAAATTAATTCTCGAGTTTGAATTGGGGGTACGGCCGATTAAGATTAGAGATAAAGAGAACCTACGTTATATAATATAGATTTAATGTTTTTTTATAATAAGTAAGGTACATATTTAACTGTAATTTCGGATATTTTATACGCACCGTATGTATTACCGAGAAGCAATTGTATTGTATTGTATCTTCTTGTAAGTATTGACAAGGCAAAAATCTTATCAACAGAACCGTACCTTATACCCAGATTAGTGAGGGAGTCCATTGAAATGTACAAACATCCCAATTTCAATAGAGATGACAGTTACAAACTATCATGTACTTGGCGCCCTGTTCTAACGACACTGATTCAACCCTTGAGAGAAGTCGCAGTAAAATCCGCCGACGTAACTAGTACATATTGCACACTGGCGACCTCTATTGTAGAAGCAAAAAAAAGTGCATACAATTTACGGCCTAGAAAGCAGCACTTAATCAGTCCGACCTCCACCTCCGCGGGTAAAGGTCGTCGTCCTGATGACGTTGGATAAGTATCCAACGAAACGTCGAGATTCGCTTCCCGGTAATACATACGGTGCGTATGAAATATCCGAAATTACAGTTAAATATGTCTAACGACCGTAATAACAACCTTAACTCTTTAATAAGTAAGGTACACACAATTAATACACGTAATAAGGGGTTAGGTCTTAAATTTCTTTCGTTGTTATCTGACTTGCAATCAATGGTCAGATCATTTATTTACATTGTTACGCTGACGGCTCTGGGTAGGTAGGTACCTACTGTGAATAATTGATTCCTACTGACTGCAAACAGATTCTCGGAATCTTCCCACTGTGCTGGGTTTGTAAATAAAATAACAGTGGAATTCCAAGCAATGTGAACATTTTAGATAACTTGGAACTAAACAACTTGCGATGTTTCTGTTCTTTGAAGGAAAAGATTTTTCGCTCGATAACGTGTTTTAGAACCAATTTTCAAACTCTTGTTCTTTGTAAAGTAAAGTTCCTCCCGATTTTTAGTTTAGAACTTGGCTATTTGCGATGTGTAGGGCTTATTATTGACATTACTTGTGAATTTGAAAAATAATTGAAATTGAAGAGGGTTAAAGATTTCGCGAACTAGATAGACCTTTTTATAGTTAGGACAATGCTACAAAAACCTTAATATAAAGATCGAAAATGAAATATCTAGGAGTGATCATAGATATACCCTTTACATATCAAACTGTATTGAGCACCTTCAAAAGATTAATAAAACAATAAAAAAACTTGCGCTTTTCCAATCAATACTAGAATACGGAATATTGGACGATGCACCTTAAAAGTAATATGGGTCAACCGTTGAGAGCTTTGCTATGATTCATTTCATTCAGTTATCATCTGTGTTCTTATTTTATATGGAGTCAATTGTAGTTCAAATGAGAGAGAAATAAATATTAAAATTTTTTTTTGCAAGTCAAATATGCATAATACAAATCTTCTCTGCGTTTGCCTATACTTCGGTAGAGTCCATTCACTTTAGATGAGCCACTTGCATTAGTGTGAGTAATACCCTCTGTAACACGTAAATTGTGAAATTGTATTATTTTTTTAAACCAACTTCAATAATATCTATATTTATTTTTTGCGTTGTCATTTACTCAAAAAAAGAATGTTACGAGATTTTGTAAACGGACTGTTACTCACACTAATGCAATTGGCTCATCTAAAGTGAATGGACTCTATCTACAATCATAAGCACTATGGCAGTTTTCGAAAACATGAAAGTAAATCCTACTCACCAATTTATATAAAAATCGATTGCGTAAGTCGGTAACAATTTTTGTTTTAAATTTCAAGTTGAGCAAATTGGTAATTTCGCTTGAATATCGAATATAGTTTAGAATTATTAGTACCCAGATCAACAAATCATGTTAGACCTCTTTCCATCTAAAAAAGACAATCGAATTAGTATGTGTAAGGCGTGCATACGAGGCACATTGTTACGTTGTGTTGGTGTCTATACCCGTAAGCACCAACACAACGAAACAAAGTGGGCCGTAAGCACGGCTTACACTTACATATATAATTCGATTGTCTTTCTAAAATGAAAAGAGATCTACCTAAAACGCTTTTTTAATTTTTTAATACAAAATTCAGTTAAAGCTTCTTAAAAACTGGTAAATTTTTCCAAGTAGAACATTAAGACAGAAAAAAGTATTTATATTGTAACGAGCTGTTCGTTGACATTTGACAGTTCCATAGAAAAGTGTCACATGCGCAGAACGGCAGGCCGGTATGCCCAGTGGTTGAAATAAGAACTAACATGATTAATAAATAGCGAAGAAATGGAAGGGTTCTTACCCGAGTAGAAAAACAAAAGAGAGCTGTTCTTTTGTGTTTGAATAAAAAATAGCAGTAGTATTGCATTGTGAGCGATTGTAAAATGTCAGAGATAATGTATAAGCGATAATAAAAGATTTATTTTATGAGTTGTGCCATTTCATTTTTCGAGCGAGCCACGCCACGTAACAACTGGCGTCAGAAGCGGGATTCGGGAGATTTTTAAGAAATCAACGTGAAGATCGTGGCACAGGAAGAAATGGCAACCATGGAGGAATTTTCGGATGCGGAATGCGATATGATAATGAAGATGCTGGAAGAACTGGAGCGGAAACGCCAAGAAGACAAGGAAGAACAGGAGCGGAAACGCCAAGACGACAAGGAAGAACAGGAGCGGAAACGCCAAGAAGACAAAGAGGAACAGCAGCAAAAATTGGGAATGTTGTTGGATGTCAAATTAGGAAGCATCAAGGAGCTTAGGGAAAGTGTTGACAAGCAACAAAAAGGATTGCAGATCACTAAACTGGACGTCAATAATCTTCACGAAGATATCAAGGATCTTCGACAAGACGTAAAACGTGACGCTGAAAAGACACGACATGAAATCGAGAAACTCCGGGATGAAGTAAGAAATTGCCAGAAGGGTCAAGTAGAGAATGCTACAGGGTCGACAGGGAAAAAGCCTTCTACATTCGATGAACGATGTTTACAGGATAGCAACCACAGGCAGTACGAAACGGCGGCGCCCTCAAACATTAGGTATGACCAAGGAAATGGGACAACACCTGCAGAAATGATCTTCGTCGATAGTGAGAGGCTGATAGAAAATGCAGCTGAGGACCAGGTGGCGGTGGAAAATGTGGCCGAGGACCAGCTGACGACGGAAAATGCGGCTGAGGACCAGGTGACGATGGAAAATGTGGCCGAGGACCAGTTTGCGATGGACCTCAGCAATACTGTGTACGACGTCGAGCAGCACGAGTTCACTGAACTCAAGATACAGGAGGACATAGAGCCCTGGCCCTTGTGCGTAGTCACCGTGGAGGACAAGCCCATGGTGCAAGTAGGGTACAAAGGGGAGAACAAGAAACTCTCTCCCGATGAAATAAGTCCCATGGTGTTGGACGAGATGGAACAGACGACCGAAGCATACGTGGACCAGAGTGTGAAGGAAGCAGTTCTGGCTATGACAGATTACTTAAGTGACTCTCAGCGACAAGCTATCAGGAATGTGGTCAGGACAGTCAAGCTCAACGTGCTGCAGATCATCAATGAGCTCACTGTGGCGGCGCGGGCTTACGAGTTCAACACAAATTCAAAGGGCAAGCGTAACGTGCTCGTCTTTGACCCAGGTGGATGGAACTTCCAAGTATCGATCTGGATTACTAATCATTTTTGCTGAGGATTTAAAAAAAAAAGAAATGTTCGAGGAAGCAGAGAGGTTACGTGCAACGAAGAAGCGAATTGAGGCACGTGATAAGCTGAAAAGAAAATGAATCAATGACGATTGAGATAGATGTGAGAACACGCGCTCGTGTATTGGAGTGTGGCAGCATGGGAATTTGGAGATCTCATGGGGACAACAATGATCCTGTTCGGGACGAACAGTATTGAGAGAGGGAGGCTGTGTAACGAGCTGTTCGTTGACATTTGACAGTTCCATAGAAAAGTGTCACATGCGCAGAACGGCAGGCCGGTATGCCCAGTGGTTGAAATAAGAACTAACATGATTAATAAATAGCGAAGAAATGGAAGGGTTCTTACCCGAGTAGAAAAACAAAAGAGAGCTGTTCTTTTGTGTTTGAATAAAAAATAGCAGTAGTATTGCATTGTGAGCGATTGTAAAATGTCAGAGATAATGTATAAGCGATAATAAAAGATTTATTTTATGAGTTGTGCCATTTCATTTTTCGAGCGAGCCACGCCACGTAACAATATAGATATTTTAAAGAATGAGTCTAGACACTGCTTATTTAATTATAATTTATTCCAAAGAAGTAAAGCCGTACTCATTTTGATTTACGTCAATTACCTATATGGAAAACTTTTCATCTCTTCATCATTTAACCGATCAAACCCAGGTAATATAAATATACATTACCTCTCCCTCCAATTAATATTCCTGGAAACAGTACAAGCGATATGTGATACATCGTATCATTTATCTCAGAATACTTTCAACTAAATTACCAATTGGTATCGTCGCACATGTGGCGTACAATTTTATTTTATTTAATAATGTACATCACAAAAATAAATTGATTGGAAGCGACGTAAATTGTACTGAAAATTTTTATACATTTATTTTTTGACTAGCTGTAACCCTTTGCTTTGCTAAGCCCTAGTACGTATTTATAGTATATTTTTGATCGTCCACGGCCGTAACAACACGCGTAGAGCGGCCGCTTCGGGTTGGTGGCCCGCGGCCGCGGGTTCGAGCCCCATCTACGGCCATTTGACTTGGGTTTTTTAGCCGTGAATTCGAACCAAATTACGGACGTTACGGACAAACAGATAGACGGACAGAAAACGAAATTATTATGTTTGATATTAATGGCGATATGTACATCATCACTATATGGAAACAAATTTAGGTAAACCATTTAAAAAGACTTCTTCTTCTTCTTCCTAGACCTTTAGTCCCATTTACTTGGGGTCGGCCGTCCTTGTGCGCTTTTTCTTTTGAGCACGGTTTTGTGGCATGTTGTCGTCGTGTTAATCTTCTTTGAGGTTTTTGAGACTGTATGAAAAGTGAACGAAAACTGTATGAAAAGTGAACAGCTGATTCTTCCTTACCAAGTATTAGCAAATCGCTTCATTTAGGATAAAATTCCTTTGCAACCATTTTTTTTTGTCAAAATCAACTAAATATATATTGTACATTATTTTCGTCAAAAAAATTTTTTTTTGTGAAATTGCAATTTTAGAAAACAGTTCTATGATTTTTGAAATTATGCATTACACTAGCAGAGTGATCACAATATCTGAAACCTAACATCTCAATATACTTGAATTTCAATAAAATTTATAATACTTTTAAGATATATTATTTTTGGATAATATTCACAAAGGGTATTGAAATTTTTAAATTGTGGGCATATTATCATATTTGTTATTGTCTTACCCATTTATACCGTAAAAATAATTAATTTACATTATTTATTTATATATTTTATATTATATATTATATAATCAAATATATAATATATAAATATAAAAACATATTTATATATTATATATATTTGTAAAACATTAATAACCTCGCAGGGCTATATTCCTGCCTTGATTATGAGTCGAAAATGTTCAATCGATTATGACCTAAATCAATAATTAAGGAGATATGCGACATCAAAGTTTGCATTTTTTTTTCAATATTTCCGACTTATTTTTTGCAAAACCTTGGACTTTCATTACAGTAACTCATGTCAATTACGAAAAATTCATTCGTTTTAATACAAGTTAAATAAAATGATAAAAATCTCGAAAAAATTCCAATTGGAATGTTTTCCAATTGGAATTCGAAGGTTTTTATTTTTTATTTGTCTTGTACTAAAGGGAATGAGTTTTTGATATTCGATATATGTTACTGTAATGATAGTCCAACGTTTAACAAAAAACAAGTCAGAAATATTTTAAAAAAATGCAAACTTTGATGTCACATATCTCCATAACTATTGATATTAGGTCATGATAGCTTGAACATATTCGACTCATAATCAAGGCAGGAATATAGTCCTGCGAGGTTATTAATGTTTTACAAATAACCCCGTATAAAAGAAGGGGAATTCATATGTCGTTTTATATTACTGAACCGCTTGTTTATCAACCGCATTCAGAGCAAATCGGGAGTCAGTGAAACAATTGGACCCGATCGCAATCTTGCTGAACTATGTCTTTGTGTAGCCAGCTGCTCCGAGGAGCTGCAAGGCCGAGTAACGGTCCAGCTCGGAGCGGACTACTCTGGTAGTCCATTGTGGAGATAAAATCATGAAATATGCAGCCAGATATGCAGTGAATAAATTCCGGCCAAGTGCTGGCTGTGTTCCACGGAGTTAATTGAGAAGAAACGCTATTTCAGTGTATCTGTTTTTTTGTTGTTAACCCCGAATGGCTTTTTTTGTAGTTTATAGCCGGATGTATTTTTTTAGTTAGATTCGGCTTATTTAAAAGCTTGAACCATTTCGTATTGTGCTTGCTTAAGGCAAAGCGAGCAATTTTCACAATTTTTTCTCATATCGTCTCTTGCGTTTTTTATACATTTTAGTGTGCAATAAATATCATTAAAAAAAATATTCATCAGGTTACATTTATTTTATATACGGATATTTTTTATTAAATTGCACAAACTAAATTATTTAATTAATTAATAAATTACCAAACCTACGATGTTTTAAAAATGAAGAAAATGGCTCCACTTTGTGGGTTTTTTATGACTGAATGACCTCGTGAGATATTTTTTTTTTCAGTAATATTATGAAGTAAATGATTATCTTAAACGTATTGAAATTATTGAAAAATCTGTCAGTTTTTTCACAATTTATGTTTTAAAAAATGTTGTTTTTTACAAATATTTTTTTTTTGTGTGGTTATTCAATTCTTTTTATAATTGTCGAAAAATTGTGAAATTCGCCCACTTTGCTGGACGATCACTTTATGTTTACTACTAAACTAATACAATCTTCCTCTCAATGGATGGCTATGAATATAATTCTATCAGTAATATACATTTTTATATCTAGTGATACAGTGATCGGAAGTTAAAACCCAATTCTAGGACACCACAAAGTTAATCCTATTTACATTGTATAAGCGTTTAACTTAATATTAATATATTAAGAATATTACATATGCGGCACGTATTCCGTGTACGCAACTCTATTTAAAAAAAAACAATGTAAAATAAACAATGTAAAAAAATTACTACATTAACAAAGAGAACAATTTACACATATATACTCAAATACAAGCTACTAAAATGATGTTATGAAAATTTTATAAAAAAATTGATAACTCTTATATCATAAGATAAAAAATATCGTTTTTAATACTACAAAAATAAGTAGTCCCGGAATGAAAAGCATGTGTTAGTAAATCTATGTTGACAGTTTAATGTGTAAATATGCTTAATCTTTTGTTTATTAAATAAATTTATTAATTAAATTTTTAAAATTTAAAATTACAGTTCATCAATAAATTTTTTAAATCTTAATGATTTGGTTTTCTATAATTTGTCAAAAATCATTTAGGCTAACTCATCGTTTATCGAAAACGGCGCTATACAAATTATCCAATTATTATTATTATTATTATTATTTAAAGGCAGGCTAATAATAATCGCTGGTTAGGAGATCCAGAATTACAATTTTCAGCCACTTGGCTGGTGTATTGGGGAATGATACATTAAATTTTTATTTAAATCATGTATATACAAGAATATATCATATTGGGTATTTTTTGCATTAATCTGTTAAGTTAGGTTGTATACATTACATTGTATGGAGAAATATTAATTTTTTGATAATGCAGTATATTTTCTATATTAAAAAAAGGTTTAACAGGAACACCGAAATCAAATTATAAATCCCTCCACCGTATTTAACTTGTCAACGCATATTATTAATTTTATTACTATAATATTGCAATATTGACGTACAAACTTGAAGTGATGCTAAAATTGAATTCAAAATGATTTACAATAGATGCACAAAGGAATAAAACAACAGCTTAATATAGCAAACTGCCATAATAATAAACAATCTTGCAATATTTGTCTTCAATTTCCCGTACAAATCCTTTCACGTAACTATAAATCTCGAAAGCGCACCGCCGCTGTAATAAAAATATCTTCACAGAATTGCAAGAGATAAACGAATATTTATTTCCATCGGGCTTTATCGCGAACTTTATTAGAGACTCGATTCGTTACAAACCCCCTGTACTGTATAGCCTCCCCAACGCTTCAACCCCGTATTTATACGTGGCGTTAAGTCTCGTATGTTGTCTCGCGTACCGGGCGATCAGAGAACATTGTTGCCTCCGTAATTTATCTTTACTAATGTGCAATCATTATATTTTACAATTTAATTAATTAACACTTATGTATGGAAGCCTGGAATTGGCAAAAGAGGAATGAAAGTAGGCTGAATGCGGTCACTAAGACGCTTGTGCGGAAGATCTTTGAACGATAGAGCGAGGAATGAACAAATTAGAAGTGAACGCAATGCCGGCTGTAGTGCGGTAGATAGAATAAAGAAAGGAGTGCTGGGATGGTTTGGTCATGTGGAGCGTATGAACGAGGAAAGGATGATTAAGAAAATATATGAGACGAGTATCGAAGGCAACAGGAATAGAGGGCGTCCGCGAAAGACCTGGCACGATCAGGTACTACAAGTTAAAAGCCGCAACAACCGTAGAACGTGTATGAGAAGATGTATGAATGTGGCCGAAGCAATAGTGGTGTGCCAGGATAGAAGTGTGTGGCGTTCGATCCTCTCTGCCTACCCTTGCGGGGAAACGGCGTGATGGTTAGTTAGTTAGTTAGTTAGTTAGTTAATTAACGTAATATCACCAACTAATCAGCTATCGTGGCTACCTTAAAATATTATTCCTCACTATTGTGCTGCTGTCTATTTAAAATATTATTCCTCACTATTGTGCTGTATTTGGTCAATGAAGAAAACTCAAAAACGTACAAAAGTGAAATTAAACAAAACAGAGCAATTAGAATCACATTTAAAAAAAGTAACCCATAAAAACCAAGTTTTTATTATACTCCTTTCTCATTTACTAGTTGAAACATTTTTTTTACGCTTAACCTACGCGTTGGGCTTCGGTCGGGCGACGCTGCGAAAGGGATTAATAAAATTTTTCCAAAATTCCAAAATTATACTATAATCAGGTTTCGCGTCTACCAGACGCGTTGAAATATTTTCATCCAACTTAATAAGTTGTATGAAAAAACCATTCAAAATTTGAAGAATCCAAAAATTTTTTTTTTTTTTTAACGAAATTTGATAGATCTTCTTGATCGTCGCCACGAGTCTGCTTGCAAAGTTTCAGCTAGATTGGATCACGGGAAAGGGGTTTAAAATGGATCCAAAGTTTTTTCGTCAGACAAGAAGACAAGCAGACGCCACGAGTTAATATAAAGGGAGTAAAAAAATACACCAGCATTAAAGAAATGAGAAGAGGACTCAATTGGCTGAAATTACTTACAACGTCCTCATATTTGTACATAAAATTCTATATAACAAAATGCGAAAATATTTTTTTGAATAAAATTATTGTGAATAGTGATATATGTAGGTATGTACCTACATAACTATAATACCAGAAATATAAATAAAATAAGATTACCATATGAGACAAAAGTGTACACACAGAATTTTTTTTAATGTGTAGAGGTGTAAAAATGTATGATGAAGAATATAAATAACATGAATGATTTTAAAAACAAATGCTATAATTATAGTATAACATGTTTTGTATATTGTAACTAGGCTATAAAGAATCACGCACTCATGTCAAGTTACAGTTGTTTGAAATTATCACAACATCACCAAACATTCCAGAACGGCCTAGCGTAGTCTACGGCTTACGGGAAACATCTACAAAAGCCTGAAAGCCACGAGAAAGTTCTCGTAAACACTAGAAGGTTCGATATCAGAAGATATAAATAGGACCGTGCCCAGGAGTAAATCAGTTTTTGGGCGCGCTTTACGGCGGCACGGAAGCGAACGCAGCCGCGAGTTGCGAAGGCCAGTGGGGCCAAGCGAGCGGTAATTCGACAGCGAGTACACTGGAAAGTTCGTACGTAGTGAAATAATATGTGCGGAAATTGGATGAAATGTTCTAGTGAATAGTGAATAAAGTGATAAAGCGATTATAAAGTGTTTGTTTACGAGTGATAAATTTACGAAATAGTTTAATTTAAATAATAGCTTTTAGTCAAATACTGTTAAGTAACTTTGTACGATCGATTAACCAATTAATCAGTAATTAATAAATCCTGTATGAAATTCCAGTATTTCATTAATTTCTCCCGCAGCCACGACACGCGACAATATTATATAATAGATTATACTACAGATTATAAATTTGATAATATTATAGATTAAGATGTATTATAGATTGTAGAATATAAAATGTAAAATTTATAATTATAAAATTTATATAATTTGTCTTAATTTTCTTACAAATTATTAACATAATACTAGAAAACGCCTGAAAATTATTTCAATTTTTAAAAAGTGTGATATTAGATAGATTTAGGCCGGCACCACAGTACGCGGATATTCCGCCGCGTCTCTTCGGTCGCGGAACGCCGCTACATTTCTTTCCATACAATATGCGCTTATCAAATACACTACGCGGACGATCGGTCGATTCATTTGCTTTGCCGATTTGACGCGACGGAAAGAGGCGGCGGAAGATACGCTCGGTGTGGCTTTATTCAAAATTATTAAAATTTTACTCGTCGTTCATTCACTGTTAACACGTGGAAGTGTTCCAAAGTACACCCTTACACGGCAGATTATCGGTCTTTTTTTAATCGCACACAGTGCTCCCCTCCACAGAACCGTCACATACCCTTAACATCGATATCTGGACAAAAGATGCCGCTCGGTTTCATTCATTCGTGCCGCCCTCTCTAAGGGATGAATTATTTATTCCTTCGGCCGGAGGGTCCTTTGTTGTCCGCCTGCAGACATGTCCAGCCGGAGTCCCTAATTCAGGTCCCGCGCTTGTTATCAACTACCAATTTCGGGGATCCGGTCTCTGACTGACCCCAGCTTACTGCAGAATTTGTGCGCGAGTTTCTCAAAAGCAATTGTATTTACCAATTTACAATCACACTTTGTTTTCTGGAATAGAAAAAAATCTAAGGATTATTGTAATACATTCTGTAACACATAATGAAAACTTTGTTGGTCTTGTGGTTAGGAATCATCTATGATGTTTCAACACGTTCTGTTCTCTGTATCCCAGCGCTTGGCCATTTCTTGGAGGTTTTTTTAAGGTTTTCCTCATTTTTAGGTTGAAGTCATCAATGCGGTACCTAGTGTGAAAGGAAGGGTTCCTATCCTACAAGGTTCCGGTTCATGGAATATATTACACAGTGTATGCCTAGTGTGTCACATCAATGCAGTACCTAGTGTAAAAGGAAGGGTTCCTATCCTACTAAGATAATCAACCGGTTCATGGAATATATCGCATAGTTTATGCCAGTGTTGTATATATATATATATATGTCTTCTTCCTTGCACTGTACCAACTCATTGCCTAGGTAGGCTGTTGGGGTCGGCTCTTCTCGTTCTCAGGCTGTATCTTCTTTGGTTCTGGGTATCGATTTCATCCAGGCCATTTTTCTGTAGGAGTTATCCACATTAGTTATCCAAACAAGTTATCCACTATATTTGTTGACGTTTTAGCTATCTGATTAAATTCATTAATTTCAAACCTGCCAAACTTAAAACGACAAAATTGCCGGCAATACAGAGTTATGGAAATACGGAAGTTAAGATACCGAAACAGAAATATTCTTTATTTCACAATACTTCCGTTTATGTATCTGTCCCTTCCAAAATCATGTTTCCTGTAAATTTATAGGCTATATTTCCTATAAAATCTCCAGTTCAGTACATTCTAAATTAATAATCCTCGATGCTTGCATTCAATTTTTTTTTAGATATTGCTGCCTTTGCTTTTATACTCCGCAATTGATCTTCAGAAAGCTGTCATTTTGTACAGGTATACTTTCTTCCGGGATAAGTATAGGACACGTCCTCCAGAGGTCGCTTGCGACGAGCCCGTGCGCAGCTGCCCGAATTAAGAAGGGTTCTTATTCACCTGCGAGCGGAAACGGAAGAATCCGCGGGTATCCATTAAGCGGAATATTAGCAAATGGCTTCCCGGAACATAATAATTCCACCGGGGATCAAATAATGGAAATTATTTTTAGAATATAATACACGAATTATTACGGGGGAGACCGAGAATTCCCTCATGGCTTTTCCACGCTTGGAAGGTTATGTAGGCCAGGTTGTTTCGTTCACCATAAATATTATATTTTTATTTTTACCCCTTGCCATCTTAAATGTGTCACCCATAAATTTCATAATATTCGAGAGATCCCACTGAAGTATTAAACGATACACCTGGCGTATTTAATCAGATTGCATCATTAAGGAATTTTTTAATTGAATCATTTTGGAGTAACTGACAAACACGTAATTTCTAATTATGTTTGTCGTTAGTATTTACACTTATGATTAAGAAAATGTGATTCTTTTGTAGCATTGGTGTAGATGGTTGGTGGTGTAGATTTATAATGTGAAGAAGAAATCCGACTCGATACACGGAAACTTCTGGGTGTCGTGTACATATGTGTCACTATGTTTTTATTTATGTAGGATTTAGTGTAGTTTTGAATTTTTGATGTGTAACATCTTTCCTCTCACTTTCCTGCAATCCGTGGCAGTGATTTCGTGAAAAAGTATGGAAATGCGTATCAGGAAATAAGCCGCCGGTAGCGCGTGCAATTTCATTTGACCAATGAGCGCGCGCAATGGAAAAAGAATATCGTTTATAAACAAATCAATGTCCAGCAAGTGCCATCACAGCGAAGATGCACACTTTCAACATTCAACGCTTCTGGTTTTGTATATATGTTGCGCGTCTGGTGTCAAGCGTGTGGATGTTGTAACTTTGATAAATCTTGGCTTATTTCATCGAAAACAACTAATAAATACTTAATTTTTTTTTACATTAACGTTAACAATAAACTACCCTTAATGATTCACATTTTTAAATTTTATGTAATTTATGTGATTATTTTTAAATAGTTATTCAAAGTTTTCATACAATATGTATAGCGGCATATTACCGCCATTTATGAAAATAAACAAAAACATATAATTGACCAAACACACTTCTGAATAAAAATGCGTATGTAGATATACGATACCTACCTAGTCCGGCAAAATTCAATAATAAATAAATGCACATACATTTTCTTTACTTGTATTTACTAATTATTAATAAATATATATAGGTATTAGCTTTTTTTAAATTTTGATGATAATTTCTGTTGCTGCTCAATTGATATTTTTAATTGTGAAATGTCAAATGGCACACTGTAAGGCTTGCTCGTTTTTTTAGTCATTTTCGCTGAAGGAAAATATCTTCACTAAAGTGTACCAGACACAATCCTCCGAATTGCATTATCCGACTCGGCACGCTTTCGCAGGCGGGCCCACGTAGCGGAGAAATGTCGATCGTTTTCGCCGGCCATTGTGCGACACCGATCCGTCACGTGTGTCCGCCGATTGTCATCTTCCACCGGGCCGGTCCGTCTCGCACGTGCCCGGCGCGGCGCTCGATTACCGCCCGCCCTCCTGCGCTCCGGGCCGCTCCAATTGGCGGATTCCTGCAGGTGAGCTCGTCTGGGGTCCGCTCGTCCCGTTTTACAGCGTCCAATCATTTCCCCGGAGATGCCCTTCGCAGGCGTTCGTTAACCAACGCCAAAAGTATTGCTACAGTTTATTTATTTTTGTTTTTTTAATTATTTATTTATCTTAATTGGTTAGAAAAAACTAACCCATAAAAACCAAGTTTTTATTATACTCCCTTTCTTTGTAAAATATAACAACAATTAAAGACGAATTAAAACATATAACATGACACTAACTTACAGTAATTTAATATATTTCTAAAATGTCAGATGTTTTGAGCTTTGATAAGACACTTCATGCTTTGAAGATTAAATTCTAAAAACATTTGACAGTCAATTTAGATTTTCGACATTCGTAGTGAAGTACCTATTATGTATACCGACGGAGTAATTCAAATTTAAAAAATATTCCGCGACATTATCGGGCCGCCGCCGCCGTAATCGAACTTTTCTAATGATTCCAATTTGAAAAAACCAACAATAAAATTTCTAAAAATTCGAAATTATACTATAATTATTCATTTTTTTAACGAAAATATGATAGATCTTCTTAATCGTCGCCACGAGTCTACTTGCCAAGTTTCAGATCGATTGGATCAAGGAAAAAGGGTTAAAAATCGATCCAAAGTTTTTTCGACGGCAAGCCGGCAAGCAAGCAGACGCCGCGAGTTAAAAGAAAGGAAGTAAATAGAGTCACTTATCTCACTAGCATGAAGCCGAGATGAGCAGCGTATAATGAGAACACAATTCTGTAAACGTGAAACAAAATTATACATATATGGGGTATATCTAAAAAATTTTAAAAAAGTTTTGACAGCAGTCACCCTTCCAAAATCATGCTTCCTATAAATTTATAGACTTTGTTTCCTATAAAATCTCGATTTTTTTTGGATTTGCTGCCTTTGCTTTTATACACCGCATTTAGCATAACATATTTTATCATTTTGTTAAAAGAGTGATAATATACTAATTTTCAATCTTAATGTTTTCTGGAAAAACATTAAAAAACAAAGGAGTATTGTAAAAAAAATATTTGTGCCAACACTGTCTTGGCATTTATTGGCTGACACATTAGGGAAGCAGACATTGTAGTGTTGCGTATTTGCTGGGTTATTTTAGCAATAAACAATGAATTTGAACAGCGTGCAATGCTGCAATTCCTTTTGCTTGTCATTCCGTGATAGTTTTTTGGCGACCACCGTCCGCGACGCATATAGTTAGTTGACCGCATGGCTTAGAATCGAGCAGTCGGCTTCGTCGGCAATAGCCCATTGCTTTCTGCTAGTACAAGATACATATATTATAAACAGATACACAAAGCATTTATCCAAAATGTTAATTTTCTCATCTCGACATGGGTAAACTCCCCTTGAAGGCACATATCAATCGCAGATCTGGAGGTATTATATTCCCAGGGTGACATCTCGGTGAACTTCACCTTTCCTTTCCTTTGATGTTTTTGAAAAATAGCGTATGAATATTTTATGTATTTATCATTACGACGGTCTTTTCAAAGAATTTTACATGTATGGTTATTGAGTTTTAATATATTTTCACTCGTACGGGTAATAAAAAGCTTATTTGATCTAATTATGCTACAGAAATGGGTATATTAAATCATACAACATATAATTCCATTTCGTTCCATTGCTGGGATTAAATAAGAATTTTAACGTGCAATAATTTATTACGTGTAGCTTATAGTTTAGAATAGAATTAAGTATGTTATGTTAAGGCGATCTTCCGGCAAAGTGAGCAAAATTCACAATTTTTTTTCTCATATTTTCTTCTGTGTTTTTTATCACATTTTTGTTTGGAAACATATCACATTAAAATTTATTCATCAGGTTCCATAAATTTTAAATACGGATATCTTGTTGAAATGACACAAACTATTTAATCAATTAATAAATTACCAAACCTACGGTATTTTAAAAGTAAAGATACTACTTTGTAGGCTTTTATGACTGAATGGCTTGGTGAGAAGTCTTTTTTTTTCTTCAAAAATATTACAAAGTAAACGATTATTCCAAACACATTAAAATTATTGCGAAATTCGTCAGTTTATTTACTTACAATTTATGTTTTAAAAACACTGTTTTTTTAAATATTTTATTTTTTGTGTGTCAATCCTTTTCACATATTTGACAATCTTTTTCTTGAATAAATTTAAAGAATACACATTATTATTTTAAAATTAATACAAAAATATGGGAAAAATTGTGAAATCTTCTCACTTTGCCGGATGATCGCCTTAAGTAAGATAAGTATAAATTTAATTATAAGAAAGAAAGGTTATGATATGTTTTTGCTTCTTATTACTCTACATTTTGAAATACCTGTTTTGTAATGAGTTGCCTTCGTTCCTGACACCATAAAATACATAGGTAATAATAATAATAATAATAATAATAATAATAATAATAATAATAATAATAATAATAATAATAATAATAATAATAATAATAATAAAATTTGGATCATTTGTTTTTATAATGTACTACTTTTACTACGCCGTTTTCGTGAGTAGGTACTCACCTCAAGGGCGCTTCACACAAAACAACTTACTGACTAAAAACTCTTACTCACTAGGATGACATGCAAAAAATGGAATTAAAATTTAAAACTATAATAGTTGGGAGTGCTAGAAAGAATACGTTAGGAAGTGATATTACGGTATTTAACGGTCTGATTCTATAGGTTTAGAGAAGTGGCGAGTTATTTTCTATTATTTTATAGTTCGTTCTTAATAATAATTTTTAATTGCTGTTTGTTTATTCAAAAACAATAGAATGGGAACAACAATCAAATAAAAAATAAAATTCTAAATAAAAAATATTCTTGAAAGCGTTATACAAAAAATATATACATGTACATAAATAGGAACATTGAATTAATTATAACACTAAAAATCACGGGAAATAATAATAATTTAAACTACAATTGCGTGACCGCGCACTGACACGTGACGAGCCGCGTGCTGATTGCGTGTGACACTCTTATTATCTAAAGTTGTCATTCCAGCGAGTTACGGACAGACAGCGAAATTATTATATTTAGAAGATATTATGGCGCTGAGATAAATTATCACTATACAGTCTACATTTTCGTGAAATCGGGTTAAATTGCGGAATATTTCTATTTCATTATCATTTTGGAACTAGCCGTAAACCCGTATAAAAACACGAAACATGAAATGTTTCGCGTCTTTGCTAAGTCCTAGTATATTATATAGTATATTTTTGACGGTCCACGGTAGCAACATGCGTTTGGCGACCGGTTCGGGTTTGCTGGCCCGGGGTTCAAGTTCCGACTCCGGCCGTTTAATTTGTTTTTTTAACCGTGAATTCGAACGAAATATTACGGACGTTACCCAAAGTTACGGACAGACAGACAGACAACGAAATTGTTATATTTAGATCTGAGCAGCTTTGTGGAGTTCATTGTTGGAGACCAGAAAGATCAATTCAATTATAACCGACACAAAATTATTTCGTGAAGACATAATTGTATTTTCAACTGCATTTACACAAATACCCAACTGTAGTGTGAGTAGGTGTAAGTAGATAGAGAAGTAAAAACTACAAATCTATGTCTTAAAACAACACCCATCACTTGTTTATTCAAAAAATCAAATTCAAATAATTTTGAGTTTTCACCGTTTTCAATAAAAATAAATAAATGCTCAAATGTTTCCAATCTGTATATATTTTTTATCTATTCATAAATATTGCGTTGTGCAATATAAAGGATTATTTGGAAAACATTAATAATCCCCAGGATTGTATTCCTGCTTTAATTATGAGACGAAAATTTTCAAGCAATCATGATCTTATTTATAAATAGTTATGGAGATATGCGACATCAAAGTTTGCATTTTTTTTTCAATATTTATGACTTGTTTTTTTGTAAAACGTTGGACAGTTATAGTAACTTGCACCGAATATGAAAAATTCATTCCATTTAATACAAGTCAAATAAAATAATAAAAACCTTCCAATTCTAATTGGAAAACATTCCAATTGGAATTTCTGCAGGGGTTTTTATCATTTTATTTAATTTCGTAATCGTTAATAATGATAGTTCAACGTTTTGTAAAAAATAAGTCAGAAATATTGAAAAAAAAAACAAAACTTTGATATTGCATAACTCCATAACTATTGATGTTATTAGGTTATGGCTGCTTGAATATTTTCGACTCATAATCAAGGCAGGAATATAGTCTTGCGAGGTTATTTATGTTTTCCGAATAACTCTGTATATGTTTTTTTTTATTACAATTATGTCTAACCTAGTCTAGTTACCACTATGAACTTCAAAAATAGGGTTACTGTTGATCGAATACCTAAGCCAGTTTTAAATTAACCCTCATGGTTCCACTATTGGCTGAACACTCTTAGCTCCACGTGTCCCCATGAAGATTGCGTTAAAAGCACTCACTGGTTGTTGAGAATTCCTTTGACAAAACGGCAATAATACGCAGAGCGCGATTACCGCTCTGTGAATTCGCGTAAGTATGTGGTAAGACTTCATACACCCTTTCAGCCATTGTCCCATTGTGCATCGACGCTGTCTCTCTCGCGCGCACTTAACCCCGGCCCCTTTGTGCGAGCGGCGCACTAAATGTGTCTGGCGTGATTTATTGGTAGGAAAAATTTTCTCATTAGATTCTCCCTCATCGTTGAAAAATGTGAAAATAGCAGTTTACAGTTTGATCAAAGTTTAGTTTTTATTATAACGCGTTTTATTATTATTCCACTTAGTGTAATAATCTAAAAATCTAAAAATAATATTACAATACAATAAAAAAATATTTAAAGCAAAATTAACAAGCGAAAATTCTTTGCGTATTTCCATTGTGAAAATATGTAAAGAAAAAATCTTACAGAAAAAAAACAGAAATACTTTAAACTTATGAAAAATGGAAACCTAATCACGAAAAAAAAATGCAGAACCACTATGTTTAAAAAGCCATTAACTACTAGAATAATCTACCTATAGAGATACGCTGCATTAATAACCTTTCAGAAGAAATTAAAAAAATTAAAACCTTCTTATAATCCAATTTAAATTCATAAATTTAAATCTTTTTTCAAAACACCTAAATATTATTCATTATCTAATTATCTTCTATTATCACCCTTGTTATTAAATGATTCGCGCATGTATCTGTATACAAAATAAGAAATGAGGCTAAGGATAAGGGTATCAGACTCAAAAGCTTCTCTTCACTGATGAGGTCAACATGGCTAACAAAGTCTAACGAAATGGAAATTTAATATTTATAAGATTTATATTATTATGTACCTTATTAAATTAAAAAAAAATACATTTTTACATCACTTTACATACCTCCTTACATCACTTTATTAGTGTTTTCAATCAACACAAAGTTTTCTTCTTCTGGATAACTTTTGTACTAAAGTTAAAATATATATTAATATTGAGAGAGGGTTAAGGAAAATAGTTGGAAGGAGAAAGGATGAATCGAGGGTTTCCGAAACAGTCTGAACATTTCGAAATGTTTTAGAAAGATCTGGAAGATTATAAAATACGCATGAAAATAGAAAGATTGTGAAAATGAGTCGTTATAAGAACACGGCAACAACAGTCCTATTTTACAGCGAAGTCAAAGAAATGAGCGAATAAAAGCGAACCCGTGCAACTAACCACTTTCTTGCGAATAAATAAGCGATAGACGCTGCGAATAAAGTGTGCCTATCTATTCGTGGAATATACCTATTTGTACGCGTAACGATTACTTTCAATTACGGAATAATTTCATTTAAATTTGTGTGCAGTAACTTTTTGTATAAATAAAAGTTAAATTGATTTGGGCACGAACGATAGGCACACTTTATTCCACGAACCTATTATAATATTATGTATAAAATAAATTGACAAATTGATTATTTTTGGTGTACGTGTAATTTTTATCAATTCGTCTTGGGTCGCGAAACCAAAAGTATTACCCAAAGTTGGTTCACAGCTCAAAAAGGGTAAGAAACGCTGCTATAAACATATTGTACTTCATTTGAAGAAATTATTACACAGAAGAGATATAGTTTAATGTACAAAATTTGAATTTATTTTTTGTTCCCCATGAATGATACAATATTTATTTATTTTAAAGTGTCCTAATTATTGGTTCATTTCCCTTAAATATGTTTTAATTTTATATTTTAATTTTTTTTTGTTTATTTTATCTTATTCAAGTGGTATTTAATATACCACTATTTAATTGTCTTAATTTTACTTTATTATTAATTTGTTAAAGACTTCTAATTATTACTGTTTGCTTTTATACTAATCATTATTTATATTGTATGTGTATTGTAAAAGCCCACTAGGGCGTTGATTAATAAATAAATAAATATTAATTTAAAAAATATATATTTCGATTTGTATGTATTTGCGCACATATCGTACACCTTTAAAACCTTATTTCTCAGATAAATGCTTATTAATTCTTACGTAATAGTGTGTATGTTTTCTATGATAGGAATTTTCTTGGAATATCGTTGAATAGCCTCACATGAAGGTGGGTTCCTTGAAAACCAATTTATTATTTCTATTGCCTTCATCAGATTACCGGCATTAAATTATTTTCAGCTTATTATTTCGGAACATTTTCTTTATTCATAAAAGCGACGCCATAATAACACCGGTCTTGTATTATTGTTGGATTAATTTTGTTTTTTTCTTTCCAGGTAAGGGCTGACATGGTCTCCATATTGGATTATCTCTTTCTGAAAATGCAAAACTCTGTGAAGATTACCTAGTGTAAGTAGTTTCTGAGATGTTTTGCGTAATTAGGTAGTTTTACATGTCTTGAACACGATATGTACCACATAGTAGTGCCAGTCTTGTCGTTACCAGCGATATACTGCTGTACGAATTGTAATGAAAAAAAGTGGGTTTGTTTACTTATTTATGTACACGCGTTAGAAGTTATACTTTGGGACACATAAAAAACCACATATTAAGTCAATATTAAAGCAAAAACTATACTGGTAATTGATTGGTGATGCTGACTTAATCTCAAAAACTCCAGGCTTCTTATGCGAGTTATAAAACAACAGGAATTGAAGAGAAAGACATGGCAAGATCATATACAGGGTTATTTGGAAAACATTAATAACCTCATAGGACTATATTCCTGCCTTGATATTAGGTCATGATAGCTTAAACATTTTCGACTCATAATCAAGCCGGAAATATAGTCCTGCGAGGTTATTAATGTTTTCCAAATAACCTTGTATATAAAATATCAGAATGGTATTATTGAAAGCTTGAATAACCGAAGAGCGTGCGTGAGAAAAAGTGTGAACGTGGACGAGGGAAAAGTGGTATCTCCTCTGCCTAACCCTGCTGAGAAACGGCGTGATGGTATGTAAGCGCCATGATGAATAAAATATTTTCAAAAATATACAGGGTTATTTGGAAAACATTAATAATCTCACAGGACTATATTCCTGTCTTGATTATGAGTCGAAAATGTTCAAGCTATTACATCAATAGTTATGGAGATATGCGACATCAAAGTTAGCGTTTTTTTCAATATTTATGACATATTTTTGGTAAAAAATTGCACTATCATTATAGTAAATTATATCGATTACGAAAAATTCATTTGTTTCAATACATGTTAAATAAAATGATAAAAACCTTGAAAATTTTCCAATCGGAACTTTTTCCAATTGTAATTTGAAGGTTTTTATTTGGCTTTTATTAAAAGGAACGTATTTTTCATATTCGAAATAAGTTACTGTAATGATAGTTCAATGTTTAAGTCAGAAATATTTAAAAAAAAAATGCAAACTTTGACGTCGCATATCTCCATAACTATTGATGTTCATAATAGCTTGAACATTTTCGACTCATAATTAAGGCAGGAATGTAGTCCTGCGAGGTTATTAATGTTTTCCAAATATATAAATATATAGATTTTATCACATTTCGAATTACGTAATAAATGTAATTAGATTTTCAAATAAATAAACGTAATTCGAATCTTTATTATTTTATCTTTGCTTCGCTAATGGTCTCGAGTTTAGCTGTTGTTATGTATTGGTTTTGGAGTTCAAGACACGTCTCTGAGTAAATACGATATATCCACGCTTTCCGTGGATAAAGAGACACACGTGAATTTATAGAATTACCCAATCTATGTACATCTACGTGAGGTCAGATGTTGGAGCGAGAAAGAAGCGTTGTTAGATTTACTGGAAGTCACCAGAAAGGGTCAAAGTATTACCAATGGTTAGAAAAAAATTGCGTGTCGAATAAATATAATTAAAACGAAACATTATAATAAGAATAACGCACTTCATTTAAACCAGTATTAACTAATTAGTCAAAATTAACTAATAAAAAAAGGCGACCTTCGTAGCGCAGTGGGTATGACACTGGATTCCCATACCGAGGGAACCGGGTTCGATTCCCGGTGAGGTCGCAATGTTAATCTATGTGATGTACTCAAGCCTGGGTGTTTTGTGATGTATTTCGCTTCTGTAATTGGGCCTCCTGGCCTGTTAAAGCGTAAAAAAATGAAAAAAATGTTTCGGGGTCAATGGTCCCTTCATCAGGATACAGTGTTCAATAATAATTAAAAATGGAAGTAGAGACGTGCAAACGAGAGATATAAATATAAGGAATTAAGTAAATAATTAGAACTTCTGTCTAAACAAATTTGAAAGATATATATTTGAAAAAAGGGTTTAGTTATTATTTTGTTATAATTATTCTAATGTATAAAATTTCAAAGAAGCAAAAGTGATTTTTTTTGTTATTGTAAAGAAATTCTTAATTCGAATCAGACTTTTTGTAGAACGGATGCTGAAAAATTGAGTATCCTCTTTCCAGTATTTACATATGATCGAGACACAATGCTTTTACTCATAAATTAAATTATTCATACACACTATTTACTATTACTATTCACAAACAACAAATTTTTAATTTTTTTAACACTGACGCTATTTATGTTGTAGAACTCCATTATTTTAAATTCAAAAATAAAAAATCAAAACACGATTTTTTTTGAGTTAAAATTTATTTTACCACACACAGGACGATCGTTTCGGCTTATTAAGCCTTTATCAACTGATCAGTTGATAAAGGCTTAATAAGCCGAAACGATCGTCCTGTGTGTGGTAAAATAAATTTTAACTAAAAAAAAATCGTGTTTTGATTTTTTATTTTTGAATTTAAAACAAACAAATTTCTCAAAACAATACGCTCGCTTCGTAATATACCTATATGCCGTTTTGTGCAACATATCCAAGATCATTAATGTGGTTTCTTGTTTGTTGGATGCTGTTAATGAATGCATATACAGTATTCGAAGACCTTGACAGGAAGAACTGAATGCGCATGCGCAAAAGTCGAATGCTTTCAAACTTTGTGGATACGGAATAAATAATCGAATCCAATACCACAGTATACTAAGAACAGTAATACGTCTTCATACAAAATGTGATTTTTTGCCGCCCATTTAAATGTGTGCGTGCGTGCTCGGCGCCTTGTACGCACGCACTGTGACGCACACATTGACATAGAATATGGGGGCACAAGGCGGCGGCAGCAAGGGCCATTCGGTGCCATTCGCGCTCGCAGCCGCCGTTTTAGAAAAAATTGCGTTTCCTGAAAAAATGCCTTTTAATATGTTTGTGGTGCTTTACTAAAAAGGTGTTGATTATCACAAAGACTGTGAATTTTGTACGTTGATGTTAATCAGCGTTCTTGCAATTTAAGTGTATGTAATTAGGTATGTAGGTGTGTAACTAGGTACACTAATTACAGAAATTTTCGGGTTTCGTGTCTACCTTATGCGTCGGAATATCAGACGCTACGAGTTAAAAGAAAGGGAGTAAAAATAAAGTGACAACCCTAGCGTCAACGCAAGAGTAGGCTAATAATACGCCGACAGGCCGGAGATAAACTACTGTTCTGGGTATACTGTGCCAATACTGCTGGTATAGATGTTTGAAAGTTAAGAATGTATATGTACGTGCGCACGCCATGTATTATGACTTGTATCTAAAGAAAAGGGCGAATTTCCTTGTAGCAGTGTTGTTCTCGGCTAGAAACATAGTCTAGGTATGGCTTTTTAACTCTAAAACATGAGGGATGCGGAACATCCAAATTATGTATGAAGCAAACGTACTTGGTGCACGGTATTAATTTATTCTTCTTCTTCTTCATCAGCCTTCGTCTCTCCGCTGCTGGATATAGGCCTCTTCCTTCTCTTTCCATCCTTCCTTGTTGTTTGCTAATTGTAGCCATTTCTTTCCCCCAAGCGGCTATATCATCTTCCCATCTCTTTTGAGGTCTTCCGATGCCCCTTTTATTTTCCCAAGGTCTCCATTTCAGAACTCTGGGAGGCCATCTTGTAGCATCCTGCCTTGCAACATGTCCTGTTCATTGCCATTTTAGCTTCGATACACGATCCATGATATCCACTACTCTAGTTCTGCGCTCTGCGTTCTCTTGGACTTACTCCAAGCATGGATCTGTCCATGGATCGTTGCGTGCATTTCTACACTTTTCTTTGTAAGGGCCATAGTCTCCACTCCATACGTCATCACTGGCAGTATGCATGATTCAAAAGTTTTTCTTTTTAGGCTAATTGGTATCTCTTTGTTCTCGAAGATATGTTTGAGTTTGCCAAAAGCAGCCCAGCTCTTTCTATCGATTATTTAATTCGCAAGAATCGCTTAACTTTCCACCACGGCGGAGGGAAATCCCCCCTTTCGGGGTAGGCGCTCGTGTGACATCGTAAGGGCAGTTTTTTTATGAAATTTGTGGCCCCCGGGGGACGGTGTTTCCATGCCGCTGTTTTTAATTCACGACAGTCGGCAGAATTAAAACCTCTGTAGCCGGTCACAACTCCGCCCTGTCACGGCTTACATTTATGTTAATTCGCGACTAAGTTTTATCGCTTTATTCATTTCTGGACATTTTTATTGCTAATTTAAGTGGTGGCGCAGAATTACGGCCGTTTTGAAAAAATAAACGCCCGGACCGTAACACCAGATTATTTACCACTGGAAAATTTAAATTAAATTAATTTATTAATGAAATGTTACAGCGTAAATAATTAACGTGTGCAAATGTTTAAGTTTTGGAAGGTTTGTTAAGGTTGTCGCAATGGTGATTGAGGTTGTTCAACTGGGAGAGGAAGAATAGCTACCCTACCTATGAAATCTTGCGGTGTTCGTGGGATGGGTGGTGTTTTGCGTACAAGTGTCGTGTGACTGTATAGCAAGAAAATAAGAAAGGCACAAGTAAATAAGGAATATGACTTATACTTATATAGTAGACGTATAAAGTTAATTACACTGATATTTATAGTATATTACTTGAGGTTACCGGCGAAATTTAGTTAATAATACAAAACAAAAAGAGCGATGGACAGGCGTAAAATGCAAAGGTTAACAATACTACAGTTGTTGCATAGTGTTGTGAAGGTAGTAGTGTAGTGTTGGTCCTGACGAAGAGACGAGTACGTCTCGAAACCGGTAGACCTAAAATTCTGGTAGTGGTTTATACTAATTTAACTAACACTGCAATAAATGTGTTTTATACAATGTTTGTTAGTTGTTTTTTAAATAATATAAAATAAATTGTGAGAAATGTCATGCGTAAACTGTTGTCCAATCAAATGAGGAGAGTAATTCTCAGTGACGTATGGGTAACATATAATTATTCAATTAATATTTGTTGTATGTTTTATTTTTTGATGCGTTAATTTGAGTTGGACGAGTGCGTGCAAACTTTCAATTGACTTGCTTAAGTGGGTGCAAACTTATCAACTTGCCCCGCAGGTCAAGGATTTAATCTTCACTCCCAGCGACCATGAGTTTTTTTTAGATATTTTGTTTAATTACAAAAATAAACTGGTGATTTTGCCGTACGATTTTTATGGAGGGCAATAACAAATAATTATCCGTATTCTGAACTAAGCAATATTGCTATATATGTATCTTGACGGTTGGAAATTAATGAATTCAATTAATTAGAAAGCTCATTATTCGTAATTGTGAATAACTTAACATTTGTTTGCGTTTTAGAGCTTTCTGATTGATTGAATTCATTAATTTCATACCTGTCAAACTTAAAACATCGAAAGTAGTGGCAATATAATGTTATACATACCTGTCAAGACTGGGATAAAGATCTGACATCCCAATACTGCTATTTTCAGAATAGCACAGAATATTCGTCTCACATCTACAAGCAATGGTGAGTTTCTTGTAGGTACTTAGAAATAGCATGACTGTAGCCAGTTGAATCTATGAATCTATCCAAATGAATCTAGAAATTTTCAGCTATACATAGGTGCGTAATTTGAAATGTAATTGAAGATTCCTGCCTTAATTATGAGTCGAAAATTTCCGAGCAGTACTGTACAATGTCAGTAGTTAAGGAGATAATCGGCTCCAAAGTTTGCATTTTTTTTTCAAAATTTATAACATTTGTTCTGTAAAATGATAGACTGTCAACTACAGTAACATATCGAATATTGTAAAATCATTCACTTCAATATAAGCGAAATAAAATAAAACAATATATTTTTAGAATTTATGCAAAGTTTTAGCTTTCTACTATAGTACAATAATACTGAGTTACCTTAGAGCTGCAGTACTTCTTTTGTAAGCGATTTATTTCAACCACTGACAAGTGTGGTCCTACCGTAACTCTTGAGGCAAAGTCTTGACAATGGCAAGTTTTACCTTGTCGAAACGTCGGTCTTTGTTTCCTCGGAGAATCCATCGCTAACGCGATCTAATACAAAAGATACACGTGTTCAATGCGAAAGATGTACTTTAGGTTAATTTTTACTATTTCTTATTTTTCACGTGTACATATTTTTTAAAATAAAAATAATTTTTCTCAACATGCGGTATCCCAGCGATTTAAATAATATACTGGTTTTAAAATCACTTATGGTGTCTTGTAGTCTTAAATTTCATACCTATAAATTATGTTTGAAATCATATTTTCATTTAATTTTGTTACTGCTCCTATCTTTCAAATATGGAATACCTTAGGGCTCGCATCTTGGACAGGTAGGTGACAGGCGATCCTCATCACTCGATGAAAGATTCTGATACTCTCGAAACTTGAGTAGTAAAATATAATCACAATATTCATAATGATCACTTAAACCAGCCAATGATAGTTCGTTAGCCCTGTAAACACTCAAAGACTTACATACCTACGTTCTAATATAAGTGTTTAATAATAAACTCATGTAGAGATTAACATATTTCATGTTTTAACCCAATTTATTGATTCATGTAATTTGTTTTAGATATTTCTTAGCGTTTTATAAAATATAGTTAATAAAAATCTACTATGTTTTCACCACTTACACAAAGTATACTAACAAATAAAAAATAAAAAATCGAAGTATGGACATTAAAAGTATAAAAAATAATACAAGTTATAACTTGTAGTTTACTTTTTATATTAAGTTGTATAAAGTTTTATAAAGATATATATTAATAAGCAAAAGTGTTAATAGTAAATTGAGTATTATAAATAACTATGTCCATTTACAAATAGTTATCTAAAATTGTTTTCATGTTAGTACTTAATTATATATTCGTTTCTCGTATATTATACCTACTTCGATTTTCGATTTTTAATTTATTAATGCATATTGTGTCCTGACAAAGGGACCATTGGCCCTGAAACATGTTAATATTTGAAATATATTTTTGGTGAAAACAGTATATTTTTATTAATTATATTATTCAAGCCACCACAAAATCATTTTCCTCTTTTAGGAGAAATTTAAAAAAAATGGATTAGGCGTAATTGTAAATAAAAATCAGCTGTCGTGTCAAGTAACTTGATAGTTTTCCAAGTGCGGTAGTTGGAGAGGCGATAACACGTAGAGGGCGTATCGCTTCTGTCGCACAAAAACTCTTGATTAAACTCCCAAAATAATATTCCGGCAATGGGCCGAATTCAGAGACAATCATTTCGCAAATGACTGAAAGTTGTCGCTCTTCATTGTCCCGCACTCGGCGGAGCGAATCCTTTATCAGTTGGCCAAGTGCCCTGGAAACTTTCGCCGGTATCACAAATTTGGGACGACTTCTTCGACAGTCTCAAAAACTGAGAGCCACTTCTACATTTCTGAATGAGTTTGCCCTAATACCTATACGGTATTGTCATGTGTTAAGGAGAAATGAATGAAAACGCTGGAGACTAATAAGCAATTTATTAATTACTGATTCAAGGTACAAAGTCACTTACTCTTTAAATTACACTATTTCACAATATATCACTCTTAAATAAACACTTGAGTATCTATGAGTAACATGCATTTAACATTCACTAGAATATTCCATCCGATTTTCACGTATTAATCGCTTCGGTTTATTTCGCCACTTATGTAAGTACTTCGCTCAAAAATTAACTTATTTATTGCTTGGATTATCGCGCGGCTGGTTACCCTGGCCCCGCGTCTCATAGCCATGGATATTATACTCATAGCAATGGATACTAATAAGCAATTTATTAATTGCTGATTAATTAATTATTCAAGGTACAAAATTACTTGCCACGAATTAAACTTAACTAAACTCTTTAAATTAGACTACTTCGCAATATATCACTCGTAAATAAACACTTGAGTATCGATGGGTAACACGCATTTAACATTTACTAGAACATTCCATCCGATTCTCACGTATTAATCGCTTCGGTTTATTTCGCCACTTAGGTGAGTACTTCGCTCAATAATTAACTTATTTATCGCTTGGATTATCGCACGGCTGGTTACCGTGGCCCCGCGTCTCATGGCCAACTTCGCAACCACCTGTCAAACACGACTACAACAGCAACCGCCACGGCGCGTCCATATTTATATTATGTTCTTTCTGGATTATTCTAGTATTTAGGAGAAGATTCTCGTGGCTTCTAAGATTTTCTGGGTGTTTTTCGAATGTTTCAGATTCCTCTCGAAGACCGTAGATCACCCTAGGCCATTCTCGATTCTTCCATAGTTTTGCGACTAGTGACATTTTGTACATTGCTTAAATTCTTTTTAGCATCTCGTTACAATATTTTAAGGTGATGTTCAGAGTGATTAATCTTATATACGAAGACAAGTCAAAAATTATCTATACTTTTTGTTTTACAATTGAGGCATATAAGGCAGCAGTATCCCCACCCATATGTTTCTGAGAAATACAAAAACCTGTTACCACTCAAGGAAATTTTTCTGAAACCTATGAATCCTACGTGTTATTGGAAATAAGTTTTTGAAAACAATTTTTATCCCAGTATTCCTTTATTGTAAGTGTATAAATAAATATTTTGCTGTTTGCTACCAAATATCGAAAATTGCTGCTTTTGCTATTTACAAAATTGGATTTTGCTATGATGTTTCAGTCTACAATCGACATAAACTCTCACTTTAGTAGGAAGTGGCCATTTTGTCATATAAAATATCCTTGGGGCTTGATTAGTATATTTATTTTATTTATGTTTATTTATTTATTTTCCGGAAGTATATATTTATTTATTTTACCGAGGTACCTATATAATTTAAAATTTCATTTCTTTAATTTTTCAGAGAATTTCGTCATTGTTTTTTTAGTTTAACGCAGAAGATATTCACTAGTGATGGTATTTTAACTGGTGATACACTAACCGTTATTTGAGATTTGTATCTGATTGCGTCGATGATTGGCAACTGATGTTCTGCAATTCGACGGCAACCATCAGTAGATACTAGATAACAATAAAATCTTAGCTATCAATCATCGATACAATCAGATACATATCCTAAATAGCTGTACAGAAAATAACCGGTTAAACTAACGTTTAACCATCACTAATATCTCCTAAACTGGACCGAGGTCTAGAGAAAACTGAAAAATAACGATATTTTCTAAATAAACTAAATAGATGATTAGTTAAAGGGAATATTGGTTCTTTTGCTTTTTACACTGGGAGGATATTGTTTATTTGCTTTTAATAGTGATTTAAGAACATGCTTTTGGAAGGTATAGAGCTACATTTACTTTAAAATCTCAAAATCAGTACACTGTAAGATAGCGATTTTCGGTGACTACATTCAAAACATTTTTTAAAATTTTTTGGATAATTTTGTTGATAGAAAATTTGCTGCCTGTGCCTGTGCCAATTTAGACCCCCTGAATATATTTAAAGAATTACATGATTTTTCTATATAGTCATCTCCTTTGTTTAGTGCACTTTGTCCAGCTGTCTACGGGCTTGCGTTACGACGCCACTTTTGCACCTCCTTCTGCGAGTCTGTGTCTGTGGGAATCCGTACAGGTTTTACTAGATGGTTTGATGAACAGAAGCAAGACTGATATAGTCGGAACCAGTGACCGCCAGACTTACGTTATAGTATCAAATCTGAAATATTTTCTTTACATGAACACTAAAGTAGGTATAAATGTTTGTTATGTTTAAGTTTTATAAACATATTTTTTGTATTTGTATTACCTGTTATCTGCCAAAATTCCTTTAACTCAAATGTCATAATATCCAAATATTCTAACCTACTATAGTATGCATCTACAGAAAATATTTCAGATTTGATACTATAACGTCTAACCTAACCTAACCTAACATAACCTAACCCAACCTACTATATTTTCTACAAATTTTTTATAGTTTTATTTTTTTATTATTTTAGTTTTTTTTTATTATAGTGTTTTAATTATTATTTTTTTTATTATTATATTTTTTTATTATATTAATTTTTTTATTTTATTTTATTATATTAATTTACTTATATATAAATTTTATTATTATAGTGTTACTACACTATAATTAAAATTATTATAGTGTAGTAACAGTACAATTAAAAAGTTGCTTAACACTTCCGTACGATGTTTTAACCGATATTTTTTTTTGTCATAGATGTTTTTAGGCTAACAGTTAATTTAAGATTAACTTTTTTTTAGGAGTTAATTTAAGTTTAACTTTTTTTAGATTAAGAGTTAATTTAAGGATGACAGCCGTGATGTGGGTTAGAAAAATATTGAATTTGCAAACAAATTATAGTACCAAGAGGCTTCAATGTTTTCAGTACATAAACATATCGCATTGAGTTGTCCAAACCTGTATGTAACGCAATTTTTTCGTTTCACCATTTGGAAGCTTTCTGCATAAGTTTATAGAGTTTAAGTTTACTAATTTATTAGCAGAAAATACTAAAACATCTTGAAATTATTATCTTTTAAGGCTTCTTTTTCATCCGACAACATCTAATAGACGGTATAATGAAATCAAATTTTAAAGCAATATGAAACTTTTCATATAATACAAGCTATTGTTGTTGTTGATAACATTTAGAAATCTTTCATAATGCTGGGTTTTCCATTTTCTCTTATTAAAAGTTTAATATTAAGCTAAACTTAACAAAATTTCAACACACAGCAACTTCACTAAACTTCGCTTCGGCCGTCTTCATAACAAAGGGAAAACTAGGATTTCTTTTGCAAACAAAACATTTAATGCGCTTGTTTTTTTTTTTGATAAAGAAAAATAATCATACGGATTCCCAAGTCTGGCGACGCGACGTTGCGTTATTGAGAGGTTGCTGTTTTTTTTTTACATTTGTAGAAATATAATTGTAGCCCTAGAGAAAATTCTCATATCGCAGAACCTTAGTAATTCTCTGCAATATTATTTATAGAACGCGGACAATGGAGAATCTGTCTTCATTATTCTACAAACATACAAAACGTAAAAGGAATTAACGAGTCAGTTTTTTGTTTAAACTAATAATTTGAAATCGAAATGCGCAATTGTCTATGCAACAGTGTCCGTCTCTTACGCTACCAGATGGCGCTCATAATGATGAGATATAAAATAATGAGGTAAAAAATCATAATTCTTTTTGTTACAATGTCTGTCACTAACGCTACCAGATGGCACAAACAATCATGATGTATAAAATGAGGTATAAAAAGCAAAAAATGCATAATTCTCTATGGATCTACGCTAGATGGCGCTGTTTTCATAACCTTTACTACCAGCCGAAATATATAGTAAGAGTACATTATTTTTGACGTGTAATTATTAATTTAATTAATTAATCGTGCATCAACCACATTTCTCCACGATTTCTTTGACGTCCTCCATTTTCGATACCACTATATCTTTGTCAGGTCTTATGTTCACTAATTCATTCCGATGATAACATAATCAAAGCAGTTAATGAAAAAATGCAAACTATGCATATTTCCACAACGATTGATATTAGGTCATGTTTGCTTGTACATTTTCGACTCATTCATTATCAAGGTAGGAAACTACCAAAATTGTTTTTGCTACTAGTTATGACATCCTGTGTATTGTTACATTTATATTAACTTTTATCGTTTTATGTATAGTACTACTTATTCTGTGTTTAAAAAACAGGTTACAATATTCTGACACAAAAAAATCTCGTAGAAATTTGAAAAATATTTTTTGTACGTTTTTGTCACTTTATTAGAGAAAAATAAGCTTTAATATTCCATAAAAATTAGTGTAGTGAGATACTTCAACATTTTACGGAACATAAGTCATAAATATTAAAAAAATAACCCAAACTTTGATATCGCTTATCTTCATAACTGTCGACATTTCACCCAAAGTGTAAAAAATATATTCAACTCAAAATCGAATGAAGAAGACCCTGTATATTAAGAAGAGTATGTATATTTGTGGTTTTAGTAATTTCTACATGTCTGTAAGATGTGTGGGGAGATTTTCTTTACACAGCATCATTTCCCATCCATTAGAGATTTGTATCGAGCATCCTCCCCGTGTTGTATTATGAGAGCAACAAGCATGAAAAGGAAAGTAATGCATCCCTTACGGAATACGTTTCTCCCGCGCTAATAATCGCGGCCATCTTACTTGCGGGAATAACAAAACTAAACTCGAATGCGTCTCACAAGTTGGGCATCACTAGACTCGATGAACGACTTTTAACAAGGTTCTGAAAATCGTATTTCGATTGAGAAAATATATTGTTCCTTGAAGCTTTTTCATTTTTCTCCAAACAAAAACAAATCATCCTACTACTATGTAAGGGTTAAATTTTTTTACACACAATTTATACAGGATTACAGTTAGAAAAAGTATAAATTTTGGAAATAAGAAATTTTTTTAATAATAAATTAAATATTATAAGTAACCGAGTCCTCTTGACAAATAATTATCTTTAAAATTTGTTTTTATGTTAGCACTTTATTATTTATTTAATGATTTTTGATTTTTAATTTTTGTTATACTGTCACCAGTGTCGCCGTTTGTGATCATTAAATAAATTATTCCTCTTCTTCAAACACAGCAAAATTATTTTTTGGTGACCTTATATTAGGTCCTTACATATGAAATTGATGTTTTGCCGTACTGGCAAATTTGATCTCAAATATCTTCTCTTTGGTTAGGAATTCCAAATCCAAATTTATACAGCTATTTACTCATGTATTTGTGTTTTGAAAATTATAATTCATTTGTTTTTTCCTCAATTGTTTTTTTCTTTGCGTCACTCAGTTTACAAAATGAAAAACTTGAAATATCGCGTTATTTATGAGTACGAGTTCCACCGTGGCACCAGTGCTGCAGAAACGGCTCGAAGGATTAATGATGTGTATGGCGACGGTGCCGCAAAAGAAAACACAGTGCGTTTTTGGTTCCAACGTTTTCGTTCTGGAAATTTCGACCTGCAGAACAAGCCCCGTGGACGGCCGGAGACCAAAGTTGATAATGAAGAATTGAAGGCTATTGTGGAAGCGGATCCATCGCAAACCACATCCGAGTTAGCTGCAGGCTGCGGTGTTAGTGATAAAACTGTTTTAATCCACTTGAAGCAAATTGGTAAGGTGAAAAAGCTTGAAAGGTGGGTACCTCACGAATTGAGTGAAGCAAATCAACAAACGCGCGTTGACTGCTGCGTTGCATTACTCAACCAGCACAATAATGAAGGGATTTTAAATCTTAAATCTGGCCATATGATTACGGCAGATGTCTATTGTCAGCAACTGCAAACCATGATGGAAAAGATAGCTGCTAAACAACCGAGGCTGGTTAATCGCTCTAGGCCACTGCTGCTTCATGATAACGCTAGACCACACACTGCACAACAGACGGCTACCAAATTAGAGGAGCTTCAATTGGAATGTCTAAGACATCCACCGTACTCTCCGGACCTTGCCCCAACAGATTACCATTTTTTTCGAAATTTGGATAACTTCTTGCAAAGGAAAAAATTCAACTCCGATGGGGCAGTCCAAACCGCCTTCAAAGATTTTATTGATTCCCGTCCGAATGGTTTTTTTAGTAAAGGGATCGATGAACTACCTATGAGATGGCAAAAGTGCATAGATAGCAATGGTACATACTTTGATTAAATAAAAATATTATAATAAAAAAAAATCGGCTTTATGTTCCTCCCATACTAAACGTCAATTTCATATGTAAGGACCTAATAATTATAATTTATAGAAATTAACTTTGTTTACACCACTTCACTGTCTTTGAAACATGTTGAATTTTTTTCAATAAAAAATGTGGTGTAAACAAATTTAATTTCTATAAGTTATAAATAATTCCTCTCCTACTTTTTGAGTTATATTATATTACTCATTTAGAAGAGAAATATCATTGTTAAAGCTGTCATTTCTATTGTAATGTATTTATTTATTAAATAAAAAATTAATGAAAACACTGAAAATTAATTATCGATTTATTAATTAATGATCAATTAATTATTCAATGTACAAAGTCACTTAAAAAGTATTAAATTTAACGTTATTTTTTAATCTACACTATATCGCAATTTATCACTCGTTTATGAACACTTTATTAACGCTGAGTAATACCTATTTAATATTCACTAGAATTCCAATTCTCACACGTTTTAATCGCTCTGGTTTATTTCGCCACTTAGGTACTCCACTCGATTATTCGCTTTATTTATCGCTTCGATTACCTCCGACTGGCCACACTGGCCGTCGTCTCGCGGGCGACTTCGCACCGAACGAACTGTTAAACACAACAACAACTGCGCCGCGGCGTAGTTCCGTATTTATATTCGGGTATACGGCTAGTACGGAACTCTTGGTTATCATAAATAACAAACTATAAAAAAACTTAGTTATCATAAATAATAAACTAAAAAAACAACAAGAGGCGTGTAGTAAATTATACTCTACTAGAAAAGAAAATAAACCGAATTTAAATATGTATGTCATGCTTCTTTATTTGCAATTAATATAGTATTCAGATTTTAATATATCGTAATGTTCTGTCAGATAAACATTTGATTTTGATTTTTCATAAAATATATTGTCTTCGAATAACTTTGGTTTTAGATTATATTAATTTTTAGCCCTTATATCCTATTGCACATTAAAGTTCAGGCTATTATTTGAGAATTATTTTCTTGATGGTCTTGTAATACGAGCAGTTGCCGGCAGGGAAAGGAATCGTTCTCCGCACTGAATATTGCCCTTCCCGCGACTGCTAGGGCCACCTAATGGCTTATAAGCAATTTAATATTCCTCCGCAGACGTGCGTAGGACCCATCCCCTGAAATATTTTCAAATTGAGCGTTTTTATTTGTTGTTAAGTTTTTGAATAAAAATTAATGGATCTATTATAACTCTTCTTAGAGTTTTAAATGAGGACTGGTATGCAGATCATACGCGTGGTAACGACCTTTTTATGGACACTCGAATTTCCTCAACAATGCGTTTTGATGAAACATTTTACGTATTGCAAAGACCATGCAATACTATTTAAGTCAGAAAATAAATACATATGCTATTTTTTTGGTTATTTGACTATAATTTGGCAATGCAATACTGCAAGCTTTTAATAGTGGAATCACTCCATGAGTATAATTCACGGGATCATAAATATATTCATTGTATGTTTATAGTTTTTATAATTATAGTTATAGGTCGAATGTGTATTCCTGGCCTGAGGTTGTAGAGCCAAACGTGATAATGATGATGATATTCTTGGCCTGCGAAAAACGGATGATGATTTTTCAAGAATCCAGTACTGGAGTTTATCGCCAGAGGGATATCATTAATCTAGACATATTATAAATGTCTCATAGAAACGAAGCTATATTTTTATATGGGAAAAAGTATGTATGGAAGCATTTTTTGTTGTTGTACATAGGGCTTACGACCTATCGTACGGCTGGCTTAAGTGATCGTCATATACACACAAAAAGATATTGCTTTAAAAATTCCAATCAAAAATATAGATACCTCATTATCAATAGTGACATCTGTATTAGATTATGGGAATGAGAAAGCTTTGGACTGCAGGTGGTGGTGATAAGAATACAACTCGCATACGAGCGTATCTTAAACATATTATAATCTTAAACTTAAATATATATATAAAACTTTCAAAAATTTAATAGATGTGGTAGTCTATCATGGGTGGAAATTGTGAACGTTACATTGTGAAGAGTGATCACTTAAGCCAGCCGTACGATAGACCGTAAGTCCTATAAACACTCAAAAAGGCTTCCATACCTACTTTCCCATATAAAAATATAGCTTTGTCTCTATGAGACATCTATAATATATCTTGAAAGTATGATACTTCAGATAATCTGCCTTGAGTCACGCGCGCCGACGGCGCTAAAGTTAACTATTATCGCCGCACTCCCCTCTCTCTGAACATTTAATGAGAAGAGTTAAATATGCTTTGCAGAAAGCGACATACTTATTTTATCCAACGATACATTTGTCAATATTATTAATATTTAAAGCATTAACTTTGTGGTTAGACATAATAACAGAATGTTAGTAAACTTAGTAAAAACCACTACCAGATTTACGGTCTACCGGTTTCGAGACGTACCCGTCTCTTTGTCAGGACTAAAACTACACTACCATACACAACACTATACACACATATAGTTTGACAATACTATGGTTGGGGTGTAGTAGTGTAGTGTTGGTCCTGACCAAGAGACGGTTACGTCTCGAAACCGGTAGACCGTAAATCTGGTAGTGGTTTTTACTAAGTTTACTAACATTCTGATACATTTGTCGTTGAAATAGGCTTCATACAGAATGCGTTCGAAATTTTGGATTTTTTATTCTCTATCCAGATTGGGTAGTTATGTATTTTAAAGTAACTTATATTCTTTCGCGACTTACATCTACAGTCTCTACTGTTTGTTGAGACTGTCGATGTAAGTCGTGTTTTTGGATAATGTAAAAAAGTTCAATTTTCGTTTCAATGTGCTCTATTTTATACTAAAGTTCAACTGCTCTTTTAATTATATCTGAAAATATAGATTAATTTGAATAGGTTAAGATAATGCAGCAAAAATTGAATTTTAGCCGATTCGATAATATACGTAGGGACCGTCGATATACCTATGTGTATACAAAATGGCGGCCGATTTTAATAATAAACTCAGTTTGCTCATATTCGACGTGCGTTTAGCCATATTCGCGTAATATTAAAATATTCACACAATAGCTATCTATTATCCCGCGGCGTTCAGTTGCAAAACTATCCATCAGTCACCGTCGATTAATTTCAATCGATCGTGAAATCACACGAAAATGTCGATTGGGTCGGCAGGTTCGATGCCGCGCCGCGCCATCTCTAGAGGCTTATCGGCCGCCATGTTACAAAATGTCGCCGGCTGACATGTCGCATCGGAATATTGTTTACACGTCACCGGCAGCAATGGCGGCGCGTCACGAGAGCGGCACTGCGGATGATTTATTGCCCGCATGTATTATCGACTGAATAGATTGGAAAACGAATTCGCGACATCATTGTCAGATAAAGACCGCTTTGTGCCGATGCAAAAATGTGGTAAATTGCCCACAAAACTTTCGTACACTCATTCGCAGCGAGATTGGGCCTAAAATATATTAAATTCTTCTGTTCAAGCCTTTGAATGCCATGAGCGCGTTTACACGCCAAACCATGTGCGTGATTACACAAACTTTTCGACCTTGCAAAGATTTTTGGCGTCGTACATTTAAGTCAATCTGTTGTAGGTACGTGGAAGATAATACCGAGCATTATACGGACATTAAGCATTTAGTGTGATGCTGGAATGATTACACTTATTTTTCCACCTTGCAGAGATACATGATTTTTGGTGTCGTATATTTAAAGTTAATCTGCTGTGTGTGGAAGATGATTTCCCGTTTTTGTAGAGAAATTAAATTTTATAGTGTTGCACTGAAATATGCTATTACTCGTGTGGTTATATTTTTTTAAAACCCCTGACACTTAAAAGATTAAATTATCGAAATTTGTAAACAGAATGGGTTAACATATACGAAAGCAGCACAAGATAGAGGAATATGGATGCACCTTGTGCTTTGGACCCCCGACAAGGACGAGTGGATGAAAATGATAATGATGACGAATTAGCGTCCGGTAAAATTTTAGAATATGGTATTTTTTTTCTCACCTTCGATTTTTTCAAAGGTATTATATTTCTTCTTCTTCTTTCCAGCCCTCTTCCAACTCACTGCTTAGGTAGGCTGTTGGAGTCGGCTCTTCTCATTCTTTGGCCGCATGTTTTTTGGTTCTATCGCTTTCATCCAGGTCGTTTTTCTGCAGGATTTTGGAGTGTTGAGTCACCTAGGAGTTCTTTGGTATTCCTCTGGATGATTTCTTTTTTTGTTAGTTTTGACATAATTTGGTATTCCATGGATAAAATGGAAAAGTTTGGTTTGCGTAAATTTGTGATATCCAAGAAAAGAGCTTCTCAAATGCCCATTATTTATCCATATCCATCCACTTCCGAGTTAGGTTAGCCAGGTTCGGTTAAATCAGATAAGGAAGCTTTAGTTAGGTTATTCCGTAACGTTTTTCTCTTGCCTGTGGTTTGCGCCTTATAGTGTGATTCAAATATCATTTTTATTTATTTATTTATTTCAAAAAAATCCTTGTTTACAAATAAAGGTATTTAATACTAATTTAATAATAACAATATAAGATAAATTACACATTTTTTTGTTGTTGTTAAATTTGTGGATTATTTGGATATCTACTTAGATTCAACCGCGCCATATATCTAGATTAATGAGAGAGTCCATTGAAATATACAAATAACCTATTTTCAATAGAGACAACAGTATTCAACCAAACTATCAAGTATTTGGCGCCCTTTTCTCACCACTTTGATTCCAACTTTAAGAGACGTCACAGGGAAGTCCGAAGATGTGATTAGGATATATTGCACACTGGCGACCTCTTTCATAGAAGAAGGGAACACTCCACAACAAAGTGCATATAATTTACGACCTCGGTGACAGCAAAACATCGAAGTTTGCTTCTCAGCGAAATATACGGTTCGTATAAAATATTCGTTTGATTTAACACATACCTAAATATTACTATTACCTATTAATAAATGTAAGTTGTACTTTTAATCTTGGCACATTCTGAAACACGTGACGTCGACTGGCGCATGCGCGCCTCCCGTTTGATGGTTAATTAATTTAGCCTAGGTTATGAGGACTTAATATGTTAACTCGGCTCTGGCCACAAATTTGTTCAATTAATTCCCACAAGCAGACGGAATATTTAAGATCAGCCATCGTAGTTTCTGGAGAAGGCCGGGCAGACGATCCGCGGGAACATTTTAATTGGAAGCCTCGGATATTATTCATTCATGGACAAGATGGCGGTCAGCCGGCGGCCAAATGAGATTTCCCCAGCGTGGAAATATTTTAAATTGCATTCTGTAGACTTCCAATATCGAATGATTAATACAGAACATACCTTATACTTAGAGCAATGAAATGGTTAAGTATGCAGAGCTATATATATGAACTATATATGAAATATATTAATATTGAAATGACGTAAAGTGTTTAATTATGATAATGACAATTTATAATTAGTGATGTATATATTTATGTACATTTCTCTTCCTCTTTCCTTAATTTTTGCTGTATATATTTTTAATTTGCTATTTTCTTTATTTATTGCTCTTTTCTTAATTTGCTTAAAAATTTTAACTTTGTACTGTAAATTTATTTTATGTTGTTTTTTGTACTTAATTGTTTTCGTTTTTTATCTCTTATAATGTGAATAATATTTTGTAATAGTGTAACTTTCAATTGTAAAAATGAACCTACAGACAAACGTCTTTTTAGTCGTTTTGTGGGACTAGATATTATAAAATGTAAAGAAAATAAATAGAAAAAAAAATTAATAATAAATAATTCATTAGATACATATCTATTGAGCAAAAAATTAGATGAGTCAGAAAATAAAGTAAAATGCGACTATTTTTTATTTTTTTGTAAAAAAACAAGGGAAACGATTAATTATTTGAAAAATTTGGCAAGAGACTTTATTCAACTTAGTTCAATGTCCTTGTGCAAAAAACAAAACCACTGGTCCAAAAATTATATAAAAGTAACAAAGGCTTTATTTCTTAAAAGCTCGAAATTTCCAATTGTTCTTTTCGCCCGCGGAATTATAACATTACTATTGAAACGGACTAGATTGTTTCATATTTAGTTCGAGTGACAAAAGAGGCGTGGAAATAATGAAGAAAACTTTATCACAACAATTTACTTAAAATCAAGAAAACGCAGACTACTAAGCAATAAAAATATATATTTTTTTATATCACAGAAATATAAAAAAAAATACACAGGCTATTACTGAATTCTTCTACTCCTCATTCCAAGTGCAGTCGACTAGACTTTGGAAACAATTACGCATAGACATTATATTCCATAACTATCTTCAAAAGCTGTCTAAAACAATTTTATCCATCTCCTACCGTCTCGTTACCATTGAGCTAATTATTTCCTGTAACATTGCATTCAGAAAATACATTTCTGTTGTTCAATTTAATTGTGTGGTTATTTGGAAGAAATTGCCAACCGTCAATAAATAATTATTGTCTGAGAAACAGTGCTTTTCAGCATGTTTCAGTAAAATATCAGTATATGAAATCAATAAATCTCAGTCTCGAGTAAAGCCGGATAGTAACGCTTGTATTATGTAATTATTTACCATCATGCCGTTTCCCCGCGGGAGCAGGCAGATAAGATAGAGTGCTACACTATTCTATCCTAACATGCAACTTTCGTTTCATTCACATTCATACATCTTCGTATACAAGCCCTACGATTGTTGAGACTCCTACCAGGACCATCTTTTAATATCTTTTTGGCCATGTCACGTCTTCTCTTTCTGGCGCCGTCATTATCTTTCTTATCATTCGTTTACCAACTAAGCGACCCTTAATCAATTCTATTTATTTTACTTAGATCCGCTTTACATTCTTTACTCTATAATAAATGGATTTTTCATATATATGTCCAAGTGATCACATCTCCATGGTATTCAGTCTATTTTCATTCCTCTTCTGCTAACTTCCGCTAGTACCGCTAATCTTGCCTCAAAGACATACTTCCGTAAGAAATTATTAAATTATGATCACCCTCCCTTCGACACATCTCAGCCTACCATCTTCTATCGAACATACTTCCCAAATACATAAACTCATCTACTTATTCCAATCCTTGATCGCCTGCTAGTATTTATAGTATGCAAAAGCAAATTATACAGATTTCGCTTCTGTGAATATTTTAAATCCACGAAAAATTTCTCGGAAGGTAAGTGTAATTTTCATCTTTACACGAATATATTTTCCACATTTTCTTGTTAGGGCACAAAAAATAATAATTTCATGCGTAATAACACTTAAAAGTTCACCAACCCCCGTTCCCTCCTGTAGCTGCTCTTTAGCGCCCTCTGCCTCCGCAGACAACCCTGGTCTGCTCCTCACCCCGAGGACATAAAATTGCCCCGCAAATACACGACGGAGTCCCCGTTTTTCAAATCAGATTAAAAAATAACACATTGATTCGTTTAAAAATGTTTTTTATGCATAATACGTCTTCTGCTACTAATTTTTCTACGCTTATCCTTAAATATTTCGCGGGGTTTTTCGCAGTATGCAATTTTCTTTCGAAATGTATCAATGATTTTTTTTGGGAATTATATTAATAACTTTTTATGAATGCGCTAACTAAAGACGATTCACTCGTCGATGATACTACCTATTCGTTTTTGAAAATTTTCAAAAATCTTACTAATTTTGTATAAATTGCACGATTATTTTTAAAGTCGATCGTTTTCGGTACCTCTTTTTGTTAAGGTGTTGTACCACCTGAGATAGAAATTTAGTATTTTTTTTTTTTACAAAAAACTCATTAATTGTTTTACTTTTTTATTGGCACTTAATAAAATATGTAATTATCGTATTAAACTATTATATGTTTTAAGAAAATTCTTGAAAAAAAGTGGCCGCGTTATGTTCTTCGTTCCCGTGGAACTCCCCCGCCGTGACTGACTTGCAACATATCCTGTATTTGTCCGAGACAGAAAAGAAGGTTACATGTAGCATATCCAATTTGAAAAAAGAACTTTTTTTCATTGAACAAGAGAAGTTTGGAAAAAATATTTTATTTATAAACGATTTTTTATTAACAAATAACATATCGGAAAAAATCCGTATGCTTCGTCGTATAAATTTAATTTCTAAACAAGCGTATGACCTTCTCTCCTGCATGAACGAACATGCATCTGAGAATGTTGCATCTCAGCCACGGCGGAAGAGCTCCATGGGAATGTACATGATACTGCCATGTGGTTTTTTTCCAAAAATTTTCCAATTAAATAATAGTCTTATTTGTACTTTAAATAAGTATCATTTAAAAAAATAAATTACCTCCTTACAAAAAATCACCCAATTTCTACATAAATTACAGGCTTCCAGTGTAACCCCTTAATATCTTTGTCCAAAACAAGTTATTTTGTAATAGTTTAGAAATGTGCAGTGTCTTTCACTATCACGTGAAATAAAGAACAGTTATTAATATCTCTCGAAGATGACATCCTATTGAAATAACAGCAAGGACATAATAACCCAACGCACGTGTAGTATGATGTTAAGTTTAGTGTAAACTAATATAATCGTGCTTTACCACAAAGTCACTGCCATATTTATTTATTTTGTCCATATACTCGTATATTGCCACCTAAAACATATTGTCAAGGGATTCTAAGTTTTTAGAAAAATCTTACATTAAATTAGAAATTGGTTGAAAACGCGACTATTTTCTCAAAACTTCCGGGATCTTATTTAAATAGGCGGCAAGTCAGGTGTTATATTGACAGAAACTATACCATCGAAGCGAACAGCACAAAACTCTAACAACCTATATGCAGAATTTTCTAGTGCGATACAAACGACGTGCATCAGTACAATAGAGACGAGTGGAATATTCTCGAGAAATATTCTACTGGATTAAATTACTGCGAATTACACAATGGTGCTCCAGTTAGGTTCGTATCCAGTGACTTTTTATGGTTAAGTTATTTATAAGTAATTAAGTGTTTTCAAGTTAAATTTCTTTTAATATTAAATTACCTTTGAATTTTAACTTCTTTTGTTAAAGTGCATCCAGTATTGAATACAGACCTCCCTTTTTACTTCCTTTCTTTTAACTCGTGGCGTCTGCTTGTCTGACGAAAAAACTTTGGATCGATTTTTACCCTATTCCCGTGATCCAATCGAGCTGAATTTTGCAAGTAGACTCGTGGCGACGATCAAGAAGATCTATCAAATTTTCGTTAAAAAAATTATAATTATACTAAAATTTTGGATTTTTCAAATTTTTAATGGTTTTTTCATACAACTCAGTAAGTTGTATGGAGATTCCGACGCATATGGTAGACACGAAACCCGAAAATGAGAAAGGGAGTACTGTAAAAACTTGGTTTTTATGGGTTAGTTTTTTATTAAAGCTTTTTTAGTATGTGTAATTATATGTATTTTTAATGGGTGCCATTTGAAAAACCTGTCTCCTACGCACATAGCTTTGTGTTTAAGAAGACATTACTATTCTATGCACATGCAGACGTAATTGCTTTTTATTGCCATTGAGTGCACGGGCCAGCCTATGAGATGTTTTCCTGCTGCAGTCGGGCGAGTCAAATGGCCAAGACCCTCCCTTAAAGGACACATCCCTAAGAAATAAGGGAATAAATATAACGGCCTCTCAATCGTTTCAGCGCAATGATTTTTTTAAAGAATTTTAATACAAATCAAATTGTTTTGTAGCCAAAATCATTCTGCCATTATAGCTTATAAACACATAAAAATGTATAAAAAATATATGATTACTTTGTTTACAACGCATCATCTTCAGTAATGTTACTAATACTAAACTTAAGACTAAAGGACGGCGTGAAGAGTGGGGTGGATATTAGAGTTCTGTGGGTATGTGGGCGTGGTCAAAAGGTGGAGAAGAGAGGTAAGTTTTAAGTTTAGTATAAGTTACATTCATAACAAAATGTTCTAATCGTTATAAATAAATAGTGAAAGTAAACAATGTTATCAATGAGTTTCGATTTCGATAAGTTATAATTTATGACGTATTCGAGAATATATAAGAAAAAAATTACAAATGTGACGGCCCGACTTTGCCAGAGATTAGATTATTGTAAATATTCGTTACATATTCCCCTATAATAAAACAAAGAGTTTATTCCAGTGCAACCAAATTGACATGGTCGACGATAGATATATGTACAAATGCAATATAACATTAACATACAAAGTTATATACGCGTAACAGAAGAAGAAATTATAAGAATATAGAAATACTAAATGATAAAGGTACCTTATAATAATAATGCACACTATACCTAAATACTCAATAATATAACGTAGACAATAATAGAAGTGAGGTATTATTAAATGTAATAAACCATCAAAAATTAGGTGTCAAAATAGCGTCGTAGCGTCTTGATAAGGTTAGTGATGGACATTATTAAATAGGGAATTATGTTCTTTTTGCTTCTTATACCTCGTTTTAGTAATCTGGTAGATTTGTGACGGAATGTATGTGATTGAAATTCAATCAATCACATACGTTGACCATATGGAGCTCTCAGAGCACACTCTCCACAAAGCGATTCATCAACTGTGCGTAGGCAAGTAGTCAATTTTATCGACAATTCGTTTTCAGAAAGGTGCATCCATACTGATATCACGATTTATCGCCGGAGTCCTCAGTTTGTAAGGGCCCGACTATAGTAGTGAATTTTTTCCGCATTCCTGTTTCCGGATTACGCTCGCCCATAGTGGGAATGTGCCGAGCCTACAACGATTTGTTCACCGACATTGACATCTATCTTGTGTCTCCATATTACCTAAAATTACAAGTGAGCATTATTCCGCGTCGCGGCATTGAATTAATGTTTAATTAATAATTAAATATTGATTCAATGTTGCAGTGCAAAATACAAATAAGTTTCACTTATCTTAATACGTTACTTATGTTTATTTTATTATGTTTTATTTACTATTGTTACTACTCCCGTCTCTTATTTTTATTTACTTTTATTATTATTATGTATTTAAAACAAATATTCTGGGATATAAGGGAATATGTTCAATACAGTCTACACTCTTATTTATATACATATATTACTTACTTTATATCTGTAATATTTCCAAATAAATAAATAAAATAAAATAAAATGATTCACAGTTAGTGTGACTGTAAATAAGTTATTGGTTAGTTAGTTACAACCAAACATTCCAGATGTAACAAACTATGTAAATATTACGACGCCGTTCGACAGATATTTCTGCTTCAGAAAATCAAAATTTCCGCTTTGCATTTGAGATATGAGAATATTTATTATTTATTTACGACGTAAGTAGATTCTCATCTTCCAGCTACGAGTTTTCTCACCTAGAATGAAAGAACGGAATAAACAGTGGACCAAAGCAGAATTAGAAAGAGGGCTAGTAAACTAAGACGAACCATATTGCCGCCATTATAGAATTGTGCTGAACGATGCGGAACCCTTTCCGTCGTCACGCCTTCACATTCGCCATCTGCCGGCCGTTCGGGCCGTCCAATCTGTCATAGAACAATCGAGTCCGTAGGTGCGATATAAACAAAACGGCCGAATAAATCCGCCCTTATCTGCCGCCGGCCCTGTCCCGCGGCGCCCGGGACGCCGTTTCTTTAAGTGGGATCCCGAATTTTATGTCTCCAGACCGCTCCGGCCTCGGCGGGCCCGAGTCCTGGAAGAGTAGGCTGGCACTTGGACGTAAGGCCTTTTTGAGAATTTTTCAAAAAATTGTTTTAAATTTTCTTTTGAAGTTATACTCCCCTTGGCGCATGTGACGGAAGTTACGCACTTAGCGTTAATACAATACCGTAACTGGTGACGCCATACTGAATTCTTGTCAGCTGTCAGATTCTGTTTACTTGCGAATTCACGATTGTTTCTATCGTTTTTTAAGAAAGTTTTTGTTTGCCCCAATTATTTTAAATATTCGAGGTTACATTTTTGTAAGTATGAGTTTTAATTTTTTTCATGAAACTCTATAAAATATTTGACAACTCAATACTTTGCGCCATTAAAGTATAATTTTGTCTCTACTTTAGTTTTTAAGTAATAACTTCTACCTCGTGTAGGTATATGATTACACGCACGCAATTATTTTATATAAATAATATATAAAACAAAGAAGTTGGAATCAATTAGAAAAAAATATATCCACGGTTATTTATTTATTTAAAAAAAAAGAGTTTAAAACAAACCTATTCATTATTTTTAACATCAAATGGATGTTTTTATTTGTTTTGGTAGTTAATGGGCGTCCGTCTTGACAAAGATACAGTGGTATGAAAACCGGTATACGATAAAAAAACAATAAATTTTGTTTATACAATGTTTGCTAGTTGTTTTAATCATGCCATGACCTCCATTTTAAGTATATAACATTGTACACTTCTTATGGTGTCATCTCCTATCGTACGTCAGCGATCATTCTGGCGATTACAATTTTATTTACCGTCGCACGGAACAACTGAGTCGAGTTACACTTATACCAGTCCCTCAAGTTACACAGCCATGAGATGCGGCGTCTTCCTACGCTTCTTTTACCAGTTATTTTCCTCTGGATGATGAATTGGTTTAGACTTTATTTTGATCCTCTCATAATATGTCCGAGATACTCCAGCTTTCTTATCTTGATAGTTTGCAGCACTTCTCAGTCTGTTTCCATATGCCGGAGGACTTCATCATTCGTCACTATATTCACCCAGGAAACTTTCAATATGCGTCAATAGATCCACATCTCAAAGGCCTCGACTTTGCCTAATTAATTCTTGGTTAAGTGTCCACGCCTTCATTCCATATACGAGAATGGCAAAAATATAACACCGAACCATACGCATTCTAATTTGTAGACTTAGGTCACGGTAAGAAAAAAAAACTAACCCATAAAAATCAAGTTTTTATTACACTCCCTTTCTCATTTACTAGTGGAAACAGGTTTGGCGCTTAACCTAAGTGGGCTCGAGTCGGGCGATGCTACGAAAGCGAGTTACCGAAAATTTCGAATAATCCAAAATTATACTATAATGATTAATTTTTTTAAACGAAAATTTGTTAGATCATTTTTATCGTCGCCACCGAGTCTGTCTGCAAAGTTTCAGCTCGATTGGATCACGGGAAAAGGGTTAAAAATTGATCCAAAGAAAAGGAGTAATAACGGTCCCATTCTGAGAAGCGCACTTCTTTTTATTTACTTTTATTCACTTTTATTTCTTGAAATGGATCCCAGTTCTCATTCACCCATGCACCTAAGTAGGTACTTGTATTGCGTGAATCTTTCTATTGGTTACTTTTTTATGGTTATTTTTGGCATTAAAACCGAAAAATAATTATTATATTTAAAATTAGCTTCGAAGCAGTTATTTTGAAACCATATTTATATTTTGAACCAGTTTTTTATCTCACATAATACCAATTCCTTTAGCGCTCTTCAATTCTTTTTTTGTTCCTATATTCAAACAGTTTCAAAATGTATTGTTCCGAATAAATGATCATTTTATATACCTACTCGTCAGAACACAGGAAACGGAAAAGAAACCTAATTTTTCTTAGTTTCACAATTATGAAACTCCCTTCAATACCGTAGCCTTTCTTACAAGGTTCTCGCTTTTGCTTATTTCCCTTAAAACCCCAAATTCAGCGCGAATATGTTGCGCATGCGTTCTCCGTACAAATGTCTGTCCAAAACCATTCTGCCTAAGCGTCCCCTTAGAGAAAATGTTTATTTTCTCTCCCTTCCGAGAAAATGGCGTGCCTAATGTCGGAAGGGGGGTTGTATTAATCATGTTATATTATCGATGGCCTTCTTACCATGGAAAAGATAATGTCTGCAGGGTTTGGTAAATTATCTCCCTTATCTTGGAATATTGGAGATGTTCATTTTTAATAATACTCTATTGCAATTCAATCGCTGTTATCACTGGTGGCTTATTTTGTATAATTCCTAAAAAAATTGCCTTATCTCATTAGGAAAAAAGAAAAGAGAAAAAATTCTCGTCCTGCGTGTTGTAGAAAACTTTTTTTTTCTATTTAATAGATTGAATTAAGGATGGAATGAATCAATGGAAACTGATGAAATAAAAGCATTTTAAATTAAATTTTTAACGGTCCGTAAAGAAGCAGAAAATTGTCATAAAATGTTGGAATTTTGGTTCCAATAATAAAACTCTTCAATTGTTTATGACCAACTAAACGCATTAGTTACATCAAAACCATAAACAATAATTCGACAGCTTGCAGGAAAATTAAGACCACTTAAAACAGCTATTAAAATAAAAAAGCTTGACAAATGGGTGCCGTATGAACCAATCGAAAAAAAACCAACATAACTTCGTCCAATTCCAGTCATTCATATTCGTATTACTGCGTTTAAATACTCTGCCTGTACAACAGTTACTTTTTATGGTAAATATTTTGAATAAAATTTTAAAAGAAAAAACTTTATAATTATTTATTTAGTTATTTTCAGTTAGTACAGGTAGTAGTAGTTAGTTAATCCAGTATGGGCCTTTCTTACGTTTCATATGTTTTGAACTTTTTTTCTCCAAAGTTCTTTCCACGACTTGTATATTAATAATTAATTATGATGTTTTTAATCTTATGGACAGATAATAATAATAGTAATAATAATATATTAGCCTAGGGGTAAAAGAATACATTTCAGATAATATTATTTATATTATTAAAAATAATTATTTTATAAGTATATGATTATTTTTCCTGTTGCTAATTTGTAACACGAGTTACCAGCTCTCTTTTCTTCTTAGGTAATACAATAATTTTATATTTACTAATAAATACAGCATTAGATATAAGTATAATAAATTTTCATTCATAAGTATCACGTATTTTTTAATTTTTTTCTTAAAAGTCGTTATATTGTTTTCATCTCTAATATCCCCCCGTAGTTCCATATTATTTCATTCCATTGTACATCATAGAGGTTTGCGATCTTTTTTTCTTCTAACGATAGATCCTGCAATGGGATTCGAAACTTCGGCCAGAGAGGCAGATAAACACGGTAGAATATCCCAGATAACTGCACACAGAAGATTCTGAACGACCGTGAAAACCTGAGAACATTTTTTGCATGCGTGTGTTTTGCATCGCGTTGATAAAGCTTAAAAAAAGTAATCTTTCATTACCAGTGCAGATATTGCTTTTACTAGATGGAACAACATATTTTCGTGTTGATTCGTAAACATGTTTTTTTTCGTTACCGCTGGCAATAGTGTGTATTGGTACCGGCGTTATATCTTTTGCGTGGATCTATATTATTAAAATTTCCAATGAAATGCGTCGGTCTGACTCTGTTTTTGTTTGTATGGCGTCGGTTATAGAATTTGTTTTGTTTTGTAGCCTGCGTTATTATTACAGCTATAGCATTGAAATATTTATTTCAACGCTGTTCGCTGCAATAAAAGTTGCAATTTAATCAGCGAATGCATTTATTTTTTCAAAATATTTGTTTTAAGTTTGCATGTTGCAGTTAAATTCCTTGTTTTTTCCGTTAATCGATTTTCGCTGGTAAAATAAAAATTGTTGGTTTAAGCTAATTTTTATTTTAATAGTAACGTCGCAAATTTTTTCAAAGAAATATTAATTATAAACGCTTTTTATTTTTTCAATCATTAAGTATTAATCAAATTTAGCAAAAATACTAATAGGAATAATATATCTCTAAGTAACTGTTTTATTTATACAAATTCGTTATATATTATTACATACATAATATACATTTAGATCGAGAACGATAACAAAACTTAAAGATGGATTAAGTTGAAAAAAAAATGTACAAGATTTTTAGGTATTTAAAGTATTCATACTTTATACAGCTATTGTTGTTTATACAAATTTTGTTAATTTTTAATAAAAATTATACCATTGTATTATTCCATTACTTTGTGATTATTCATTATAAATATAATTTAACGAATTAACATAGTGGGGGTAAATAGTGGGGAGTGCGAAAGAAACAGGTGATAGGGAAATCCATAAATAATAATAATGAATGTATTATGAATAACCAAAAAAATCCAACTTACAGTCCTATCTTGAATGTGTTTCCTTTCACCCTATCACCTGTTTCTTTCTCACCCCCCACTATTTACCCCCATTTGGACACTTGACACCGAGGTATGATTGTTCATAATTTTTAAAGTTTATTTAGTATTAAGTATGGTTGTTTCCGAAAAGAACGTTGTTTCCGAAACCGATTGGTTTTTACTAAAAATTAAATGGTGATAAACTAGGTTAATTCGTTTAATTATATTTTTTTAAATTAATAATTATGTCCAATCACAAATTTATCGCTATAAACTTAAAAAATAAGATTATTTTATTTATTTATTCACTTATAATATTATTTAATGGCGGGTTCGTTGCCAGTTGGCAATTTCTTTCAACCAACTACACGATTTAGTGGAACAATCCCAATTATAATAATTTCGTTGTCTGTTCATTCGTCCATCCGTCGTAACTTCATGTTACGTCCGTAACTTCTTTATAGAATTGTTTTTCTTATTTATTTATTTCATTCTTTTTTATTGTAACTTCTTTATTACAGTATTTTTTAATATATAAATAATATTCCTTAGGAATTGAAATGTAAAAGTACCGTCATTTTTGACGGGTTACAACTAGTTATAATATATTTCCGGTTCACAATGCTATGGTAACAAAACGCGATGCGAGATCTAGTAATATTTTATTCGTGTTAATTGTTTATGTTAGGTAGTAGTACCATACCACATTCCTTTTTTAATATTAAATTATATTTTAAACATAAAATATAGGATAAATTACAAATGTCTCACGGAGGCCAAGCTATTTATATGAAAAAGCACGTATGGCAGTCTTTATTGGGCGTCACACAACACACATCACAAAAATCACAAACTTACCAAATTTTTTAATGTTGAATATAGGATGTCTCATACCTAATAGTAATAATTTTACAGATAGATATCTGCCGTGATAATGAGTCGAAAATGTTCCATCAACTATGACCTAATATCAATAGTTATGGAGATATGCAATATAAAAGTTTGCATTTTTGTTTCAATATTATTTTTTGCAAAAAGTTGAAATATCATTAAAGTAACTTATATCTATAATAAAAAAATTATTCGCTTAAATACAAGTCGAATAAAATTATAAAAACCTCGCAAAAATTGAAAATAGAATTTTTTTAACATGTTTTTTTATCATTTTATTTGAGTTATCAGAAATATTGGAAAAAATGCCAACTTTGATATTGCATATCTCCATAACATTGATTGCTTGAACATTTTGGACTCGTTATCAAGGCAGAAATCGACCTGTAAATTTTTTTCTACTAGCTATGAGACACGTTGTACATATGTTATTTGTGCAACGTATATTTCACATATTTACCACAACTACGCTATAGTTAACATTGGTTTATAAATTTGTCATTACCATGAAATAGCGTAATCGTAAATGAGACTTTTATATTTATGTACACATTATTGATTATTCATCTAAATTTTTAACATGTAAGTAGGTACCTACACTTGAATACACCTGAAAATTATTTTCAATTTTTTATTTCATGTATAGACCAGACTCACAACATCATTATTAGTATATTCTAAGAATACTATTACTGCATTTTGATTATCCCTCAATTATGTTTCTAGAGCATAATAATAAAAATATTGTAAAATATAAAATTTACGGAAAAACGGCTGCACAGCGACAACTTTGGGCAGTACGCCACCCAGTAAAAATTTTTGCACACAAAAAGATAGATAGGTAGATTGCTTTCTGCAAGTATTTATTCAAAGCGTTAATGACCATCCTAGAACGCGCTACGTTCTAGTATTATAATGTTGATTTTTTCACACTCTTGGTGCAGTGGTGGCTTGTTTGCTCACTGAGTTGGGGAGAGGGAGGAATAGTTTCCCGCTGCGCCACTGGTAATAAATTTTTCTCATCTGACTGCAGATTATTTTAGCAGCTTACCATTTATTTTTCTCGTTCAACTGCGTACTTCTCCTCTCCTAGGTTTTCTAGTCCGGAATGGTCTTCGGCAGTTTAGAATCTTCTTGTTAAGGTTTTCCGAGTTATGATGTTGCGTGTTAACTTTCGGATTTCATTTAAACTAAATTAAACTTTGCAATGCACTCACGTGGAGTTAAATTTATCACTTATAGTTTCGAGAGGAGTAATCTATCCCTAGCCTCAATATAATCTCTCTCCCATAATCAGGAGTAATCTATAACTAACCTCAATAGAAATAAAGACATCTCTGAATTCGCCAACCACATAATTAATACATTCTTTCGATAATCACAGATTAAAATTACTCTGCTCGTTTCCTCATAAAGGATTGATAATGAACAGTTTGGGAACCGTCGAAATACAAAAAAAACTTGAATTCTGAGAAAAAACTCGGAATAAATAACATCACATTCTTACAAATGTCTCCTCTTCTCAGCATCCTCCCCTTGATGATCACACGAAAAATCACCCCCACTGCTCCGCAACCCGTCACTCTACTCAAATAAGATGAAATAATTTCTATATATAGGTTATTTATAAATAGTTGTGATAAATTTAACTCAACGTGTGTGTATTACAAATTTAGTTTAAATTGAAATAATCATGTTGCACCACAAAGAAACTGCCAAATCAATCTATACTAATATATAAAGAGGTAAAGTTTATAAGTAATCTCCGAAACTACTTAACTGATTTCAAAAATTCTTGCACCAATATTTAGAATGAACTTTCAGGGTGGACATAGGCTATATATTATATTATCTCGTTAAAATAAAATGACGTTTTGTGTTTTTTTTTACAACTAAAGTCGACGAAGAATTGGTCTAGCGATGCGTTTTTTATGAACTCTGCCTTAACGGTAAGAGATATTTAAATTATTTCTATAGAGAAGTTGTAGAACTCAAAAAGCTCTATAAAAAATTAACAATTATTAACAAGTACCATTACACATTGGAATCTCTTTACGATACGGTGAGTGTGCCGTGCGTAAACGACCAGATAGATGTAACGACGGCAGATACTGACGGCAGAATTTCCCTGAAAGCTGTTGCCGGAAGATTTTTAAGTCAATTGGACATAATAAAGGTGCGGCAAGCGTGCCCGTTGTAAATCACATCCCGTGACGGACGGACTGACAGTCGCCGCTCCGGCTTCGGGGAAAGGAGTGAGCCAGGATTGCCTGGTGAATAATTTAGGCATAACGAACGGTAAACAGCTATATATTTTATCATGCTTTTATGTCTGTAAATCATTTCTTTGTTCCCAGCCACACTGAGATCTCACAAAAATGAGCCGGGGAATGCAAAGTGGATTCTGTAATATCTGATGAGATGAGGGCTGTACAAGAAACTGCTCTCACAAACATTTTTATCATGCGCGCTCAAATTTATTTTTGCAAGTTGCGAGTTATTTTTTTATGAACTCTCTTTCATGTTGTATTGTCTACATTCAAAATATCGCTGTTTTGAAATTTTCACATTTAAAATAAAAACGTCAAAAAGCTTGAATTGCTTATTTATTCATTCTTTATTTTCAAATATATAAAGTTATTTAAAAAAAAAATCATGGGTAAAGCATAAAGTGCCAAAAATATATTTTTTAATGCAAGAAAACAGATTAATAATATATGCCTTCGCCAATACATTAAATACTCCACTGAAGTTCTATATGTGTTATTTTTCCAGTTATATGGGAATGCATGTCGCACAAGTATTAAGTGTCGCGTCATTTTTTTCATGATTATTATATAGTTTTTGGCATTAAAATGGCTAACTCACTTAAGATAAGTAGTGTTGAAAATATTAAAGAAAAAGTGTGTAAAAATAAAGAGTCAAAAGTACTAGGTATATTCAGTTTTTACCTTTAATCTTAAAATGAACGTTCTGCTACTTAGTGCTTTATTTATTTCCAGTGTTCAAATAATCACTTTATGGCAATAATTTTATTATTATATAAATTAGATATTATTATTTAGGAGCAATTAAGATGTTTTTTTTTTTTAAAAATAGAGATGCGAACACGGAATACGTGTCACATCAATATTCTTACTATTTTCAAACTAAGCTAAACGCTTGTGTTATGAAAATAGGACTAACTTGATAGTCTGGAGTGAGGTTCGAACCCGCAATCTTTGGATCACGAGGCAAGTGTCCTAACCACAGGACCAACAAGCTACTACTTAAATAGCATTAATTATTCTGAACTCTTCTAATAATCTTATGGAAACAAAACCATTCTCTTGATATTATCAGGGGTCTAAAAATTTTACGTACAAATAACAAAAGATTACAGTTAGATAAATAAAATATTTAAAAAAGGGTTAACAGTAAATGAAATAATATAAACAATCAAATCCCTTTTGGACCTAGTTGCTTTTTAAATTTGTTTTCACATTAGTTATTTATTAGTTATTTAACTCCCATGCATTTATTTTTATTAATATCTATGCTTCCAATTACAATTTTTAGTAAACTTTTTATCCTGATGAAGGCATCATTGGCCCCTAAATATGTTGATAATTCAGAAAATAGTGGATTTATATAGTGTTTTATTTTTATTCATATAAATAGATCGATAGATGATACATATCCGCCTAAGTGATCTCATTTTCACTGCATTCAGTGTATTTTCGTTCCTATTCTACCAGCTCTAGGTTTCACTTCCATACATCAATCATGGTACCAAATTCCATTGTGTATTATAAGGTTGCCTCAGTTGACAGGTTTTTATTTAAAATTATTGTATTCAAAGCACCGTTCACCTAATTCCCCGCAGTCGCCCTCCTCTCGATATCTTTCTCAGTCTTTCTTACCTTTTCTATCGATACGATACTATCGATACATATTTCACTTATGTATTTTATTTTCTAAAGGTTATAATACATTTATCTTATTTCACATTCTTATTCCTCCCCAAAAAGAGTGCTTTTGGGGAAGGAATTCACATATTTTTATGATATAAAAAAGCTGAATTGTGCATAATAACAACACGGATAATTGTAATTAATCTTTATTTTCAAGTATTTTAAATTAGTATAAATAACAATACAATTTACTCACAATAATAGAAATGTGATGTATGTAAGGAAATTTAACTTATTATGAATGATAACAAGTCAAAATATATAGTAGGTATTCGAGAAGGAGGAGATTAAGACAACGTATGGAATACTCGTACGTGATGAATGATTGGAACAAATTGTGTATTTGGGAAGTAGGTATACTCGATTTTATTTTTACATGATTGTGTATATTTTATATTCAGAAAAGTTTTCTCGTAGTTTTACTTCAAGCAATGAAATAATTACCACGCCCCATGAACTGTGCAATACCAAATGATTGCTACATGTTATTTTTTTTGGTTAATTCTATATTTATTATTGTATGTTTTTTCTATGTATCTATTTTTCTTCTACTCTTAGTACTTGTCTGGTTGTCGAACGTAAGTGACCATATTGGCGGCCAATATCTTGCTTTTAGTAGCTCCAAATAATAGGACTGGATATTCCGAACAGCTGCCTTATTCTTAGATTTTTCAGCCAGGATATCCTACGTCTTCCAGGATCCCTTTCTTCTGTTCGCAATTTTTCCTCGATTATTGACGTGCATTATCTAGTATTTTTCTTTTCACATTCGGATCGGAAACGTTGTCTTATCGCTATTTCTACTTATTTTTAGCGGCCGTCTGTATATCCACATCTAAGATACTAAGCTTAAATAGCGTCGTATCGGTCTCATTCACATATTGAAGTTTAGGCGATGCGGATGAATCTAGTCCGGGCTTATTCTATACAATATCTATTATCCTTCTATCTTCTCTTTTTTCCCTTTATCTTAATCGGGTCAGGGCCTGTCACAGGGACAACACTCTTTCACTGGCCTCTGCCTCGCATTGGGCTTATTGGTAGTTCCATCTCTCTTCGTTGAATCTCTCAATTTGCCTTCTACTTCGCGTATTCTTACATGCCTTCTACCCTCTGACACTGACGAGATAATCTATTTAGTCAGTCTTTCATTTCCCATGCGGAGGATATATCCAAGCCTCACTTAACTGACAATTTTGTACTCAAAATATTTTCATGAATACCTTGAAAAGTGATAATTTCCCTTTTCCGCGATCCGAGAAAATTTTCCCGATGTTGCCAACTCCACAAAAAAAAACTGAACTGTGAGATTTTGGGAAGGAAAAATTTGAATCTAAATTGGAGGTAATAAGTTTTAACGAGGCCTGTTAGGGTTATTTAAATGACGTAACAAGAAAGGGGTCTGCTCTGTCCATAAATTGTAATGAATTGTTGCCTGTGATGATGTAACAGCCCCTCCAGAACTATCCGCAAGAAAACATCCGTATTAACGACTTGATAATTGAGCTATTAAATTTGTTTTATTACACGCGTTACTCACAAATCATTACAATAAATTAGCAGTTAAAATATATTGAAATAGTTAAAATAAAGAATATTGAATAAAAAAGTTTTGAATTGATGCATATTTTAAACATCTCCTTAAATTATCAGTTTTAATGGAATGCCATCAAACATAATAATTTCGTTGTCTGTCCATCTGTTTGCCTGTCATTTTGTTTGTCGAAATTAAATGGCCGGAAATGGGGCTTGAACCCCATGCCAGCAGCCGAAGACGGCAACGATAGCGATGCTGCTATCGCCGAGCCTGCATTACCCGTAAAATACAGTACATATAGGAGTTATCAAAGACGAGAACCATTTAATGTTTCGCCCAATCGCCAGGGTTTAGAATAATACATTTAACTGCCGGCAGGAGAAATATGAAAAAAAATGTTCAAAAATGTTAAGTTAGTATAATTCGCGTTAAGTCACTTTGAACATTGAATAATGAATTAATCATTAATTAATACATCGCTAATTAATTTTCAGTTTTTTCATTTGTCCTTCGCAGCATCGACACGTTACAATTCTAACACATAAATATATAATTTAAATAAAAATTATATTGCCTGTGGTGATTCTGATTCATAATCGTAATAATGATATGCAATTAATTATCCAGTTAAACGAATCTATTGTCGCTGCATTCAACCACCTCCCATCTTCCCGACTTCCGCTTTTAATGAGGCCCGAGACAAAGTTGGATTCGGAGAATTTTCCAGGAACTACAAGGATGGTCTGCAATGGGGCCAACGAGGAATCCGTGCGGAACTCCGATGTAACGGGACTTTCCAACTAAAATGCAAGGTATTCCAGGAAACTTTCCGAGGAATTTCACACTGGATGACTTTACGTGAATATTGCCTACACCTGATCTGGGACGCGATGTCGCGGTCGATTATTTCCGTCACTTTAGAATATTCTAGTATTAATTCGTCAGCTTTAAATATTTAACTAACCACCTCCAAAGAAAACTATCTGAAACTAAGATAGTTAAAACAAGTAATTGTGATGTGAGAAATTTTTTTATTGGTTAGGCAGGTAGTACATCAAACAATTCAGATTCCATTATTTTTCAGTTAGCTTATTCATTGAAAATTATATTAAGCATGCTGACCACAAATCAAATTGCAACACATAAAATGCCACTTTGTCATTTTTACGACACGCTTATCGGTTTTGAAAAACCGTAACCAAATTTGGATTTTTCGAAAACCGTTTTTTTTCAATATTAAAATTAAAATTAATATTTGTAATTAAACGGGTAATATTCGGAATTGAAACCGCTTTAGGTACAAGTAAAATGAGATGAAATATTTTAATACAAAGATATATTAGAAATATATTTATGCTCGTTTCGAAAATATTTTATGCATTTTGTTTTCAATTGTCTTCTTGAGTAAGAATCAGGAATAATTTCGTTAGGTTTTTTTTGTTTTGTAATGCTTCTTAATATTGTTTTGACGTCATTGTCAAAATATCTCAGATGTTTTGGGGTAGAAAAATCTTTCATAAACCTCAAATGCTACTCATTCTGCCGGATCGCTCCTCTGTGAAACATTTGCTTCTGTTACGCGCCCATATAGATGGTAATCGATATTATTTGTCTGCTTTTATTATGAAACATAAGTAAAATTAAGGGATGGTTGGTAATTTAAGGGTTGGTTACATAATTTAAGGGGTGAATAATTCTTAACGGTTTAATATTTAATATAACTTTACTTTTTTAGTTAAGTTTTTATTTTCGATAATTTTTTTACGAAAATACATATATTATTCACATTTATTTAAAATTTAATCAATTACTTGATTAATTTTTGTTTTATCATATTTTATGTAGCATATTTTTTATATTAAATAAATGCATTAAAAAAAATTATTATTTGTTATCTAATTAAAATTTTTTTGTAAACCTTCGAAAACCGGTCAAATCGGTTTTTATGAAATAATGAATTTCGAAAACTGGTTTTTCCGAAATTCTGTTTTTGTATAAGCCCTAGTACAGAATGACATGCACGGTTGCATTAGTAACCTGTTAATCGAATTCTTTGTTCTCGTATTAATAAATCCAGAAAATATACCGTATGGTTAAATTATTCTTACTGATAACTATGTACTATTCTTATTGATTACACTACAAATTATCGCAAATAAAAAGCAAAAAGAAGCATGTAAAGACCAGCTTGGCAAACCAATTTAAAATGCGTAAAATCAAAGCGATAAAAAACAACTCCTTTGCAAACTGACACAGAAAGAATACGCGAAGGATACATTGTTGATAGATTTCATTATTTAATAAATTGAAAACTTTAAAAAGTTTGGAAATATTGAAGGCTTCTTTAAAATAACTTTGATATAATTGGTTTCTTCACTCTTTCCACGAGCAGCATATTAGATTTGAAGGCTCCATCCCATCCAATCATTCCATACTGTACAGTAACTGAAATTAACGATTTAAGCATTTAATTGACTAGAAGCTATCATTTGTAAGTCATATCAACAATATAATGACTAAGGTGATGAAGACTCTTGTTTTTTTTTACGTACATACAATTCTTTTTCAAATATTTATACAATCAAGAGATACAACTCATCTGTCTGGAATCCTCATTATATATACACACTAGAACGCATTCAACATAAATTTCTACGATACATTAATTACCGACTTCACATACCAATTGAAAATATCGACTACACAGAATTACAATTTTTTACGGGATTTTTGCCATTACCCAGCAAGAGAGTTATATCTGATTTTATTTTACTTTATAAAATTACTCACACTCTCATTTTTACACTTCTTATATTCTGTGTTTATGTTTCATGCGCCTGTACGAGCTACTCGAATACGTTCGCTATTTTATTGTGACAACATACTAACTTGCAATTTAACTCTCTTGTATCTAGACTGCATAGACTGGGTAACACATATGCACATATCTCGGATATTTTAAGTTATAAAGCATATTATAAAGATGCGCTGCTAAAAGCTCCTGCCGTCCTGAATCCACAATGTATTCACAAACTTATTAATCTACCAATTTGTTTAATCTCATATATGTATTTCACACTTCCTTTTTCTAAATTATGTAACTATTAAAACTATCAAACAACGGTCTATATTATATTGTCAATTCCTACTAATCGTTTGCTTTACTATAATAATACTATTTTGATTTCTTGTATATACTATTATGTAAAAGGTAGTTTTTGTACCGTATATTGAAATAAATACTGCAAAATAGACTGGGCAAATTCAAATACACATGAACACATACATACATGTCTGTATGATACCTATACGTCTTATTAGAGATATAGATATCATACTTCTTCTTCTTCTTCCTTGCACTGTCCCAACTCATTGCCTTGGTAGGCTTTTGGGGTCGGCTCTTCTCGTTCTCAGGCTGTATCTTCTTCGGTTCTGGGTATCGCTTTGATCCAGGCCGTTTCTTTGTAACATTTTGGATCATTGAGTCATCCAGGAGTTCTTTGGTCTTCCTCTGGATGACTGTCAATGAAGCTCCATAGACATTGACTGCTTCACATCTCACCTGTCGTTCCTCCAGCTTACTGTTTGTGTCCGTGACACCCAGTCTACCACGAATGCGTGAAATTTTAATACCTATTATATTTTAGTGTTACTCCTGCCGACTATTAAAGCATTCGCATTTCTGCTGTTTCGAGTTGCCTAAAGTAGGAGTTGTACATAGTCCAGCATTCGGAGCCATACATTATCGCGGGTCAACAATAGTCCGGTATATCTTTCCTTTAAGTTTTATACCTAGACAATTTCGGGTCACTCAAGTATAGATATTATACTGACAGTAGTTATCATACTGACTGCGACTGTCATAGTAACAGTAGGTATCATACTGACTGCGACAGTCATAGTAACAGTAGGTATCATACTGACTGCGACAGTCATAGTAGCAGTAGGTATCATACTGACTGCGACAGTCATAGTAACAGTAGATATCATACTGACTGCGACAGTCACAGTAACAGTAGGTATCATACTGACTGCAACAGTCATACTAACAGTAGGAATCAAATTGACTGAGCGTTCCAGTTCATAGGTCAAGACATGTTACATTTTTTTTATAATTATTATTATAGAAGAGCATCTATTAAATTCTGTACACGTATTCTCGGAGGAAAAAAGAAATATGGCCGACACGCCACCGACTGATCTTCTGAGTATCATATTATCTCATTATTTTCCCCGCGTTTTTATTTTCCATTCCCGCCCAGGAACAGATTGCGCGGGGCTGGATCCGTATATCCCGGGAAGAATCCTCGAACAATGTTTGTGATTTGCAAATTTCGCCTTTGTAAAGTACGGCCCGACAAACAATAAAAGTTCTTTATTAATCGCCGCTTCCTTCACCGGGACCGTTCATCTTATTAATTTTGTTTTGCGACAGTTATTCGCCGAAAATTACAACGTTAAATAGTTGTAGAGACATTTTTGATTAACGACCTGAATGTTTTTTTGGAAATTACTCGTTACCTTGTTTTTCTTTTGCGTACCGGGTGTTCATAAATCAAATGTCGAGCTTTTACGGTGCGTATCTCAGACCACCAAAAAATAGACATGAAATAATATAAATTTTTAGTGTTCGTAAAAATAAATTTAACCTAATTGCGTAAGTACCTTGTAACACTTATGAAATATTATTTAATTCTAGCTTAAGCTTCGAGCCTTGAAGATGTTGTGAATGTTTAAAGTTCAATTTAAGAATAGGTTAACATCTTGAGACATACAAAGTCATACACCTTGCATTATAATTTTTAAAAATTTACACTACAAATTTTTTTTTGGTACCATATAATTACGTTTTAATTTTCTTTTTTGTTATAGTTCAAAAAAAATATTTACAAGAAGAAGTTCTGACTTGAAATTTACATTTAGAGCTAGGCCTGTTCTAGAGAAACCGCCTCACATTTTAATATATTTCATACGATTTAAGGTAACATTTATACTACCTACAATAAATAGTATAAAAGAAACAATATATAAGCATGAGTAACACAAACACCATAAAAGAAAACAGTGTAAAAAACTTAAGTAATATCAACAGTATTAAATATATATTTTACCGAATTAAAATTAAGCTGTCGATTTTCTATTACTATCATGTTGTGGATCTTATGTAATTATAGGCTCATATTTATATATGTTACTCGTATAAGCTTAATTTGTCAAGATTTCTAAAATCGATATTTTTTTCATTTCATTGCCGATAAATCGGCATTTATTTGATAAAAGACATTTAATTGCTTCATACATACATATAATACATATAAATATAGAATAATAAGTAACAAGCCTCTCAACCACTTCCTTCCTCGCTAGATATATAGAAATATCTGTTCTGAGTTAGGTGGCTTTTTTATTATTTTACCACCTTAGATCGTTATCTAATATTTATTTTGAAAGAAAGTACATACAGTAAAAATCAAGAGTAAAAAATATAAAAGTATCATGTGAGATGCAGGAAAAAATGGAAATTAATGCAAACGATAGATTTACACTTCTTATCAAAACAGCGTCTTTCATATGGATCCACAAAAGAAGTGGCTATCTAAAATAAAATTTAAAAATAAGAGGAATAAGTAAGAATACCTACAAAGAAGAAATAAGAAACATCGTTATTTGGTAAAAAGATAAATAAAATACAAAAAAGTTACAAAATCTACAAAATATGATAGAATAAATTTAAAAAATTATTTGTACGTATAATTACTGATATAAGTAACAAACAAATAACTCGTTTTATTAGAATTTCTGCAAACATTGTTTAAACTAATGTATAGGTATGGTTATTGTGTCATTGTCAACTCTTAGCCAAACTTTAAGTCAACCGTTGGCAGTGCGGTTTATTTAAACAGCAAGTTTCCTGGAAGGTAAGTGTCCTTTGTTTCATTGTATCAATAGCCTGAAAGACCCTAAATGGACTCGAGACACTGAAACGCTTGTTAAGCCTTCGATTGATACCTGAGTAATGAACCAATCAAATCAAATGGAGGGATGATTGAAGTTAATGATTCAACTATTCCGTTATTGTGTAGTGTATCCCAAATGTTAAATCAGAATGCCAGTTAATTTAGTTTTGTATTTTGGGTAAACGGTTTTGATTATGTCATGATTTATTACGTGAATATTATTATTATGGCGTTGAATTTTAAGCTGCGTCACAATTGATGTTTATTATTAATTAATTAAAAACAGCGCTTTGTTCATATGTAGGGTGTAAAAGCAAAGGTAGTAATATTAAAAAAAAAATAACGCAGTCATCGAGGATTCTTAATTTATAATGTAATGAATTCGAGATTTTATAGGAAACATACTTTTGGAAGGTATAGATACATTCAATCTAAAATTCGATACATTTTGAATTAGTTACTATCGGTGACTGCATTCAATTTTTTTTTAAATTTTTGGATATTGCGGCCTTTACTTTCACACATATGTATTTATCATCTGCACGGTGGAACATATCTATTTTTTTTATTGTAACAAGATAGTAATCGGAAAGAATTACACGTAATCGACGACTTTACAGCACTCTATATATTTTTAACTAAAATTGGAAGATGCTTGAAGATTCTAGGATGATTAAAATGAAACTAATAATGACAGGGCTGTTATCGTAAATCTCGAATCTTCCAAAAAGCGAGGGCGTTGCGCTGCGCGCTACAGTGTTTGCGTTACGGACTAACACCATAGAAGCAAACCGTGCGGCGTGCGTTGCTAGTGCGTGTGCGATAACAGAAATAATAAATCAAGAGAGTACCTACGTGCGAAATCGAACAACATTTTCTCTAAAGTGATTGAAACGATGAAAACAGCTAATGGTAAATGGGTGCGTTCTTAAATAAATATTCCAAAAACATTTAGTGTCTGTAAATTTCAAAACAATGCTCGATTGAATTCGTGTCCATTGCCTTTTTGTGAAATAAATAAAAACTTTAAACTGTTTTAGTGTTTCATTTACTTTCCATAGCCACGTTCCGTGACATTATTATAGTCTTTTAATTTTGTGCTTTATTTAATATTTCGTACATTTGATTTGGTGTACAACGATTTTCTTTTACACCAATTTACAATAATGCCTATCTAACGAATAAAATTAATACCTAAATGGTATGTGTCTATAGAAATGGATTAGAAACATAATCATCACTATCCAAAGAGACAACTTACATCAACGTTTTTGTAACTGACTTTAAAGTCAAAGCGAAGATTTTAAAATAAATTTGCTTTTGTAAAAAAATTCTTCTAAAACACACAAAACGTGCGTTCAAAATAAGTTTTCAATAGTAAAATTGATATTCTTTGCCAGATACTCATATCCATATACATCACCCTATAGACTCGTAATATGCATAGTGGCGCTTTTGTTTCTGATCTATTCACACGTTGAAGTTAACCAGGTATATGATGATGGTTATAGTATTACCAGGAATATGATGATGGCTATGGTATAACCAGGAGGATGATGGAACAGGGATGGAAAAATCGACATCAACTCTTACTTTAGTACGAAGCGGCCATTTTGCCTCTCGATACATCCTTGAGGGTTGATTGGTTAAAGTAAATATTTCTGCCTTTGCTTTTAATATTGATTTGGATTTGGAAACATAGTTCTGGAAGGGATAGAACTATAAAATCTTCAATTTAGTACATTGCTGCTTTTGTTCTTATATCCCTCATGTGACATGTGACGTTGTTTCAGTAGAGACCAAATTAATTGCTTAAATATCTCTGTTATTTACACTTTAATTACATCGGTTTTCGCACGACATTACTGTAATTACATTTTCATTACAGTAATTTTTTGCGCGCGTGATGGGCGCACGATCAGCTCCGAGACTCCTATTAGGCTGGCAATTCCGTCGCCGAGAGCATCGAGCCCTGCCCTCTGCCAGGAACCTCTCCCCCGAGACTGGCTCACATCCAAATAGGCTGTCGTTATTAGTCTCGACATCTTCCCACCGAATGTATTCTGGAGACTATCTGGGTGTGCCGTAAGTGGCCGAGCGCGGATAATATTGTGATGTGACGTTTTTTACATTTTGAAAACTTATTTCATTTATATGCTGCGTACCTTATATGATTTTTTTAAATATTTTTTTATTTATTAGAGACACTAACAGGATAAGAGGTACATGATATTCTGATAACAAACATTATAGTGAAGACTATGCCCATTATCCCAATTACAAGTGTCTTCGGCACGCTCTAGTTTTTGCAATTAATTATATTTTACATTTACATATATGTATATTACGTATTTTGTGTTTGAGTGTAGTGCGATTAGTATTTAATGAATGATTGATTTAATGGATCTATAGGTTCATGTCATCGTTTAGAAAATGGATGTTGTGTATGAGTGAGTTTTTGAACGAAGATAAGGTGTCTGCAAGAATATCAGCATCAATGTTTGGGTCAGCACAATACAAATTATATGTGCTACACAACCTTGTGATGGGAGAAAAGTAACCGAACATTATTAGTGTGCTGACTTATTCTGAAGAACTCCGGGTTTCTTATACGGGGTTTAACATGCAAATTTATATCAGATAGAGAGAGAGAATCAGTAGCTCCGCTGAGAATCTTGTGTCGCACAACATTTGACTAAAATACCTTCATCAGCGGTGCGCAGTCAGGAAATTGAATTCTTTTATGATGTTCTTATTTTCAATAGGTCATCAATGATCCTAATACATAGTCAAAGTGTAGAAAAAGCTGTAACTACTTATCTATTGTACGAAATAAAATACGCGTCTCTCGTAATATTCGGTCCCACGATAAAAAAATCCCCTGACATTTTGTCCCAAGACAAAAGGTTCACGACAAAAGATCCAACAAAGAAAAGTCCACGTCAAAATTCCACGACAAAACATTTGGTCCAATGACAAAAATCATTGAAATTTGATCTAACGACAAAACGTCTACATTTGGCCCAAGAAAAGAAGGTCCACCACAAAAGGTCTTCCGATGTTTGGTCCAACGATAAAAGGTCGACTGATATCTGATCCGATGACAAAAGGTACACTTTCATTTGATCCTAAGTCTGAAGGTCCACTGAAATTTTGTCCAAAGATAAAAGATTCACGCGAAAAAAGGCCCACGCTATGAAAGATATATGCTACATTAGATTCAACGACGCAATGACTATAAATAAAATTTTAAAATGTTTTTATTATATGGAAGAGTTTAAATAAATTAATGAATTCATAATATTGACGAAATCATTGAATGTATTCTCTCGCAAATTCTTAAATAAAATAAATGAACAAAAATATTGAATATAATATGATCTTTAGCAAACAAAAGGAAGTATAAAAAAATTTAAATGGGTAATAATAATTGTAAAATTCCATACATTTTTATTTTTTCTATAATATTATGGGTAATTTCTATGAACAATTCTTAATTTAATTACTAAAATATTTTCAAGTACAAATCTTAATACAACCTTTTATATAAAATTTGGTTTAGGAATGGTGATTTCAATGGGAGTGCGGATGGATGTCTGTCTTTTTCTGAAGGTCCTAGAGTTCAATTGAGCAAAATTGGAAAAGGATGATATTCAATACATAATATAATACACACTTATGATATATTTTGATGATGCTCTCTCTGGAGATGAAAAAACGACTTAATCGTAAAATTTCATCGATTTAAACGTACAAAAATTCAAAATTAAAATATGTGAGAAAAAATGTCTAGTTAAATTAGATTTTTTTATTTCAGGCTTCTCAAGTAACGTTCTAAACAGCATTGATTGTATTGAAAATATTTCTAGTGTTTCTAGGTATTTTAACTTTAAAGTGTTTTTGTTTAAGGTTTTTTAAGGAAAAAAAAACTTAAAAGAAATTTTTATTCACCGAAAATGAGACATTTTCATTATCAGCACTATTTAATCTACCGTGCGATAGCTCGGAGTTTTTTAATTTAAAAAATATTAATTCAATTCTCTTCTTTTAAATAAATTACATATTCTAAATATTTAAACATAGGTAGGTACTTCATTTTATGTGGCACCGGGGTTTATTCTCCCTAGTACTTTGTAAATTATGATTTCACGGTTGAAGTCCAACGTCTGATGCTGAGAAATTCGAAAGTGAATTCTGTTACATATACTTAATAATAAATGTTCATCTCGGTTTGAAATTTTTTATAGAAACGGTCGGAGCTCGTCTAAGATGAATATGTAATCTGACACACATACGGCCGTCAATGTCAATCATGTCATAGAAATAAAATGATATACGTATCTCATTGCAAATATTTTTAAATGAGTAAGGCGTGAAAAACATTATTTTATTTGAAGCTTAAATTAATTTCAATATTTAAAAAATATTTTTATACTCACTTCTGAGAACACAATTATTGGATATGTCCACAAACTTGTCCATTAGTTTTTATTTTTAAGCTCTGGACTATCCGGTAAAAGACTTTTATATACGTTTCTCATATTTTATCGTCTCTGTGATACTTCGATAATCTATCTTAACTAAATTTTATTATGTTTAGAAGCGAAATGGTAAAAGGACACAGACCTCTGATTATTGTGATGTTCTTTCTCGTGTGTGGAGAATAACCTTGATGCTTGGAATTCCAATGAATCTCTCTGACTGCTTCTTGTTATTTTATTGGTTTACAAGTAATAATAGTTTGTTTATAGAACAATAAGAGCAATTTTAGTGTCGCTGTGGCTACGTAATGAGAGAGCCTGCAAAATGGCGCCTCTCACTTTATAACATATGCTCTCTCTTTCTTCCATGCCGTCTGTCACTCTCATCCATCGTCTGACATAATACGAAATAATTATAAAAAATGAAGAGGAACTAAACAACAAGTCAACGAGTTAAGTTTTACAATGTAAAAATTAAGTGATACTGCAATTATCTGATACGATCAATTTTACAAAATACAGTTTTCTCCAAATCGGATAATTGATTTCTTAAGTACATTACCTACTTTTCTCTCTCGACAAATATACGCCGGAGAATATTGCATATCACTCACAGCGGAGGTGCTTCACGGGAACGGACATGTCGCGCGGCTATTTTGTTTGTCTATTCAATAAAATTAATGTTATTATATATACTTTATTAAATACCAATAAAGTAAAATTAAAATAATTAATCACCTTCTTGGAAAAAATCACTGAAAATCTTCCTAAATTCAGATTTTTTTAGTATTCCTCTATTGAAATTGTCAACATTTGTAAATTGTTAAAACACTGCAAGAAATTTAAAACCGTCCCGTTCATTTTTCTGGCAAACACGAATCGCGCACGCAATTCCCCGCGAGGCTTCTTTATGCCCCCTTATTAGATTTGTACGTCGGACTGTGCGCGAGTGCAGCGTTGCATCCTCGGCGCCTAACGGCCGGCGGCCCGAGCGGCGTCGCCGGCGCCGTTACTTCCTGCGGGGCGGCGTCCGTAACGGCGGCTAACGGTGAACGGCCGGTCGTTTCATTTACATTGGCAAATTGCTCGCTGTTGCTACCTCGCAAATGCTTTTTTCCCCTATCTTCATTTTGTCCCGCTCGTCTATTTGATCTGACGTGTGTTCGTTGCATACATGATTTCACCATAATGGCTTTGGTCGCTGCAGAAAGACAATGTCTATTTTGTTTATTATCTTTCTTCTGCCATTACTTTTTATCCACGCCGTTGTCCTGGAAGGCATCTTTGAGCATCCATCGCACTAACAAGATATTTTGAAATATATATCCTTGACAACGATCATCCGATCTTCTCTTACGTAACACAGTTTCTACACCGTTTTCTATAAGACGATCCACAAGGTGTCATCCGATATCCTGATGCAGAATGACAATTAATATATACGAGTATATTTAAAATTAAAAATAAAATTGAGATGCAAACACGGAATGCGTATCGAACCAATATTCCTACTATTTTCAAAACAAGCTAAACGCTAATGCTGATAAAATTAGGACACAGTTGCTGGTATCCTGGAATGTGGCTCGAACCTTCGACCACAAGATCACTAGGCGAGTGTCATGATTGCTACACCAACACCAACAAAAAACTCAAATAAATTGTAACATATTAAGTTTTAAAGCACTTCTGTATGTGTGTCTGTCACCTAGTTTCAGTTGAATCCAACCTTCTTTTCCAATGACACTATAATATTTTCAAGAGATCCTAAATCGAGAAGAACCACATATAATCGAGTATTGGTCTGTAATGTTTTAGAATCGTTAGAAAGGGCTAGAAATCAGTCAATTGTACTCAAAAGTTCGTGAAATTATATTATCTATATAAACGCGAATTAACCCCAACACAATTGTTGTTATGGCAGCGAAAAGGACCGAAGAAGGCCATAACAAAAACGGCGACTAGTGCGAATTATAAGAGACAAGCGGAATAAATGATGAGAGTACCTACTTAATTTAATATAGTGTCCCACAGACACAAAGGAATTCTTTCTATAGTGACAATTAGTGCAAATTTCATAAAAGTTATTTCAATTAAGTTTGTTACTAGTGGTTTTTCGTGATTAAATATAATTTATATCTATAAGTTATGAAGTTATGCGACTTCTAAACTTGCATATTTTCAACTCGATAAACGGCCTCCCGTATCCATGACCCCGTATCATGGATACGGGAGGCAAATGAAATACTTAAAGTTAAATAAGTCTTAAATTTATTTAACAAAGTCACTGGATACAAATTTGGTTGGAGCACTGTTCTTAAATCGCATTCACTTAATATTTATGGAATAATTCACATACTAATAATTATTACGCTGTTTCTTAATTCGCACTAATTACGCTGTTTCTATCGCTTAGATCACTTTCGAGAAAGTTCCGTTATATTTCGCACTAGAAAATTTGCGCCAAATATCTATCGCTGAATCACCACGCGCTAGCAATACACGCCGCACGATTTGGCTTTGTCGGTGGGCTTGTCGCTGTCAATTAACTTTGACACAACTGATTGCGTAGTGGCCGAAAGGTCCTTTTATATATATTATCGTTTTCTCGATGTTTCCAGAGCTTAAAATTATTGACCGTATTCTGAAATATGCAATATTGCTTTTCTGTACCTTGACGGTTATTGCATAGCATTTTAATGCCGCAAATTTTGACGTAAAAAATTCAACTTTCATGACAGTAACATGTCTTATTATTATATTATTATAATAATAATTATTTTATTATTAATCTCTTCCTCATTATTATTAAAGTTCATTCGCTTTAAACATATCAAATAAAACGACCAAAACCTTGCCCAAAATTTACCGGAATTTTTACACACCTTGTTTTGCCCAAACAAGAAAATGTTATTTTTCACCATTTTATTTGCGACACAAGACCGAAGAAATAAAAACGCGAATGAAAACATTATTAAAATTTCATTTGAACAGTGTAGAATGATGATGATTTATGACGGGAATTTTGATTCCTTTTCGCATCAATATTCCGGCGGCCACAGCGCATAATTTACATTCTGCATACACAAAAATGGGAAATAAAACCCCGCTCATAAAATCGACATTTGTCACAAGTCCCAAAAGGTAACTGATATAACTGGATACAAATGCGAAGTCGCTGTGACTGTGACCTGTCTCCGTTTTATCGACACTTATCGCGCGCTTAATATTCACAAAATGTACAACAATTCCCAAAGAAACCATTCCACACTTTCACGAATTGTACCCCGGCGGGGCGGGGGTTTCCGACCGTTTCCGCAGAGTAAGGAATATTAATTCAGAGTAGATTATCCATCCCCTCGCCTTTCTGGTATCCGGGCACGCGGTTGAAATTTATCTATCGTATATTATGTATTTCTAGGTAGTGCACGGTGCAGAATGGTAAAAACAAATTGAAATCCTAAAATATCTACTCTTTTGAGGTGAATCTGATTTTAATATGGAAAACTAATCAAGCTTGTGAAGACAATTTAAACTCAGTATTCCAATACCCCTTAAAGGTTACATAAAGGTAATAGCAGCAAAAATAATTTAACCGGAAAATTACGTAAGTTGGAATAAGATCTTTCATACGAGAGGAATGAGATATCACATTTTTCGACAGTTGTCTACTAAAAACACTTCAAGATATGAAGGCGTTCCTATAAAAAGGGCACCTATATTTGCAAGATAGAGTAAAGAATGAAGATATTTGGATTGAATTTAATGATGATCTTAGCATAATTGATAGATTTAAAAAAAAGTTGTTCAGTGGTTTGGACATGTTGAGCGAATGAATGAGGAAAGAAAGGTAAGAAAGGTAATATATAACGCAAGTGTTGACGGTGCCAAAAAGAGAGGGTGACGCCGAAATGACCAGATTAATCAGATACTGGAAGATGGTCCCGTTAGAAACCTCAACAACCATCAAGCTTGCATGCTAAAATGTATGCATGCTAAGATGTATGGTAAGGCGAAAGTTGTTTGTCGGGACAGAAGATCGTCTCTGATAACCCCCACGGAGAAAAGGCGTGATGGTAAGTATATGCAAACACAATATTTTACAGGAGAAAGAAAAAAACAAACTGAAGTAAATAACCAGATTTTCATTTTTAATTTTATTTTCTAATAGTTATTCATTTACCAATTGTAGACATTCATTTTTTGTTTTCTTAGTTCATTAATGTTATTAAGAAATCTCAGTGACATAGTCGAACTGTCGGCATTCGTCATATTTGTTACCAGATCATACGTATATCCTTTTTCCACGTTATCTTACTTTTGAGGTCGAATTTCGGAAAGATTGATTGAAATCTTTGTGCCCTAATATACAATATAGACTTTTTATAGGGACGCCTTGATATACTAAGTAATAATTGAAATTTATTTTCATTATAATAATCTTCTAATAAAATAAAGAACAAACAAAAAACTAACAAACACCACGTAAGTCAAACAATTACGGGGAAAAAGCGTGATTGTTTGTTAGATTTTTGAGATTGATTGTTTTCAATGTTGTACTAATTATATATGTTGCACGGTACATCACTGATTTTTGAGATTTTGCCTTATTTTTTTAATGTTAGTCTCATTTTATATTATGTAGGTATATGTTACACGGTTTATAGATTTTTGAGATTTGGACTTCTTCCCAAACGAAGACTCATTCAATCTCTTCATCTTGTCTGCCGATAAGGTTCTAAAAATTCTGACAATCGCTCAATCTATTATGTAAAAAAATGATCCTTTACTATTTACATACAACCCCAAAAGTAGAGTTTAAAATTTAATTCTTAAATAATATTTCCAGAGTAACAGAGAACCTACCCCGTTTGGTGATTTTGTTTAATTAATTGAAAATACCTTGTTAATAAATATTCGCTAGTACATCGTTCTCCGTACTACAATTAATTATTCCTCGCCTGAAATATGGAGAGCCTTAATTAAAATAGCTCAGTGTGTTACAGTCAACGGACGCCACGGGAAGTTAGTTAGTACTCCAGATATTTAAAACGTTAGTTTTGTAACGAGTACTTAAATGTCGATTAAAATATATACGATATGTGTCATCCTTCGAAAGCAAGATTTCGTAAGAGCAAATAATATGATTTTTTTTGTAATGACAAAAATGTATTCACGAATATGACTACTTTTCATAAGCATCATTCAGAAAATATTTTTAAATTTTTGTCATATCGTGACAATAAGGTTTTATCAGACAACATGTTGTTTATGTTTATTTTAAATTTTTTTAAATACTATTTTTTAACAAACAGACCGTCAACAAGTCATTAACGACCCTTATAGATGATCCTAGAGTGACATTAATGTACAAAGTATGAATATTTTGTAAACATTTGAATATATAGTTATATAATACACTTTTTACGATTTTTTTAATAATTAATAATGAATTGAATATGCCATCTATGAGCTTTTATAAAACATATTTATGTATTTTCTTCAAAAAGGAAAAAGTGTTAATATTAAATTAAATAATATAAATAACCAGGTCCTTTTTATGGTAAAGCTGTTTTATAATTAAACTGAGATGGTTCTTATAGTATGAGAGCTAGCGACCGCCAGACTCAGATTATAGTATCAAACCTGTAATAATTACTGTAGATGTACGCTACAGTAGGTAAGAAGGAATGAATATTATCACATTTGAGTTCGGAGGATTTTGGCAAATAATAGGAACAAAAAAATGAGTAAGTAAAACTTAAAAATAATAAACCTGATTTTTTAAAACGTTTAACGGGATAGTATATACACTTATATTGCCAGATGCTATTCGCAGGTCATTTCTTCCTCCAGACACTTTGAAGCTCTATGAATAATTTTAATTACTTTATATAGTTTAATAAGTATAATAAATAATCATGTCAATTACTTTATAATAACAAATTTGAATTTTATATATTTTATTCGGTCACTATTTTTTTTTCTTAAATAGAGATGCGAACACGGAATACGTGTTACATCAATATTCTTACTATTTTCAAACTAAGCTGAATGCTTGTGCTATGAAAATAGGACTAACTTGCTAGTCTGGAGTGAGGTTCGAACCCACGACCTTTTGGATCACGAGGCAAGTGTCTTAACCACAAGACCAACAAGCTATTCTAGTAACTATAGTTTTACCTGATACCATATACTTAAAAGTTTTACGTACACATTTTTGTAGGTACCTGTATTATCTGTTAAGTGCCGAAATCCTCCGAACTCAAATGTCCAAACCTTCTTTCCTATTATGGTGCACATGTAGGGAAAATATTTCAGGTTTGATTGATACTATAACGTAAGTCTGGCGGTCGCTGTCTCCTACTTTATTATTGCATTTATTGCCAGCCGGGACGAAACAGCTTACGACCGGGAAGTACGGAGTGCAGTCGCGAAGTCGGCCTTGGACCTTGGTAATCCGTGACGTCAGAGGAGTGAGCGAGTTGACGGCCGTTTAAACGTACGCGCGTACAAACGTGTCTCTATTGGTTTGCTGCATTCCTGCCGCGACCGACCGCCGACTATTATTCAATTATTTATTAGTCGTATTGTTCCTGCCCGTAATTTGATTAAAGTCGAGTGTTAAATTATTTGCGCGTCCCTCTGTCGGAAATCGGGTTAGGTAGGTACATTGTTGTACGGTCCCATAATACAGGATGTCTATGTATCTAGTATAGTAATATGATAGCTAGTAGCAAAAACTTTACAGGTGGATTCCTGTCTTGATAAATAAGTTGAGATACGAATATTTTTTTGCAAAACGTTAAAATTTTATTACAGTAACTTATATGGATTATAAATAATTAATTCGCTTCAATACAAGTCTAATGAAATGATGAAAACCTTGCAAAAATTGAAAATTGAATCTTTTTACAAGATTTTTATCATTTTTTCGAGTTGTATTGAAGCGAATGAATTTTTAGTAATTGCACTAAACACAACCACATTAAAACTTTCAGTAGCTTGTTGGTCTTGTGGTTAGGACTCTCGCCTCGTGATCCAAAGTTTGCGGGTTCGAACCTCACTCTAGATCAGCAAGTTAGTCCTATTTTCATAGTACAAGCGTTCAGCTTATTTGAAAATAGTAAGAATATTGATGTGACACGTATTCCGTGTTCGAATCTCTATTTTTTTTAAATATATATGTATATGATTATGTATCATTAAGGAGAGATGAATAAAATATAGATTGAAATTGGGTGATTTCTTTTTAAGGATGTGAATAATTACTTTTATACAGGGTGTACCAGAGCTAGCAGCAGAAACTTGGCAGATACATTCCTGACTATGTTATGAGTCTAAAATGTTCAAACAACCATGACCTAATACCAATAGTTATTGAGATATGCAATATCAAAGTTTGCATTTTTTTCAATATTTCAATAAAATGGTGAAAACCTTGTAAAAAATAACTTTCTACAATTTTGCAAGGTTTTCATCATTTTATTCGACTTGTATTAAAACGAATGAATTTTTCATAATCGTCATAAGTTACTGTAATGATAGTTAAATTTTTTTGCAAAAAATAATTAAGAAATATTGAAAGGAAATGCAAACTTTGATATTGCATATCTCCATATCTATTGATATTATAGGCTATTGGTATTAGGTCATGATTGCTTGAACATTTTAGACTCATAACATAGTCAGGAATCTACCTGCCAAGTTTCTGCTGCTAGCTCTGGTATACCCTGTATACTTTTTTTACTGGCACTTATTGAACTGAACTATTATATTATTGAAAAAAAATTGTCGAGTAATGTTTATTCTCCTTGAGCCGTGTTTTCAAAAAAATATAGAATTGTGAAGATAAAATACGCGTCGCATCAATATTCTTACTACAAATTTTCAAATTAAGCTAAACGCTTGCGCTATGAAAATATTGCTAACTTGTTGGTGTCCTGGAATGGGGCTCGTAACACCAACCAACTGATCACCAGGCCAATGTCTTGATCATAACACCAATAAACTAAACAATTATTGAGGCGCAACTTTCCCCGGAACACATTTGTTCGAGACCGAAAAGAATATCATGTACTTATTTGGAAATGAAATATCTACTGCGTAGCGTAGGGATTTTTTAATCCAATAAACTATTTGTCCCGTGTGTATTACGTCCCCTTTTCTGTGTCTAATGACCACGCCCACATACCCGCCGGACTCTAGTATCCACCCCACTCCTCACGCCGTCCTTTAGTCTTGAGGTTAGTATTAATATTAGTTACATTACTGAAGGTGAAGCGTCAGCATAGAAAACGTTCTGATCGTTATAAACAAGTAGTGAAAGTAAACAAAGTTATAATTTTTTATAATTTATAGAATTAAATTTTATTTACACCACTTTTTTTATTATTGAAAAAAATCGGCATGCTTCGGGGCCAATGGTCCCTTCATCAGGATGCAACGTTTGCTAAAAACTAAAAAAGGCATGATAAAATAGGTATTAAAGAATTAAAAATGATCCAGTTTTAATGTACACATTAGGATTAATACGATTTTCAATAAAATAAAAGTATAAGATTGTGCAGTCCGCCATTTTAACTGAAACACTGGTCAGAGCGAATGACGTCACGCGTAAGCGCTCATCACCGAGTCTTTGAACTGTTGTCATAGACACAAGGCAATTTTTATTTTGGCTAGACATGATGTAAACGCCTTGACAGCTGTGGACGTTTTTAGGCGAAATTAAAAATTGGTAGATTAAAATGCAATTATTTGCGTAAAAACTTAGCTTGTTACTGAAATAATGTTATTTTCGGTAATAGTAGACGTGTAGGTACCTACATTATTCAAATTGGAAGTGTAGGTATTAACAAAAAAAAAAAGGGAATTAAGTTACTAATTAGAAACTAATGAGAAAAACCAATTGGCCTTTCACAAAGTTACACAAGATAATTTCGAATAATAAACGATAAAAGAAAAAAAAATAGCAGCAGGAACGATAGCTGAGATAGTACGCATAAGATGGAGACTACCAGATCACACGGTAAAGCAGGCAATATCTATGGAACTTCATTAAAAGTCATCCAGAGGAAGAACAAAGAAATCCTGGATGACTCAGTGCTCCAAAATATTACAAAGAAACGGCCTGGATGAAAGCGATACCCAGAACCAGAGAAGAACCGACAACCTAGGCAGTAGTTGTGACAGTGCAAGGAAGAAGAGACGTATAAACATTCGTCAGCTGGTGAATTATGAAACTATCTCTGTCCTATCTTTTCGACTTTAGCGCACTTCTATTTTAATAAATTTATTTGACCTTCATAAATTTATTCAACTTTTAAGTTGTTTATATTTGGGACTCGGGAATAGAGGTACTTATGTAGAAGGTGGTCTCGATTCCTTTTGAACCCTATATTTGTGTATTAGTATTATTGTTGTAATTCACCGACTGACAGACATTCGAAATTAGGATATTTTTGTACTGATTACGAATATATTTACTCCCTTTATATTGACTCGTGGCGTCTGCTTGCTTGCTTGCTTGCCGGCTTTCCATCAACAATAACTTTGGATCGATTTTTGACCCTTTTCCCGTGATCTAATCTAGCTGAAACTTGGCAAGTAGACTCGTGGCGACGATCAAGAAGATCTATCATATTTTCGTTAAAAAAATTAATAATTATAGTATAATTTCGAATTTTTAGAAATTTTATTGTTGGTTTTTTCAAATTGGAATCATTAGAAAAGTTCGATTACGGCGGCGGCGGCCCGATAACGTCGCGGAATATTTTATAAATTTGAATTACTCCGTCGGTATACATAATAGGTACTTCACTGCGAATGTCGAAAATTTAAATTGATTGACAAATGTTTTTAGAATTTAATCTATAAAGCATGAAGTGTCTTATCAAGGCTCAAAACATCTGACATTTTAGAAATATGTTAAATTACTGTAAGTTTAGTGTTATGATATATGTTTTAATTCGTCTTTAATTGTTGTTATATTTTACAAAGAATGGGAGTATCATAAAAACTTGGTTTTATGGGTTACTTTTTTTTGCTCATAACCAATTTGTGATTTCTTATATAATTTTTAATTTGGTATATGTTCTTATTTCTTAAATATTTCAATTTTTATTTTTGATGAATCGTAGTCTAATCGTCGTCCGCAGTGACCGTGTTGAACCGCGCACGCTGTGTGCCCGTGTCGTCCATTATCCAATAACAAGACGAATCGTTTATTCGCCTAACTCGATAGTGGCGGCGCTTGCATTGAATATCGAGGAGGTACCGTGGCGGACTTCCATGCGGCGATAATTTTACCGCTGCCCGCAGGCCGGTGGCTTCAGGTGGTTCTAAACCCGCATCCCGCACCATACGTTACAGATTAAAAGCCAGAGACCACCATTTTATTTTACTGTCATTTTTATTGCTTCTTGATTTTTAGATTTGATTTGTTTACAATTATTTCATTTTGTTGTAATTTTGTTGCTTCTTGAATTTCAGACATAATTATTTTAATTTGTTGTAGTTTTATTGATTGCTGACTTTCATATTTGATTTGATAACTATTATTTCATTTGATGTAATTTTGTTATACTTTATGTTAAGTAATGTTTTATTTTTCTTTATATATCACTTTATTAATTGTTTTTGATAGAATTATACCTTATCTCCTTTTTTTATTATTACCTATCAATCTAAACATGTTTATATATATTGTTTCTTTAATGGTACGTTGTACCGTGTATTAATTAAATAAATAAATAAATAAATATTTATGTTATATAGGGTGGCCCATCCGATACGCCGGATTTAATTTTAATGTGAAACACACCAAATAAGTATTTAACTAAGTAATTTTTATTGTTTTATAAAGAAGACATATTGAGGTTAATAACGATGTTAACTATATGACCGCCGCGGCTATGTTGGCATACCCTAACGGATTTCATAAAATTTTTGATGTTTTTTGCAAGGCAGTTCCTTCAGTTTCAATTATAACGCGTTGGATTACTGTTTTTAGTTCAGAAATTGTTTGTGGTTTGCTAGCATTGACAGTGGAGTTTACAAAACCTCAAAGGGAAAAGTTGCATCGCGTCAAGTCGCATAAAGCCATGTATTCACTAGGGGACAAATCGCGAAACATTCCACTCGGCATGTCGTATCAATATCTACGCTCATGTTTCGGGGACAATGACGCGATCATTTGACGTGTACACACCGGGACTCGCATATCTTGTCGCGGAAATGTCATCCGATGAGGTTATGGATGACAGCTGCGGTATCTCATTTGGCGAAAACGGGGTTCCGCGCAATTCGAAATGTTTTTTGGGTCGCAATTTCAAATTAACGAGGTTTTACTGTAGTAAATTGAATATTATTAAAAACAAGGTCCTTTTTGCAAATAATTATTGTTTTCCACGTCACGGAAATGTGGCCCTAGGAGGTTTTGATGTCAACTGCGTAACTGTTTATATTAATGAGTTTATCGAAACGTAAGAGGAGAAAAAAGAGGAGAATGCGAAATTCTTTACTGCAAAGAAAAAGAAGGACGGACATTCTATGCGATCTTCGATCGATACAGCTCGATGAGTTCAAGAACAATTTCGTTTCCCCACACTGTCATCTTGACAGATACAGCGCATGCGTATTCACTTGTAAACATACCACGTGGTACTGACGCTCCGCGGAATGTTGCAGTGAGTACGCTCGGGTACCGTGCGCATGGCAACGTTGCCACGGCACGTAGAAATGCCGCGCTATGTTGTGCGCGCCGTCGCGGAACAGTGCACGACGTTGCAACGTCACGTAGGCTCTGTACCACGCGTGCTGTTGAGGGACAATTTGTCTCCTAGTGAATACATGGCTTAAGGATTGAGGTGAAGGTCTTTAGTGAGAATTCCTTGCAAACCGATTCTGCTAATGTTCAATTGTTGAGGATGACAAATTTTATTGATGTCCTGGAAACTCTCGATACTTTACTCACGACTGCAGTATTTTTATAACTAAACCAGTTTCCTCGATTTTTTAAATTAATTTTCGAATCCTGGATTCATCAATTAAAATAGTATACCAAGAATTCCACAAACTTTTCGAACGGTCTCAGAATAATTTTTGCCAAATTCGTAAAGTGTTTTAACACTAATTTTTTTTTATTCTTGTGGCAATCAATTTTTACTCCCTTTTATTTCATTAAACCTTTTTATTTTCATTAAAAACCTCCACAAAGTTATTTTGTATTTAATCGTACAAAGAGCAAGATGGAATTGATGATTTTAAAATTCTTGAGCTCCCCAACGTATATCTTGATTTCTGGCCTTGTGCTTTCTCTCCACCGGGGAAGTTAGCGCCTCAGACCTCACTGACAGGGAATCAATTTTCTCAATGAGCTGCTGGTAAGGTGACATCGGCTGCGTACCCATCACCACGTGTCCCAACTTGGAGTCAATCTTGGCATCCAGCCGAGCATTACGGATAAGGTTCACGATCCAGCGTTCTGCATCCTCGGGATCCATATTCAGCTTCTCGGCCAACATGCCTATGCTGATGCATTGATGAATTCTGCTTTATATTATTAACTCGTGGCGTCTGCTTGTCTTCTTGTCTGACGAAAAAACTTTGGATCCATTTTAAGCCCCTTTTCCGTGATCCAATCGAGCTGCAACTTTGCATGCAGACTCGTGGCGACGATCAAGAAGATTTATCAAATTTTGTTAAAAAAAAAAATTTGGATTTTTCAAATTTTCAATGGTTTTTTTCATATTAAGTTGAATGAAAATATTTCAACGCGTCTGATAGACGCAAAACCTGATTATAGTATAATTTTGGATTTTTGGAAATTTTTTATTACTCCCTTTCGTAACGTCGCCCGACTGAAGCTCAACGCGTAGGTTAAGCGAAAATAATGTTTCAACTAGTAAATGAGAAAGGGAGTATAATAAAAACTTGGTTTTTATGGGTTACTTTTTTAATAACTTTGATGGCAGCAGATGACAAATGTCAACCGTTAGGCTCACCAAATATAATATAAAAGAATTGTGGAATATTTAAATTCGGCGTACCCGATGGGCCACTCTATAGTATCAAACCTGAAATATTTTCTCTAAATGTACACTAAAGTAGGTAAGAAGGTTTGGATATTATTTGAGTTCGGGGGGTTTTGGCAGATAAGAGGTAATACAGGTACAAAAAATTAGTATACAGTAGCAGGTAACATTGTTAAATATTGGCCCGTTAATAATTTCTACTTCATTAGGCGTATTTAGGGTAAATTTTTTTTGTTTCGCATGCAGCACGTAGCGGAAATGCGAGATCATAAAGTTAGTTGTAAAAGTGAAATTTTAGTATGCAACAAAATGCACGCACAACCTGCGCACTAGAAGTTAGCCATCAAAGAGAGGAAAATGTGTATATTTCATATATTTTTTATGGTTGTTACATAACTGTCAAAAATTTATTCACTTGAAATTAGTGTTCCAGTAATTTATTATCGACCATCTTGAATCGAGCTCCAATCATAAAGCTGCTCAATTCAAAAGCTGACGAATGATTGGTTATGAATTGAATTGAAAATGGTTTATTGAAATACGATTTGAGCTGTTTAATCGAAATGGAAAATAAAAAAATAAAATTTAAAAAATCAAACCCGACTGCTTTATTATAAGTATTGAAAATTTAAGTGAAAATGGTTGTTAACTATCTTTAAATCGTTATAGAATCTAAATGACCATTCGATATGAAAAATTATAAAAGAAACCTATATGATTTTCAAATACCTATTCAATTATACCCCACTTAACATAGTTATTCGATTTTCATTTTTTCTTTTTCACAATATGACGTCTGGTTGTCGCCATATTGAATTTTGATTACTGTCATGTATTTAGTGACACTCGCAAGATTAAGATAAATCGATTGACGTAACAATCATCAAGGTTTCTAGAGCGCCACAAAGGAACGAACGTATATACAACGGCTTCTTGTACAGATTTCTGAATTTAATGTTATTGTCGATGTTTGACTGTGTTCAGTTGCGTTTGATAGAATGTCATAAATTTGGAAATGTCCGCTTACCTTGTTGCGATTCTTGGCATCAGCTTTTTAATAATAGAGACGACGATGTCAGTCTCAGAGAATGTCGCTATGGTCGCATATTTTTATATTTGTATAGTTTTTGCTTTAGTGTTGTTTTAATTTCTTATATTTGCTAATAAAGTATAACTTCTAACGCGTGTACAAAAGTACACACCCACTTTTATTTCACACAACAGTGACCCACCCTAATGATTAATCCAAAATTCCACACTTTGAGAATAGTAGACCGTGAATGGCTCTTATGAAATGGCACTACTGTGAAGCTCGTGAAGTACCCCGCCTCGGTAATGGCCTAATACACCGTTCCCTGTCATGCGATCCTGGTGCTCCGAGACAGGAAGTAATACCGTGTCCAATCTGCAAATATGTTGCAGATAATGCTTTACTGCCGGTAATGCTTTAGTCTATTTTTAATGAAATTATTATCCACGGCTTTGAAATCATGTCCGTTCATGCTGATAAAATCAGTTCTATAATTGTGTGGGGCATTATATCCATTTCTTGCTTTAATGTTTTTAATTAGTATGTTTCTTAGGATATAAATGTATTTAATGTATTCCATGATAAAATAAATAAATGGTACGCACAGACATCTGTTTAATTTCAATATTTCCATCATTTTACCGGAAAAATTGGCATATAATCAATATCTAAATACTTAAGATGAAGAAATAAACAGATGTGTTTGAAACAAACTGATTTCTACTGATTTTTAAATTAATATTAATACTTTTTTGCAAAATTGACGAAGAGTTCAATGTTGTATAACACAAACCCGGGTTTAAAAGAGAGAAAAATAAGGTACCTACTATGGCAAATAACAATTATATTATTAAACCTGAAAAATGGTTCATTTTACTCGTTATAATAAAAATGACTTTTTTCTTTTTTCTGTGAAACATGCAATATTTAACTATATTTAATTCGCTTGAAACAAGTTAAAATTATTATTAGTCTTATATTAATACAATTTTTAATTGGTTAATATAAGACTTAAATTAAAAATTGAAACATTGATGACGAAGGAATATTCTCTGCCAATTTGTGAATGTTACCTGCCAATTTTAAATATTTACATTCTGAAAATATCGTCAATGTTTAAATATTAAAGTGGAAATTCGTTCGCGGCACACTGTATTGTTTGTGACTTATCTTCAAATTCAACCTGGCCGATTGATTCACAAAGTGTGTAAAACTTGAGCAGTCTTTATGGAAAATAACAGTTCAAAGATCAAACAACGCCACTTCTTCGAATCGGTCCTTCTGCAGGTACCGTTACTTTGAAAACCTTTTTAGCTTTCCTGCTTTTCCGGCATCCTCAATCATCCATTCTTCGTCCGAATTTCTCAAAGGAGGGTGAGACTTTGATGGTTCACTAATCAGCGAGCAGGCAGTGGTTGGTGCTAACAATCCCTGACGTATTTACGTTCTTCATCACTAGAAAGTCAAATTGTATTAAAGATTATTATTATATTCTGTCTTTGTTCTGACATTTCTTGGTGATACGAAAATATTTAATGAAAATTACTTTAAATAAAATTAAACACCTTTTTAAACCCCTTTTTATATTACAAATGATGACTATTAGCGGTCTGTTTGTTTAAAAATAAAAAGTAATATTATTTACATTAATAAAAATAAAACCCTTTGTACAAAACCACTATTAGTTGAATAATCAATCAACACGTTTTGCAGCCAACGCTTACTAAAAATTAAAATTCGAAGTACAGATATCAACGAAAACAAAAAATAATAAATGGGAGTTGAATAACTAATTAATAACACATTTAAAAAGTAATTATTCACCAAAAGGAAGTACTAATGGTCCTTCTATCCTGATGAAGGCTTTATTGGATTTGACACATGTTGATGATTCAATAAATAGTGGTTTAATACAAATTGTTCGCTTTTTATTAATATAAGCTTTATTTAAAAAAATATTAATATTCATTGAGATGATAATTAATTTGTGACACAACATGATTTTTTAAATTGACACTAAATAAAACATTGTGATACAAGTTTCTGAAACGATCTATTATTTTATCTGAATAATGCAACTTATGACTGTTAAAATGATTAATTTGGTGTAAATTAAAGTAATAAGTATTAATAAAAAATTCTGAAGTTTTTCCACGCTATTGTCACTTGCACAAAATATTTAAACCTAGTACGTTTATTTTGTTTGTTTATTTATTTAAATATTATCACAATAACACTTTTTATAAATTTAGCTTATAATCCCCCACTAGGTCTTCTGAGGCAATTATATTTCTCATTTTAATACTTTTCTTATTGTAGATTAAATCATAATTATACAATATCGGAAATAAAAAAGAATAATAATATAACAGATTTATTTAAAAAGAAAAAAGAGGTAGATAAAGTAACCAGGCAGTTAAAAAGATAGGTAGATAAAAAAATAATGTAATGTATTGATTAAGTAACAAGAATAAAGATAAAGAAAAAATAACATAATTAAACATATATACTCAACATAAAAATATAGTACGGTAGATACAACAGCTAAAATGAAAGATAGATACTATAAACAAGCAAACATTTGCCAGTTCGGAGGTCAAGGGTGTATCACTTCTTCAGTATACCTTCTACCAGATTATTTTAGCCAATTTGTTATTTGGTCATTAAAATGACTGTGTTTTACAATTTCCTTTGTTTCGTTTTTTAACGTGTTAAGGACACGAGGTATCTTTGGCCAAAAGAGGTTTTAATAATAGCCATATCAAAATTAATTTGCTTGCCTTGTGACACTTTTTGTTGGCTAGCTGTATTGTAAGCTAGCTACTTTGTAAAAATTCGAAACAAATCATTTGAAGGAAACATTCTCGGTCTTTTGTTGATCTTTCACGTGCATTTTCCAATCATTCCTTTATACGCCACGTACGGGGGTGAAGGGAACCCATTCATCATATCACCCCTTATTCTGTTAATCCAATATACAAATGATCTTATTATTAGATTATTCCCTAACCGTTTACGTGATACAGAGCCTGGGGCCGATTCTTCGCTTCGCATTCTCGGCACACATCTTCCTGACTAATTGCCTATTGACTATCTGTATCTAGATAAACAGCTACCAGCGGCATTGTTCGCGTTCGGTTCCATTCACAGAAATCGCAACCCAGAGATGTTACAATACTCGGGTACCAAGGATTATTCAAAGATGGTTTGTTTTGTTTTCTTGGGCGGTTCTAGATGCTCTTTTGCACTCCGGATACTTGTAATTACAAGTATAATTACAATGGATAATTTCACTATTCATATATCCACTACTTCTACTCATCCATTTTTGAATACTTCTTTCGGCGCGTTAGAGTGAGATTGAATGATGCAAAGAAATGCGCGCAACATGCAACGGAACATTTTCACACCGCGAAGTCATGACTCATCAAACAAAAGCATAGTTGTCTTGTGTTATTTGTATGATCACTATATACGCAAAACGTCGGCCATAATAGTCATGAACAAACGGCAGAATATCCCAGTAAACTTATCAGCATCCAATCATTTATTACGTCAAGAATCCTAGTTCTATTTTGATATATGAATCTTACTTTTTGCGTTTTTATTCATTTCGATTTTTTTGTATTTAAAAATTACTATTCTCAAATAACTTTGATTTTACATTTTTTTATTCAGTATTTTTTGTTATTATGGCTTAGTTTATAATATCTTATTTTTTAATTGGTAAAATATAATATTATCTATATTATCAATAAAATTAATGAAAAACATAAACTATATTATCTCTTTATCTAAGAAGAAAGATTAATTATATTTCATATTTTACTACTTGAGTTTCAAGAGTATCAGAATCTCTCATCGGCAGGTAAAGGTGAAGGTAAAATTGCACAAATATTGAACGATCATCATGAATAATTTCTACAATGTTAACGCTAATTCCATTAAAAATATACGTTTGATTGACTACTTTTATTTTTATTGAGTATTTTTTTATTTCATTTTTTTTTTCTTTTTGATTATGTCATTATTAAAAGGGATGGAAAATACAAAATATCATAATTGACATAAGTTACTGTAATGATAGTTCAACTTTTTGCAAACATAAATCAGAAATATTGAAAAAAAAATATAGACTTTGATTGATTGATATGAGGTCATGTTTGCTTGAACATTTTAGACTCATAACATAAGCAGTAATCTACCGGCCAAGTTTCTGGCGCCAGCTCTGCTACACCCTGCATGCATGGAACGAAATAAACATTGAAAATAAAAAAATAAGAATTAATAAATAAATTTAAAAAAAAAATACATAACAAACGTCAAAGCCCGCAAACGGGTGACGGGCACGAAGCACACCTCATTTAATTCTGCGCCCGCCAAAAATGGTTGAATCACATTTTTGCGACAATTACATCCGGAACGAGCGGCGCGAACACTTATCTCTCGCTACATTACCCGGTGAAATGTTCAAAGTTACGTTGAGATAACACATGAAAATATTTCATTAAGTTTCGCCATACATCCCTCGGTGCCTGGGGGTGGGTGGCAGCGGAGGGTGGAGCGGTGCCAGGCGGGGCGCGCCGGAACCGGGTCAAACTGGAATACGGACGCCGAGACACGCGAAACAATGCCTTTGTATGTTAATGCAACAGTTTACATTAGGGCGTATTGTTGTCGGTCCAAATGATTGCTAAACGAATAGACCCCAACGTTTCGGTAATGGGCCGGCAGACGCGACTTTTAAACATGTGACAGTTGTTTGAAGTTGGCACAAAACTGTCGAAGGATCTAGAATTACCTACAGCTTTCGAGAGACGTCTCCAACGTTCCACCTGGAAGTCACGAGAACTTTCGAGTAAACACCAGAAATGTCTGGTAAATAATAGATAATTCTTCAGGGTTCGAAAATCCAGCGATCGGGTATAAATAAACGGATCCAGGCCGCGGAGGGCAATTATTCTAACGCGGCTCTAGCGGCAAATCATGAAGCGAAAACAGTGTTACCATCAGGCGTGTGAACTAAGCGACAGATAATTAAGTGGAGTGCTTACTCTTGTGCGATATTTGAGCGAGTAATCTGGAATGTTCTAGTGAGTAGTAAATAAAGTGGTAAAACGATTATAAAGTGTATTTTTACGAGTGATAAATTTACGAGATAGTTTAATTTAAATAATAGCATTAAGTTAAATAGTGTTAAGAGATTTTGTACGTTTGTTTAATTAATTAATCAGTATTTAGTAAATCCGTTATTAATTTCCAGCGTTTCATTAATTCCTCCCGCAGCCTTGACACGCGACAATACATCGATAATATTGAAGGCTTGTTGCTTTGGAGGTAAGTTTGAAGAATTCCATAATCACAAAAACGAAAACAAAACACACATATTTTCTAATAATTCACAGAACTTCGTTCTGAAATTGCATCTTCACAATAATAATGTTTCCAAATAATTAAAATGTAAAAAATAACTTCTGGTGCCCTCTAGCGATAACTGCACAAAGGTATTCATGACGGATTGCTAAAAAAATGGAATATAAATGTTAATTAATTAAAAAGAGACTACATATAACTTTGAAAAAATTTCGTTAACTTACCAGACTGCCGTGGCGAAATTGGATAACGCGTCACCCCCGGATAGAATGGTTGGTTCAAATCCCGGTAGCAGTTAAAATATTTTTTCGTTAATTTGATTTTTCGGTATGTCTTTCTAATTGATTAATAAAAAAATGTTTTATATTTTACATTTTACACTCTACAATCTGTCATTAATTTACAATCCATCATAACTTAGATAAATGTTTATATTTGCGTATTCTATAATATAATACACTCTTTGATACAATCTAATTTATAACCTATAATGCAATATATAATCAACAATGCATATACAATGTATAGCATAATACAATATATAATCTTTAATACAATATATGTGGGGTATAAAAAAATTTGAATGCAATCATCGAGAATTACTAATTTATAATTTATTGAATTCGAGTTTTTATTGGAAACATAGCCTATATCTTTATAGAAAACATGATTCTTGAAGGGATAGATACATAAAATCTAGAATTCAATACATTTTAAATTTGTAGTCCTCGGTGACTGCATTTATAATATTTGTTTATTTTTTTGATATTGCTGTCTTTGTTTTTATACCCCATAAATTATATATCCTTTACTTAAAGATTCTTTACTTTTTTTACAATAATTAAAGCATTTATTTTTAATTTAGTGCTTGTCTCGTTTCTCCAATTCAGGTGTATTCACTTTTTTTAATATGATTCTCTTCGCCTGTTTGCGACCCCTGCAGTTTCTTGATGTTTCCTGCATCGGCCAAATACAAGACTGCAGCGCTAAAGTTTTTGTGAGGAGTTATTAAAGTTTTCTAAATTAACTCCGTCCTTTATTGCACAAATTTCGCGAGACACGTTTAGTCTCATGAACGCCACAAAATAAAGACAAACGTGTTTTTTAGTTCGAGACGTGTTTCGCCTTATGAGGGCATTATTAATCTAACTGTCTAGCTTACAAATACACTGCAATATAAATCAAAGTACACTTAGAACATTACATAATGCTTTTGTATAATCCGTATTACAATATGGAATACTAGGTTGGGGTGGAGCTCAAAAAAATAATTATCAAAGTAATATTATAAAAAACCTAGAACCTTCACGACACATTTACTTTTTAAAGAAATTAATATTCCAACATTAAACAGATTATACAAAAACACTTCAATATTACAAATATATAAAGAGACATTCATTCAACGAAATATAAATACACCACAAACTCATATCTCATATTCACAGCCAAAGAGAGCAAATAATAGAATGTTTAAACATTCCCAAATACAACAAACGAGCCATACAACACCATTACACTTATTTATGTATTAAATTTTTCAATAATTTACCAATGAATATCAAAACTGAAGAACAATATACAAAATTCAAGAAATACATAAAACAAATAGAATAATACATGATCAAAACAAAAAATTGTAAGAATTTTAAAAATAACTGTATTCCGAAAATAATTTGTATACTTAATTCACTGATATTTATTTTATGATTTTTATTTCTCTACACTTTTCCATTTATTGACTTATACATACTTATCATTCATGCTCTTATATTATATGCATCATGTACTCCTGTCCCCAAACACAACTTTACTGAGGACAGTTAAACAAGTAATAATTTTTTTTTTAAATATTTTATTTTCAATAAGTTTCAATACAAAAAATTAATAAGTTACCTAGTGTACCGAGTTATAAAAAGGTAGAGGTCATTTTTATCATTATTCATTTTGAAAAGTAAAAACGTAAAAAAACGCCTGAAAGTGAATTTTCCTAATGATAAATGTTTGGACCCAAAAACCGCCTATCTATGATTTTCAAAGACATCCTTACTTACTTATACTTACTGACGGTACATAGAAACGTTGAATTCATTTAAAATAATACAAAGAAAAATAAATATCATTTTCAAAAATATATTACTTTGTACAGTACTCGTTAGCTTGACAAATTGGTTTTCAAGAGCGGATTGCAAATATAAAAGGAAAAATAACTCGTCAGCAAACTAGTTCGTTAGTTAATTTGCTAGTTCCATTCTGACAAAGATACAGTGAAATCAAAACATTGATATTTAAATTTAAAAAAAAATACATTTGCTACGGTGTACAATGCAATAAAGATTTTGAATAAAGTGACAGAGGATGAATTGACAAAGGAAGAGAAAATGAGTCAATTTAAAATTACGTTTAGACAATATGTATTAATAATAGAGCTTAAGTACAAGTATGTATTTAATTAATTTAAGAATCCATAAATATAATTTATCAGTGGTTAGTAAAAATTTTGTTCATTTTTATTTGAATGATTATGTTAAACCGCAAACATAACAATTTAACGTCTTTTTTATTTTATAAATTCAGTTAGTGGCACCATTTTATATATCAAATTATAAACATTTTGCTTTAACTATTGTTAAAACAACTATTACGATTAATTAAATTTGATTATAATTAAAACAATCAACTTTGTTTCAACCACTAATTTTATTTTTAAACACTCAACATGTTTCAAGACCAAAGGACTCTTCTTCAGGGGGATACTAAGTTAGTATACTTCAGTACTGAAGTATTCTTCGGAAGGATATTAAGTAAACTAATTATACTTAGTATTCTCCTGAAAAAGGAGTGTTTAAACATAAAATTAGTGGTTGAAACAAAGTTAATTGTTTTAATTATAATCATTTAAAATGTTACCATAAAGTGATTTTGCGTTTATTGAAGAAGTTATTTAATTAATTAACTATGATAAATCATGGTTAAAATAAATGTTACCTATTTAATTTATAAAAATTTAAACATAAAAAATATTGAGAATCATGAAACACGTGTATTTACATATGTCTAGCATGTCGTAATTATTTTTTTTCGAGTTCGTAGTTCTAAAAATATAGCAATGGACATGGGGATATTGATTTATTTTAGGATCTAAAATGTACTCTGTAGTTATTAGTAATTAATATGCCATTTAGTTTGTGGAGCAATACGATTACACGAAATTAAACTTTGTAATACACATGTCAAGTTATTTTTTCACTACTGTAGTTTTGAAAGAGGTAGCCCTACTCATTATCAAGTTATTAATTATACCTGAGGGTAAGAGGGACTGTTCCTCTCGAAATTAAAAAAATAAGTCTCTTTAGGATGAAAATAAGCCTTATGACCTTTATGGTTTAAGTGATCACTTTACACAATGCAACGTTCATCAATTCCACCGTAAGGACATCCAGACATAATTACATTTTTGAAATTTATTTATATTATGTTCTTATATCTGTCTTCTTTCAAATATTTGAAGGGACTCTGCTAGAGCCATCCTCGGTCGAAAATTGTACATACGATGAAAAAGTATACATCCACCGCTGGTAATGTTACCTCTAATTTTTAATGTGAAGTATTAAGCATAATTATTTTTAATTCATATATGATATTCTTTCATTTTCATAGTTTTTTTTTAAAGAGAAATACGAACACGGAAAACGGGCCACATCAATATTCTTACTATTCTCAAACTAAGCCAAAAGCCTGTGCTATGAAAATAGAACTAACTTGCTGGTGTCCTGCAGTGGGGCTCGAATCACCGACCACTAGATCACTAGGCGAGCGTCATGACCACTACACCAACAAGCTACTCTAAAATATTTTATAACTAGCTATAACCCTTCAAAAATTTCGGAACATTGGTTCGGGTATTTTCTAAGCCCTAGTATATATTTATAGTTTATTTTTGACACACCACGGAGAGGCGGCGATAGCAACACGCGTTTAGCGGTCTGTTCGGGTTTTCTGACCCGTTGTTCAAGCCCCATCTCTGGCCGTTTAATTTGGTTTTTTTAGCCGTGAATTCGAGGACAGAAAGACAGACAGACGGGTGGACGGACAAACGACGAAATTATTTTGTTTGATATTTTTATCCTTTGTACTCTAATTTCACTCAAGGATCATCTTTTAGGGTCAATAATGACCTGTTGACATGTTAAAAAAATATTTAGTCTTTCGAATTATTTAACACACACACTAGAATACCCCTGAAAATTATTATTTTCAATTATTTCGTTTCGTTAGCTACTTAGTCGTACCGTCGACCACTGAACGCCGAAACCCTGGTTTATTACCACTTGTAATAATCATTTCTCCCAGAACCCTTCAACTCGCTCCAATTACTTTTGTCGAAATCTTCGCAGCGCCTGTTTTGCATTTATATCTTCCAACTCTCGCTGGAATTGCACAAGTTACACTCGTTCTCTGCGCTGGAACACCCATTCTCCTTGTTTGATGGACGATCTTCAGAACGAGACTGTTCCACGAAGACATTGTTCGCGAAACAAGGCATTTCACAACTAGTTTCGGTACTGCTGTCAAGAATCATCGTCTCTGTGTCGGTGATGGCAGAAAACTATTCGTAGTATTCGCGAATCTTGAACCTGATAGTTGTCGTAAAAAATTTAACAAATTTTTCATTGAATTGTAAAACTTAGATTTACAACCATTAATAACGGTAGGTACTGAGTTGTGTAATATAAATATTTATTAAAAAAATGATTTAGAAAGTTTCATAAAAAAAAATGTCCATTGACAAAATATTTAGCTTTCATCTGGATACGTATTTTGCTGTTGACCATTTAAGATAACGAAAATTTTGACACTCATACCCGTATGTGCGGGATGTATCAGAGCTAGTTCATATCTTTTTACAGTTCCTGCCTAAATTACGAATAACAATTGGAATAGAGATAAGCGACTTCAGAGTTTGCATTTTTTTTCAATATTTGTAATTTATCTTTTGTTAAATTTTGAATTATCGTTAAAGTGACTCATACAGACAATTCAAAATTCATTAGCTTTAATGACAAAAACCTTGAAAAGAATATTTTTGCGAGGTTTTAATTATTTTATTTGACTTTTATTGAAGTGAACGAATTTTTTATATTCGATATTAAAAATTAAAAAATTAAATTAAAAAGTTATTGTAATCTTTTTATTATAGTTACTTTTATTATAGGTTACTTTTATTATAGTTTCGAGGGCAACACTATTTCTCATCGTCAAATGAAGTATTTATTTTATATTTTAACTATTCTCATTCCTAAATCGCATTTATTTATCAATAAATGCGATTTAAGAATGAGTTCAAGATTGATAAGTTTTTTCGCAGTACGCAAAACACTTTTTATGGTAATTCAAATATAAATAATGTCTTAATGATAAAATAAATTGTAAATAATATTCAGAATAAAATAAAGACTGTCGCAAATTAATAAATACAGTTCAGGAGTGAGCTCTTGATTAGCGTTTCTGTCCCATACACGAGCTTTAATTTTGATGGGACAGAAACGAAAGAAAATGTGGGGTATAAAAGTAAAGGCAACAATATTCAAAAAATTAAAAAAATATTTTGCCTTCGCTTTTATACCCCAAAAATGTAACTTACTTAATAAAATGTTATATATTTATTGTAATAAAATAAATTTAATTATATTATAATATTTTGACTAGAACAGTTAAATTCCCCGCATTCCTTTAATCATTTTCATTCATCTGTATTATAAAAAAAAGTCTATATTTTATGACGAAAAAATCCACAAATGTGTGTAGTTGGTTAAATTAAACCTGCATATTTGACGATACTGCTGGGCGGTATGCCGCACACGCTGGCAAGATTTAATACCTGTATATTTTACTATTTTTTATTTCACCGTTCGTTGCATGTGGGGGGTGAATATCCCGGTTATAGACAGAGCCTTATTGAACACACGAATTTCGACTGACAAAACAATTATACACTTTTGGTGTTTAAAACTTTTTAACGACCAATTTTTATGAATTCGATTTTCTTCCATAAAGTCTTCCTGGTTTGCTCCAACCCTTGCTTCATGCACAATGTCGTCACTGATGTACCAATGTTCTGTCACTAATGCTACCATGACGCTACGTCAGATGGCGCTGTTTTTACAGCCTTAACTCGTGGTCGAAAAGACGCTCTCGAAACAAATGCTTCCAGATGGTGCTGATTATCCGCTAACCTTGTTTTGATGATATCTTGTTCGTCGTGAAAGTCAAATTTAAATTGGAATTTTACAAAAAAAAAACTGCAAAAAAACAAACTTACAAAAAAGCAAATTAAGTATAATTTCTGCAATTTTAGATCATAGCTTATTGGGATTAACCGAAACGGCGAGTATTGTGTATCTGTGTAAACAATAACATTGATTTCGCATTTTTTTTATTGTTATTAATTAATATATAACTAGTAGCTCAGCTCATTAACGTAAAGCTAAAATTTGATTTGAACATGAAAAGTCCGTCATTTTACGCTAAATATTTTAAGAAAGCCCAGGTATATATGACAGGGTGGATGTATATCCCCCATCGGATATATTAAATACACATTTGTAATAAAGTTATAGTACCTATTTATTATTGCATTATTAAATGAAACGTATTTTTTACAATAGACTTTTTTAAATATTCGTTCCAAACCGAGTCTCTTCAAGTAAAAACATTATAGTCTTTAAGAGTATTTAGTTTGACCTTTTTAGAATCGTTTCTAAATTTACAAGCTCAAAGTAATTTTTAAAATAAGTCAAATTTACCGAAACGAAACCGAAACGCGAACCAGGAAATATCGGTTAGTTCATGTTTATACATTTTGGTGGGCTGTGGCGGTGTTACGAGTTTATAAAATTTCACTACATTTTTACATGCTTTTATTTAACTCTTTTTTTTGTTGTTGGTTGTGGTGGAATCTTGTAATTGATTTTTCACCATCTTCCCGACTAGCTAGAGCTCTGAAACTTTCAACATTTACGTAAAATTGATGACTATACATTATTAAATCATTTTCGACATGATTTGGTCATTATTTAGATTAAAATGAATAATCATGTTACTTACAAGCAAAACTGTATAAACAGCTGAAGAATATGCTGGTCGAAATTTTGATTTTAACTTTAAAACAACGTGTTTAATATTTGCATACTGTACGGGTGACGTTAAAAATCGATTAAAAAAAAGCTTATAAAAGAGTGTCTTAAATTTTTTTTATTATTTTTTGCTTGACAATCACGTATTGGTTTTGGTTATTGTTATGCTAATTTTTATAATGTCTTTTTTACGTAAGAGTCGCTTCAAGGGCGCTTTACAAATATGATATCTTGAAGATGTGAGTTTTTAACCTCTTCGTACATGTTTCTTGATTCTCCATGGATCGCAACACTGGAGGCAGTGAAATTGGAACCACCACAGATCTAGGGCCGTTCTACGAGCAAAAGCTTTCGTATCGGCCCTACACTTTCGCCATCCAGTTTGGCGTAATTTTAATGCTAAAGCAGTTTCCTCGCTACGCCACTGACGATACGGGAGCACTACACTAACAACTTGGTGCGTTATGAAAACAGTTTATTAAAGACAGAATATTCTGATAATCAAAAATATAGACATCTCGTTATCAATAGTGACATCTGTATTGGATTATGGGAATGATAAAGTTTTCGACTGCAGATGGCGGTAGTAAAAATACAACTCACGTACGAAACAAGGTTTGCAAGTTAAACTGTATAGTATATACAACTTCCAAAGATTTGATAGATTGTTAATCTATCATGGGTGGAATTTTGAACGTTAAATTGTGTAATGTGATCATTTAAGTCAGCCGTGCAATAGGTCGTAAGCCCTATGAATACCCGAAAAAATTCCTTTCCTATTTTCCCATTTGAAAATAACGTTACCTCTTTGAGACATCTAAAATATATCTTGAAGCCAATGTAGCTGCTTCAGCATTGGAGATATTCGCCTTAAATATAGTGCCTTGCCTCAGTATTCATCACTGACTGAAGTCTGTCGAGCCGAGTCCTGGCATGTCCTGCAAAGAATGCAGCCAGCCGCGAGATGACGTACGCACTAAACAGTGAGGAAAAGCATTTCCTTACAGACTTGATCTGCCAACGGGAAAAATGCAAGAATTTATATAATGACATAATTATCTCAATGATATAATAAAGTCCCCATTCTCGACAGTGGCGTGCTCACCCTGCCGAGTACAAAGCGTCGCGGTTTGTGTAAAAATTAACACCAATTTATTGCTCCATTTTGTGTAGAATTCTCCACTGCAGTAGTATTTTCATTAGGGCCAACCGTTGTGTGTACTCCTTAATAACGCGCTATTTGTCCTGGGGGGGGGGGGGGGGGGGGGGGGGCGCCCTCCCACCGCCCCCCGCCAGAGGTAAGCACGGCTGCTTTGCCACCCTTTGCACAAAGACGTGAGGTATATCAACACATTAGGGGTAGGTCTGACGTAAATTATTAAACTAGGTTAAAGCAGAAATAAAAATGCATTTCAAACACAAAACTGTAATATTTTTAAATGTGTGTTCTAAGAACACAATTACTGGATTTCGTCCACAGAGAAATAGAGTAGTGGGACGTAGGGCCATTCTATGTCACTTTCGCCATCCAAATAGGTATTGTTCAACGCTAAGGCATTTTCCTCGCTACGACGCTTTCTTCGTGCGACGCGGCGAAGAAACTGCACAAACCACTTCACTGTCTCTGTGTCTCAAAAAAATGAAAACAAGAATTTATTGCATAGAAAATAGCAAAGCATTATATTAAAATCGCAATAAATAGCATAGCATACTTAAATGCAGAGAAATACATACACAGAAAAAAAAAATAAAGCTTAAATATCAGTAAAGCGAAATCCACAGATCGATAATCATTAATTAAAATAAAATATAGAAGTCTCACAGACACGAAGCTATTTTTATGAAATGTAAGGAAGTCTTAATGGGGTGGCCGCATGGTCTATAACCCGTATTAACTGACTTAAGTTCACTTTATACAATGCAAAGTTCACTAATTCCACCGTAAGAATATAATATAAAATGGCGCTTTGAGTCATATGACACAGTAGATATTCCCAATGATTCTCGTTATTTCAGTCTTTTACGGTAAATTTGAAAAAAATCTCCTATTGAAATGTTCATTATTTGTTTTTTTTTATTTAACTTGCCTGTAAGAGACAAATCAATATTTGACTCACTTTCTTACCAACAATTGCTCTGAAATTTGGCAGAAAGACATCTTTCAGATGACAATAATCATTTATTTATTGGTTTTAAAAAATTAATTAAAATATTCGAATTTTTTTTTAGGTGAACATGATGTGACGTTTGAGTTTTGAGGTTAGGTCGAATACAAGATTTATTATGATAATGACTAAAAAGTAGTAAATTAAAAGGAGAAACTTTTTTGTCAGTTAAATTAAAAGTGTGGGACGTACTTAAATAAGACGGAGCTATCATGGTAGGTATCTATTATTTGAATTTTTAGGCTATCCTTCTTTAACATATCATTTTTTCTTCTCGTGAACAAGATGAAAGAATCTATGAAACTTACATCTTAGTGAAAATAAGTTCTTAAAAACAATTACTACCTCAGTTTTCCTTTCATTTTAGTATAAACAAATATTTATCTTTTATTTGCTGAGTTTACTACCAAAAATAGTGGACATTGCTGCTTTTGCTCTTTACACGTTGGATATTGCTGTCTTTGCTATGATGTTTAGGTCTAAAATCAACATCAACTCTCACTTTAGTATGAAGCGGTCATTTTTTCACCTTACATCCTTGTTAATTAGTTGAAGTGGATATTGCTGCTTTTGCTTTTAATAGTGATTTGGAAACATGATTTTGGAAGTGATATAGTTATATTTCCTATAAAATCTTGAGTTCAGTATATTCTAAATAAGTAATCCTCAGTGACGGCATTTACGAGGCAGCAATATATTTTTTTGGAAATGCTGCCTATTCTTTCCAACCCCAGGAGAAGAAACTGATCAATCTACGCGAATATCAAATATATTCCCAGTTTGACCAGCTGGAACCCACCGATTCTTTTATCGTTCGAAACGAGGAATGAAAACACGAAATGACTATAATTCAAGCGAAAAAAGGAGAATTCTTCGAATAAATAGCTATCAAAAAGAAACAAGATTATAAAATTACAGACACGCAGCCACGTTGTAAAGATATTATGAAAGAGAGGTATTTTTCTGAAAATTTTCCTTTTTATATATACCCTGTGACATTTATTTTTTCCAAAACAAATAGTTAAATTTTACATGTTTCAAATATTTCTTCATTCAAATTTTCCAATATTTAAAAATTATTAATTATCGAGTTCTTACTCCCACGAAATAATAAAGAAAACGTCATTTTTATTAGAGAATAATTGAATGAATTATTAATGAGAATGAATTATTTATGAGAGAATGAATGCGGAAAGAATGGTATATATTGACGGAAAGACAGATATATATTGTTGTGTTGTGTATATAAGTGTTGATGGCGCCAGAAAGAGAGGGCGACCAGATTAACCAGATACTGGAAGATGGTCCCGTTAGAAGCCTCAACAACCGGCGAGCTTGCATCCGAAGATGTATGAATGTGGATGAGGCGAGAGTTGTATGTCAGGACAGAAGAGTGTGGCGCTTTATCCTCTCTGCCTACCCCCACGGGAAACGGCGTGATGGTAAGTTAGTCAGTTAGTCATTTTATTAATCCATAAACAAATATACATAAATATGAAACAATTTCAATTTTTAAGACATTTTAATTATATATTACATTGTCAAATCATTCGGTAGATATTTTGGAAGAAACACTGCCTTTGATGTTATATCGCTCAAATATAAAATTATTTCATACATTCGAAAAAGCATACATATCGTTACAAACCCCAAATAAGATGTACGCGTTTTTGACTACTCCGAATAGGCACCTACCTACCCACCTGTGTTTTTCTTCCCGAGACACGTTCCCTAATTAGTCAATAACTTCCGCTAGTAAGGCGGTCGGGGGGGGGGGGGGTGGTGCAGGCAAACCTGTAAAACATTAATTTCTCCCCGCACCGCCGCTCGGAAGGCAAAGTCAAATAGGAAAAGTACCGAATTGGAGGCTGCTTCAATTATTAAATGTAAACATTTCACATATAGCCCGCGGTGCGGCACGCCACTGGCTTCCCCGAAATTTCGCCACGGTACGAACACCATTATTAAATGTCTGCACTCCGGGAACTTTCTCAAGGGCCGAGGGAATTAAAATTAAGATAAGGTAGAGTGTCCTCGAACAATGCTGATCGAGTAATCTTACTGTTTCAGTTTTATTTTTTATTTTCCAGCATTTTATTGGGGAAAGAACACCCGTTGTTTTTACTATTTGTGAAAATACATACATATTCTCGTGGGATTTTTTATTAAAAATAACCACATATAATCGAGTAATTACACGGTTGCTCATGAGTCTGGAATGTTTAAGAATTGGTTAGAAAGAACTAGAAACCAGTCGATTAGTCGTTCGGAAAATGAAATTTTCCATATAAAGGGCAACATAAACGCTACACGAAACACAGTTTTTTTGACAGCGACGCAAGACCATAAAAGTGAGACTAGCGAAAGTAGCGACTGGTGCGAATTTTATTTCTTTCCCACCATCGCGATTCTGTAACAGTATAATGCTTCCTTGTTTTATTTATGCTTAGTGCTGTATTAATTTAACATTATATTTATTATAAAATATATAAATTATTTATATATCATAAAAACGTAATGAACATTTATAATATTTTTGAATGCCATTTTTTTCATTATCACACATTTTCTGTATATTCCTTAGTCTTCAAAGCGTTAGTGCAATGTATGCCGCAAAAAATTATATTAAAAAGGTATAAATATGCAATAGTTTCTTTTTTTTAAATGTATTTTTTGATGCCTTGAGGTGCTGTAATCCCTCAAGGCGATCGTCTTGCAAAGTGAGCAAATTCCACAATTTTTTGTCATATCTTCTCTTGCGCTTTTTATTACATTTTTGTATGGAAAGATATTATATTAATATTAATTCATCAGGATCCATACATCATAAATACGGATATCTTATTAAAACGATACAATAACAACTATATTATTTAATCATTTAATAAATAACCAAACCTATGATGTTTTAAAAATGAAGAAAATTGCTCCACTTTGTGGGCCTTTTATGACTGATTGGCCTCGTGAGATGCTTTTTTTTTTCAATAATATAACAAAGTAAATAATTATCCTAAACTTATTAAAATTATTGGAAAATCTGTAAATTTGTTTATTGACAAGTTTTAAAAAACTACTGTTTTTAAAAATATTTTATTTTTTGTGTGCTTTTTTCATCCAAGTGGAGCACTTCACTTTTAAAACATGGTAGGTTCTGTTATTAATTAATTGATTAATTAATTTTAATAAGATATCCGTATTTGAAATATATAATACCTAATGAATAAATTATGATTAATATGATCTCTTTGCATAAAAAAATGTGATGAAAAATGCAAGAGAAGATATGCGAAAAAATGGTGGAAAAAAATTTGCTCACTTTGCTCAGGTCACTTTAAGGACAGGTCTGCATTTTTAAGGGCATCTATGAAGGCATTATAAGGACATGTCCGACGTCTTAAAGATATAGCCGAGGGGCAAAATTGAAGACAATTTTACAACAAAGCCTCCGTATCTCCGTGTCTATCTGCGTGAGACTATTGTGTAATAGAAGTGTAAGGTATTATCCGTGTAGTTGTCGGAACAATTCTCCAGGCTGACCCATTATCGTAGGGTTTAGGGTTGTTAATTTGCTTTATTACTTAGCCAACCATTCTCTGCGGATATTACATAAATATGGACGAACATACGCTACTAATATATTGGCAGATAAATATTAAAAGCATTGATAGAATATAATGTAGATAATACCTTTCCTAACCCACATTGCGCGAGAATAATGTAATGTACCTACTTTTAATGTTGTTTATGATAATCGGAAATGAAATATCAAATTCATCTTTTGTTTCATTAACTCAACTGTAAATATGAACATAAATTTATTCACAACACTCTAATTTTATATTTTGATGTTTATAAAGTTACCTTGGTTGTTATTGAAAATATTTGTTGATTAAATTGAACACAAATTTGCATGGTTTAAACCACAAAAATTTTGGTAACACCATTTTCAGAGTAAACTGTAAACTAAACGCTAAACGTTAGTTTGTAGTTTACCTCTGAAATGTCGGACGTTGGTTCTTTACCCTCTGGTATTTTTCAGCTCGGCCATTCATAGAGCTTTCCACGTTTTCACGTAGTTGTATAAAAAACGTCAAACATCACCCCCTAACAATGGGGCTCGTTCGCAAATTTCCTCCTGTCTGCTAGGCATAATTCTCGATCCACAGCAATATGGAGCCATGTGAAACGTTCCAGCATTTTACAGGACTCTGGCGTGCTTCGATATAGTGATGGGTCGTTCACGAACGAAATGTTCCGAACAAATGAACTGTTCAGTTCTCTATCGGTTTGGAATTTCTTCATTCGGTATGGAATGTAAGGAAGTTATTTTGATTATAATTTGGTTAATTGTAATTCAGTTTTGTAGATTACCTTTTTATGTGAATGAAAAAAATCTAGGCTGAGGACTCACAGACGATGCAAAGTGGACGCTGACGTTACCTAGAGAACCCATGTAGCATGGCAGAAATGGTGTTTTGTGTGTGCTTGTAGTGTACCTGTAAGGACTTAATTGTAGATCATAGCAGTTTTGTATACAAAACTGCTATGATCTATAGCTCAGAATGTCGGACCGTAAAGAAGTTTCACGAGCGAAAACTCCAAACCAGTGAAATAAAGTTACTCAGATGGTCTGGGGGTGTAACTAGGCATGACGGAGTGGGAAATGAGCATATCAGGGGTAGTTTTAGAGTAGTCCCTATTACCGAAAAGGTAAAGGAATCGCGACTGAAATGGTATGGCCAAGTAATAAGGCATGTAGATCATTCAGTGCATACCGCATTCAAAATACAAGAAACCTAACGAGGTAGAGGTCAATCTAGCGCCACGTGATGTAGTATTGTGGCCTTAAGATCTAAAAAATGCCCAAGTAGACGAAACGATGCCCCAGAATAGGGAATCGTGGAAAAAAAGTAAGGACAGCCGACCCCAAATGAAATGGGAAATGGGAGAAGAGAAAGAAGAGAAGATGAATGTAAACACCCTCCCCCTTACGTTAGTGATAATTTAAGGTAGAAAATGACTAGTTACGATTCAAAATGACCAGTTCTTCCGCTTCCTCCGTCAGTGATATTTTTGATGGACAAGTCAATGATATAAATTGAACGGGTCGCTTGAATGAACGATAGTTCAATCAAATGAATGAACTTCTCATCACTACTCCGCACTCCATACTACGTATTTTAAAAATACAAATTCAATCTCGCTCGGTAAATGTATCTAACATTTCTCCCGCCCTAATAGCCCGTGCACAACCGCGAATATACGGGGTTGAAAAATTGGCTGTTTTCTGAAATGGGAATGTAAATTTCATTAGATGGCTGAAATTCAATTATTTTTCAGCGTGCAAGTGCAATTCGGCGCGAAAATCATGAACATCCGGCGCGGCCAACTTGCCGGCGCAGCAAATATATCACGCGCCAAGTGAGCGCAGCACTTGGGGTTAGTTGTATTGCTTTTTTATGAATCAAAACGATATTAACGCTACTGACTGACGCGGTTATTTAGCATTTTTAAATGTCTCAAGTCTGGCCTTGTATCTTATTATCTATTTTATTTTAAATTATACATACGTAAAAAACACTGCGTTTATTATTTCAACCTGCTCTAGCAACACGTATTATATTTATTTTACAAATGAAGACTCCACGGGAAAAACAATGTCACTTTTTTTGTGAAACTGACCATTTAATGCCGTCTATTGACTTTTTGGGGTACAATTTTATACAAAAAATTAGAATCGGGTAAAACCGTCGTGGTCCGCTGTAATAATTAAATTTATATCTGTTTATCCAACGCAAGAAACAGGAATAACCGCCCACAGAACGTCAAAAACATCCTTGTCAATTTGGCACTTCATACATTTGATATACGTACATAGACAGAATATGTTTATATAGTAATAAGTTGATTCAATATTTATATAAAAAGAGCATTAGTGAAAGAAATGTGGACTTTGAAACTACAAAAAACAGTTTTTCTGTAAATAAACATCTCTTAACATTCACTATTTTTCCCGTGGAGTCTTCAAATGCAATGCGACATTGGCACACGTCTTGCACAGCGATTTAACGGCGGACAGGCAAACAAAATCAAATTGATAACAATTATTAAAACAGAGTAAAATAATCGAAGAATGGTGTGAAAGAAAGATGAATGTTGACGGCTCCCGAAAGAAAGGGCAGCCACGGAAGACCTGGCATGGCCAGATTAACCAGATATTGGACAATAGTCTTATCAGTAGCCTCAACGATCGTCGAGCTTGCATGCAAATATGTATGAGTGTGGATAAAGTGAGGGTTGTGTCAGGACAGAAGAGTACGGCGCTCCATCTCCCGTGTTAGTTAGTTCTCTGGCAAGTTAGTTAGTTATATTAAATTATTGGCTAATTGTGATGTAACGGTAAGCATTGAACGAATTTGTATATTTTGTTACGTTGAAGTTAAAGCTGTGATCAGCGAGCGTGCTATAATTTGATTATAATTTACGGGCGCAAACGTTCTACTGAGTTCCGATATACTAAAGTGTTGTGTTAACTATTTTCAAGTAAAGTTTAATATTTATCGAAGTGTTTTACTCTTTTTTCGGCGTTAAGTTTAAGACTTTGGTTCACGAACGTTACTGAGGATTAGAGGTGTTTAGTGATTTTTATGTTTGTTATATATTTATTTATTATACACTTTTAAAATAAAAGACATTTCGTATACTCTACAGTATAGGAATTGTCTGAAAACAGTTTTGCGAATAGAGGGGCGGTATTTCGCTACGTTTAAATTCGCTATTGTTTTATAAATGGCGTCAGAATCATTTTTGAATTTCGAACTCGCCGAACTATGTAATTAATTTGCGTGCATATTCTCCCGTCATTGCGTATTTAATTATGTTTTCCTAGCCCTTGTTAATAGTGTGTCGATATTTTGAACGAAACGAGGTGACATAAAATTAATACAGCTATGCTTTGCTTATTTGAAAAACATATTTTCGTACGTGGAATTTTGTTACAGTCGAAATTTCTTTTTTTTAAATTTTTAAGCATCGTAAATAAACTTAATCGACTGTAAACTGAAAATAAATGATCAGTTTATATAGGAAACTAGGAAATACTAATGTAAAACGAATATTCAAAAGTCTAAAGTAATGGTATTTGAGAAGGAGGAAAGTAAGACAACGTATGAAATACTAGTAGGTAATGAACGTTTGGAACAAGTGCATAGATGAGTATGTGTATTTGGGAAGTATGTCAGATAGAAGAAGAAAGGCTGAGAAAGATACCAAGGCGAGGGTGACCGCAGGGAATACGGTGAACGGTGCTTTCAATGCATTAATTTCTAATAGAAGTGTGTCAACCGAGGCAAGATTAACGGTACGAATTGGAAGTGAAGTCTGGGCTGGCAGAAGGGGAATGAAAGTACACTGAATGCAGTAGAGATGAGATCACTTAGACGTGTGTGTGAAATTTCAATTATGATAGAGAATGAAGATCTTAAGAAAGAATGCAAAGCTGATTAGTAGCGTTGTCAATAGAATTAAGAAAGGATCGCCCAGATGGTTTGAGCATGTTGAGCGAACGAATGAGGAAGAAAGACGGCACAAGAAAGAGAGGACGAACGCGGAAGACGTGGCATGAACAGATTAACCAGATTCTGGAGGGTGGTCCTGTTGAGAGCCACAATTGTTGAGCATGTATGCAAAGGTGATTGAATGTGGATGAGGATGATTGTGTCAGGTTAAAGGAGTGTAGCGCTCTATACTCTCTGCCTCCCCCTAAGGAGAATTGGCTTTATGGTAAGTATTATACGTAAAAATTAGTCGTTATTAATACTACAATTAAGGAACACATGATATGTTTGTTGGACTTGTGGTTAGGACTCTCGCCTCGTGATTTTAAGGTCGCGGGTTCGAATCTCACTCCAGACCTGCAAGTTAATCACATTTTCATAGCACAAGCGTTTAACTTAGAAACCAAGTGATTTTGGTTTAATTTAATATGCAATGGTTAACCATAAAGTACAAGCCAATTAAAATAGTATTTATTAATTTTATTTAAAATAATGTTTAACTGCCTTATTATACCGGGTGTTCCGGGTTCGACCCCCGGTAAGTTTTCAATTTTTCTAAGCCAGTGTACATATTTTGATAGCATATTTTACTTAAGGCAACAAGTCCAACATAATTTTGAATTAAATTTTCAATTTCGTCTTTAAATTTCTTGCTTTAATGCCACTATATTTTTTTCTTGAAGGAAAAATATACTTATATATAAATAAATAATGATCCACGTTCTAGCGGCCCACGATTTCCAACTATTTTTTCGCCACCCCTTTTCCCCCCGTCCCTGTCCACTTTTAACCACGCCACTGGCCGAGCGCCGCAATGATGTACTGAATAATTTATAAATTTCGTAGAACGCCCGCTATTTTGTGTGTATGAATAATCATTAGCGTACCATTCAGCCTGGAAGAGGGGGCCACAGGACGGAGCTCGGGTTTGAAGTGGCCCCGGGCTATGGCGTTCATTAAAAATATATTTATACAACTTCGGATATCAAAGTTGGTTCAAATTTTCTAAACCGCCTAGATCTTAAAAACAAGTTTTAAACATTTTTATTCGGCGGCATAATAATCATTCTTTAATTTTCAGAATAATTGGTGGGCTTATATTTTTTTTTCGTAAATCAAAATATTATTCAGAATATTTTGAGTACCTACGTTAAAAATTTTCAAGAACACAATAATATATATAATATATTTTAGATGTCTCATAGAGACGAAGCCATTTTTTATGGGAAAATAGATATGGAAGTTTTTTTTTTGTTCATAGCTTAAGTTACTGGCTAGCTTTAGTTACATATGGAACAAGGTATGCAAAGTTAAGATATATAACACTTGCAAAAATTTGATAGATATGGTAGTCTATAATGGGTGGTATTAGTGAACGCGGCATGGTGTAAAGTGATCACATAAGCCAGCCTTACGATAGGTCGTAAGCCCTATGAACAGCCATAAAAAATGAAGAAAGACATCCATACCTAATTTTTCATATAAAGTAATGTCTGTGTCTCTACGAGACATATTATAATGGATTCGTTTGATATATCGTTAATTTATGAGTTTGTTCGATGATTTAATATTTAATATTTTGTCATTTGTAAACGTGTCAATTTTAAAAATTAAATCTACTCATTTCTTCAATTAATTGCAGCATGTTCATGAAAAAATTCATTATCCTTATATTACTGATGGATTTGGCGTTAACGTTAATACGTACAGAGATTATTCACGATGATTATTAAATTGGGTGAAAAACATAAAATAAATTAAATTAAACATAATACGCACGTGGAAGTAACACAGGTTATGTTTTCATTAAATTTAATGAACATCAATATCCTCTGTTTGACAGATAGAAAGAAATTAATGGACTTCATAAAATTTTGAATTTCCAAATTAACAGCTCTGATCTTCTCTCTGAAGTATATCTTAGGGTCCCGACGAAAACAAATTCAAAAGATTCTCTACTACGATAATATCGCACGAGAACTACTACACACACTCATCATTGTCAAGATTATAAAGACTGCGCAATGAGTACAGTGAGTGTTTAGATATACTCCATAGTTTGATTACTTTAGAAAGAAACTGGCAGCTCCGTGACAGCGATAGTTGGAATAGACATCGTAATGTTTACTGTTTTACACTTAGGTTTGTCGCCTTTTTAATTTTTCGCACCATATTATTATTTATTATACCGTGGTGGCCGGAGACACATACATACATACACCCGTGTAATGAGTTACCACAGATGCTGACATCGAGTACGGCAGGCCGTCTCCGATCTCTGACTCTACAAACGGAGTGGTGACCTTTGAGTTCAACTCTATCCAAAACCGGAGGACTCATCCACCTCCAAAATACTAATGTTTTTTTTTTTAATGTTTTGTATACGTTATTTTATTTTACTTTTATTTTATTTAGTCTTCTTCTTTTTCTTCTACCCCTTATCTTATCGGGTCGGGGTCCCGGCAGCGCATAAAAAAATTCATCTAATTTTTCCTATTCTCGCTTCGCAGCATTCCTTTTACTGTTTCCGCCAGCTCCTCCTAGGACGGCCCCTTGGTTTTATGCCTTCTGGTCTTGCCTGGAATATCCGCATTGGCAGTCTATCTGCCGGCATCCGCAAAATATGTCCCAGCCACCGTAACTGTGATTTCTGGATAAACTTCAATAAGGGTTCTACTTCGAGACATTCTCTTATTTGAGTATTTCTGATTGTGTGCCATCTGGTATCTCCTACATTCCTCGTAGATATAAAATAAAAATAAGTATTTTCTATTAAATTGCTTTTTATAATTTGTTGCGTTATTTTAATTTGCATACTATCATTGTGATTATTATTTTAATTTTTTTGTGTACTTCTTTTAATACTGTTTCAACGGTAAGGATATTCTCTATTTATACTAATTTTTGCTATATACACAAATAAAAACAACCCCGAATGATTAATTACTATTATCAATTACTAAATTATAATTTCTCTTCATCACTCAGGCTCAGTTTTCAGGGGATTTTTTAATATATAAAGTCAAGAGTCGTTTAATTGTATTATAGGTACATGCCGTAAACACAATTATCAATATTCTGTATTTTACCCGTTGCACAATAACCTTTTTTAAAATTTGTATCTGAATGTATCAATGATTAGTTACTAAGATTAAACTCTTGGCTAGTATCGATGGTTGCCCATCGAATATCACACTCAAAGTACACAATTCTAAACAAGAATAGATAAATAATTTATGTAATTTATGCTGTCAGGAACTAAAGCAACTTATAACAGGGCGGGTATTTCAATACTTAGTATTAATAAGAAGCAAATACACATAATAAAAAATCTCCTTTCTTTCTCATTATTTTATTTATATATAACTTTCTTAAATTATAAGTAACGTGTAAGTAATTTGTTTTATGTAAAATATTTGTTTTAATGTATAATAAATGCCGATTTTTCAGCAATGTAATGAGTTGCGAAAGTTAAGTTAAGTTTTGTTAAGTAAGTTAACCAATCATCGATACAATCAGGTACAAATCTCAAATCAGGGTTCTTGTGTAACCTGTAAAAACATTTTTTTTGCCATGGTACTTTTACCACTGGTCTCTAAGCATTTAAAAGTAATCTTAGTTTTAATTTGTATTTGAATAATTCTTATATTTGAATAAAACTTATATTTGAATAACATTTAATTCTTCGTTCTTTTCAAATTGTACCGCTTAGTCAAACATCTTAGCATAGCTACCGAATCTCTCCCTAACGGGAGTTCTGACCAATCAACAACTGTGTATAATAGTTTCCACCGGCTCATCCCATTCAACCCAATTTAGTTGAATTGAACCCGCTTCCGGCCGGCTTGAGTTCAATGGCGTCTCAGACTGCATACGTCGGCTCAATTATTCTCTTCAGCCGAGCCCCGAACCCGAATTCCTTTGTCGGGTCTCATGACCAGGCCTGTAATGTTGTGTACGTGTCGTCTTTTTTCACTCGATCCTCTGAATCTGTCTTTTGTGTGAAAATCCTAAAATAAACGCTTTTCAAGATTTCGCTCCGATGAAAATGTCTCGAATAACGCGAATTCGTTTAACAATTTTGTTAATTATTCATTTTTATCTACAGAATGTCTCTTATCTAGTTTTGGGTTATCAAAATTTTTAGAGAGTCTTCTTTATTCTTTTTTATTTTTATTTTATTTTTTTATTTTTTTTATTTCATTACAGAATGCTCCATTTTCAATGCTAGTTATACCTTGGAGAGAGTACCTAAATGGAGGCGATCCGCTGCTCGATGCTTTCAGTGCTATCATTAAATACATTGACATGATCGCTCAGTTCATTTAGGAGTTGCACATTACGCGTTATGGTGTGCTTATTCATCACATCCGTTCTGCATTTGGGACACGAAATAGCGCGTGACCTCGACTTCGCATTTTTGCACGCAAATTTGAATATAAAATATTCTTTATATTCAAATTTGGGTGAAATTGAAAACGTTAGTAGTTAGTAAGAAGTAGTTTATATCAAATATTAAAAATTAATTCGCTTTGATACAAGTCAAATAAAGTTATCAAATCGATGTAGAAATTTGAAACAGATTTTTTTATAAAGGTGTGCATGTATGTTAAACAAACTGATTTTTATCAACTTTTTTGTGATATTTATCGCAACAAAATTAAAGAAATATTTAATGCACGATTTATGTAATACCGCAAAACAATGAGAATCGATCTGATTAGGTCAATGTATGATAAATAAGAACATAGTTAGTTAATAGTTTAGTAATGTTAATTTTTATTTGTATAGATTGTGATTTATTATACTTGTTTTAATTTTTTTTTTTTTTTTTTTTAATTGTTTAAATTTATTTATTTACAATAATACTCAATATTTTAAAATAAAAAATAAATTTAATTAATAATGTCTAAGTTCGTAATAAACCAATAAAAACGTGGAATGATACATTTTTTTACAAATTAGCAGTGAGATTGATAAGCTCTTTTTTACATAGATATTACTAAGGCTGGAAAAATATTTATGAGAAAAGTTAAATTGAAATGTCGCCGAGTCTAAAAATATATATACCTTTACTATTTCATCTCATTATATAGAAATAAACTTGACATCTACATTATTATTCAAAAATACAACAGAAAAAACTCAATTCCAATATTGTGAATAATTTTATTGGTATTTTCCTATCAAAATCATCACAAATAATAACATAAAACAGGGCTATATGAAATATTATATTTATTGTGATTATTATTAGATCATTATTATTACACATTATAGTTGCTTTGTGATGCAATATGGTGATTTAATTTGGTTAATATAACAAACTTGTGCACATTTACACTCTCACTTGCGTGTGTAAATATTGATTTTCTTTTCCTAAATTAACCAAATCGGTCCCTCATGGGTGATGACCATGATGATTATGACTAAGGATCGTCATCTTTATGGCCTTCCGTCCTCTTTCCTATTCTCCTCTATCTTTCCGGGCATCCTGGCGATCTTCGCGCTGTCACCAGAGAAGTGCTTGTGGTTTTTTCCACTTGGTCAGTCCAACGAGTGGGGGATCTGCCTCTTCTTCTTCAACCCTCGACATGGCCTGCCACAACTAGCTTCTCCAGGCTGTCTCCTCCTCTAGCAAGATAACGAATCCTCCAAAAGTTGGAGGATTCGTTTCAGACAAGTGGTTGAGAGTAGAGATGCAACGAATACTTTCACGAATACGAATACGAATATCAAACCTACTATTCGGCGAATTTGAATACGAATAATTCAACAAGGTACTAAATAATACACCACTATTCTTTTTTTACTAATAGATTTAATAATTAAAATTTACCACCGGCAAATTTTTGATCAAAAAGCACAACAATAATAAATGAAAAAAATTTAACTTCTCATGATGTAGCCATAATCGTCTGTCATCAACATAAATCCTCTAATCATTTACACCAGGTTTTTCTTACATCTTTCTCAGTCGCCACATCTTCTTTGAGGTCTTCTCTGTGATTGGACTACTTATATTATACAAGTGACACAAATTATAATCTATTTTTTTCGATTATTTTAACGTTTCTGATTATATTTAAAACACCCCATCATTTTACTAACCCCATTATTTTTCCTTTCACAGGTGAGTACAGCCGCGTGAGGCCGCACTAAGGCGGGGGTTGAAGACCAGAGCCAGGGCAGCCGAAAAGCCTCCGGGGTCAGCCTAGAATGAAGCTACCTCCCGGACGGCATTCACCCGATTTTACATCTCGGAACAAGTATTTTAATAAGCATTTCAATACCGTCTTCTAACTTTAATTTCGACCAAGAACTGTGAAAAGGAACGAAAGAAAATGATTCATTTAGTTTTTTGTCTTTTGCAATATTACAAAAACAGCCAAAATTATTAATTTGTTATACAGGATGTACCAGAGCTGGCAGCAGAAACTTTGCCGGCAGATTCCTGCCTATGTTATGAGTCTTAAATGTTCAAGCCATCATGGCCTAATATTAATAGTTATGCAATATCAAAGTTTGCATTTTTTTTTCAATATTTTTTTACTTATTTTTTTGCAAAAAGTTGAACTATCATTACAGTGACTTATATCGATTATGAAAAATTCATTAAATTTAATACAAGTCAAATAAAATGATAAAAACCTTGCAAAAATTGAAAAATGTTTTTATCATTTTATTTAGATTGTATTGAAGAAAATGAATTTTTCATAATCTATATAGTTCAACTTTTTGCAAAAAATAAGTCAGCAATATTGAAAAAAAATGAAAACTTCGATATTCCATATCTCCAAAACTATTGATATTAGGTCACGGTTGCTTGAGTATTTTAGACTCGTAACATATTCAGGAATCTACCGACCAAGTTTCTGCTGCCAGCTCTGGTACACCCTGTATATTAGAATAATACATATATTGTGGGATTATAAATTATTATTGGTGGATTTGGCGTTATCCTACATCTCATTGAAAACATGTTTTTAAAAACAATTGCCACCTCAGTTTTTCTTTTATGTACGTGTATAAATATATATTTCACTTTTAAATGTGGATATTGCTGTGTTTTCTACCAAGAAGTGGACATTGCTGCTTTTGCTATTAACATAATTGGATATTGCTGTCTGTACTGTGATTTTAATTTTTGATGCAACAAATATGAAGACGAATATTCGTACTCGCCAAATATCATTACGAATATTAAAACAAACTATTTATAACTAAACGCAACGCAAATTACGGTGGCTGTGCACCGTGTATCTGAACACACCTACTAACACTATTATCGGGGATTCTTCTAACATTGAATGAATGGATTTGTTGAGTTTTCAAGTTGTCAATTGTTACTTGTATAACATGCATAACATGAGTTGTTTCACTAGTTTTGTTGGGTTATTAATAAGGTTAGGTACTCACTTCATGCATTTTTTGTTTTGTAATACGAATTGTTCGTTCCATTTTATTTCCATTGTGTGTAAAAGTGTTATCTCTTATAAAATAATTCTAAATTAAATCTAATAACATGACTTCTTAAGCGTGAAAATAGTGATATTTATTTTCGACCGCTGGGAATGTACAAACGGATAAAAGAAATGTTGTGCTTTTTGAACAAAAATTTTCCGGTGGTAAATTTTAATTATTAAATCTCTTAATAAAAAAAGAACAGTGGTGTATTATTTATTATCTTGTTGATTATTCGTATTCGTATTCGTGAAAGTAGTATTCATTGCATCACTAGTTTAAATCTAAAATTGACATTAATTCTCATTTTAGTATGAATATTTTGCCTTTTAGTCACATGACACATCCTTGGAGGTCGATTGGTTGAAGTGGATATTGCTGCCTAATAGAGCTCTTTTTCTTCTAAAATCTTGAATTCAATACATTCTGTATTATTTATACTCGGTGACTACTTTAATTTTATTTTTGATATTGCTGCCTTTGTTTTTATACTTCTCATAAAAAAGAAAATAATTTATGTATGTCCAATTCAACACACGTTTTTTATGTCTAAAACATCGAAATCCAATTTTCTGATGATTTTTATTCTGTATCACTTTCTTTGTCTCTTCTCTGGATGGGTCGTAAATTTGACATCATTTTCTATTTTATTACCTCTCAGGAAGGTATCTACTGTAACCCATTTCTGTTTGACACTTCTCTCTACACGTTGACGAGAATTGTCAAACTTGGCATCAGAACATAGGCTAACAATGGCTAATAGGCGGGCGCTTTGGCAAGAACTTTCGTAACGCCTTATTATTCCAGACCCGTACCTACGCTTTTGGAACCTGTGGAACCGCCTGGAACCTTCCAGCGCTCCTGGGAGCTGGTGCATTCCGTTGCACTTACTTCTTGTTCATTATAGGTATATTAAAGCACACTTACAAACGCAATTCAATTTTATTGATGTGTAACATCTTTACGCTCTCTTTATGGGAGTGATTTTGTGAAAGCAATAACAGAAACACGCTACAGGAAGTAGGAATGAAAACATGTTCTGATTTCGAATTTTTTAATTTTGTTCGGTATTTTCAACTTTGACATAAGGCGTCGTAATGAAATGTCAAATTCGATAAATTAGGGTCATTTTGATTTGATGAATTTAGATTTGTAATATCTCTGGATAAATTTGGTTTAGAAAAAAAACTGCTCTTCAAAAATAATGTACAAAGTACAAAGTAGGTAGGTACCTTATCCCATACTTTTCCTATCATGGGAGCTAGTTTTGTTATTTTATATACCTACAGGGTGTAACAGAGCTAGTAGCAGAAACTTTGCCGGTAGATTCTTGTCTATGTTATGAGTCTAAAATGTTCATGCAACCATGGCCTAATATCAATAGTTATGAAGATATGCATTATCAAAGTTTTTTTTCAATATTTCTTACTTATTTTTTGCAAAAAGGTGAACTATCATTACTGCAACTTATATCTATTATGAAAAATTCATTCGCTTTAATACAAGTCAAATAAAATGGTAAAAACCTTGCGAAAATTGAAAAAGGTTATTAACAAGGTTTTTATCATATTATTTAAGTTACTGTAATGATAGTTCAACATTTTGCAAAAAATAAGTTAGAAATATTGAAAAAAAATGCAAACTTTGGTATTGCATACCTCCATAACTATTGATATAAGGCCACGGTTGCCTGAACATTCTAGACTCATAACATAGTCAGCAATCTACCGGCCAAGTTTCTGCTGCTAGCTCTGGTACACCCTGTACAACATTGCATACATTAATGTATTTAAATTGTTTCGCTAAATTGTGTGGCGGGTTTTTATTGTTTTTACTCCCTCTATATTAACTCGTGGCGTCTGCTTGTCTTCTTGTCTGACGAAAAAACTTTGGATCCATTTTAAACCCCTTTTCCGTGATCCAATCGAGCTGAAACTTTGCAAGTAGACTCGTGGCGACGATCAAGAAGGTCTATCAAATTTTCGTTAAAAAATTAATAAATTTTTGAATTTTTCAAATTTTGAATCAGGTAGACACGGAACCTGATTATAGTATAATTTTGGATTTTTGGAAATTTTTTATTACTCCATTTCGTAGCGTCGCCCGGCCGAAGCCCAACGCGTAGGTTAAGCGAAAAAAAAATGTTTCAACTAGTAAATGAGAAAGGGAGTATAGTAAAAACATGGTTTTTATGGGTTACTTTTTAAAATTTATTTATTTATTTTGTTTTGGGGAAAATAAACAGCAAAATAACAATCTTGAAAATATGAAATAATGGTTTTTACAATTATGCCAATTACAAATTTTCCACTGAATATAAAAATTTACTTTAACTTACTTTAATAGCGTGTGGAGAGGGTGGAGGGGAATGTGGGACGGGAGTAGAAGGGAAGATATAATGTACGAATTAGGGTGCGGTAGTGTAGATATTGTTTGTTTGATGTTTCTTATTGTTGCGTTGAAAATGTCAATGTGGTGATAGTTTATGATAAATGAATTTGTGGATCTGTACATAAAGGAGTTTTGTTTTGAGTTGGTTTTACAAAAGGGGAGATGAAAAGTAGGTGAATGTCTGTTATTGCGTTATAAATTGCCAACTGGAAATAAATCCTCCGCTGTAATAATGTGTGCACAAAAAATGAATAAATAAATAAAGATATTTGCATACTTGCGTAGCGACGGCGGCATTCAAGTCTCCGTCACACTCGTTTAAAAAATGCGGACCCTTCACGTGCGGCAATTACGAGCCGGCAGAGTGCAGAATCCGGCCGCGCTTAAAATCGCACTCAATCAAACCGCGCACGTGTCGGCGCCCCTAAGCGATTCCGTTTCGATTTTTTCCCGTTCTGGCGCACCTTCCGTCCGGCGCACGGTGATCAATTTTGAGCATTTAGTTGGAAATTAGTTTTTACGAATTTTACAAGTAGAAAATGATATTTTATATTATATACCACCTAGTAATGGTTGAAAGTGTATCTTTAGAGTTTTTTTTATTCTAGTTAGTGATATACGACACCTGAGAAATAGTATATTTCATCAAATTGACTAACATATACTGTGTTAATTATATTTTTTCTGTGAATAGTAAAACAAATACAAAAAACCAGCAAAACATATGTTGACTTAACAAATGTTTATTGACAATAAATTAAATTACAACATAAAATAAAAATATAATACAAATTCAATTATTATTAAAGTCTAAAGTAGCGTCATCAAATTGTAGTCTTCTTTTGGAATGTATTATTGTTGAATACTTAATAACGATAAAACATCTTTGGGGAGAATGCTTGCTTTTTTTAATGGGAGTTTCCTAATACTTTAAATTATGGGATCTGAAGAAATATTAAGCAAATCTTCATTGGTGTTGAGTCTAGAAATTTTTAGAATATTGTGCTCTCTATATTTTCTATATTCTTTGTGCCTCACTTCTTGAGCATCTTCTAATAACTGGCCTATAGGGATTATCATTGTCAGAGTATCATTGCTTTTGAAATGTCTCGCGTTCTTCTTATGAACAATTCAAAAAGTTCTCGTCGTGTCAGTACTTTTTGGCTCTCTGCAAAAAATTAATATCTTTATAATATGCAAAAATATGCAAATGTTACTAAATAAGTTATTTAGTGAAAGGTTGGTGCTATGAATTAAAAATAGTGTCGATGAAAAAATAGATACTTCTTTTTAAAAAAAAATTGTTAAGTTTCATGTAAAATCATGGAAAAAATACTTTTGTGACAGCATATTTCATTGTATCAAAAACATTATAAAAATATTTTTAATACTATTTATGTCATAAATCCTACCATCCACAATGTTTTCCATATTTCACACTTTTCGTTATATGTTTGCTAAAGTTTCAAATTCGCGACTACACTTGACGCTGACTCGAACGGTACCGACTGAAATCACGACCAGGCAGCGTGTGCAGGCACTTTACACTGTTGTCAAATCTATGCGATACTCAATTTATTTTTTTCATAAATAATTTTCGTTTAATATAACATATTGTTAAATAAATAGATTTAAAAATTTTTCATGACCGTAAAATTAATCCTCGTTTCCAACTAACGTTCATACAAATTGATCACTGTGCGGCGGTTGTGTCGCCGCCATTTTTCAAAATTCGCGCCATTCCTGCCCCATTAATCGGGCGGTTAAAATTTATGTTTTAATTAAAGCGCCCCCTCTGGACGGAGACCGCGAGTGGCCCCGTCACCGCCGAATGTCGACGCTGCCATCGATCGGCGGCGAATATTTTAATTTGGTGACGGATTGGGTATTGATCTCGGGACTTTTCTAAATTTACGAGCGGCTCTTGTCTTTGACAGAAAGCAGTCCGATTACTTTACAAATTTAAAAATAATTTTTACATATTGATTGTATTATTTGTATGTATCTACTTATATTTTTTATTAATTACACCTACGTGTTTCGGAAAAATATTTCCATCGTCAATGTTCTTTTACAAATATCAAAATATCAAAATTAATATTGTATTTTGTTTGAATTTTTTTTAAAATATTAATGCTGAAGTTCTTGATTACTCACAATTATTGGAAAAAAATTAGAATTGGGCTAGTGGTTAAATTTAATTTACTATTACATGCTTTAAAATTTTCTAATGATTCTAAATTATTCAATTTCCGACCAAAATTATATATGTGTAAAATAGAAAGCCTTAAATTTTTATCAAAACCTAGATCATTTTCTAAGAAATAGTTTGCGAATTCAGAAAAACCTCATCTCAAATGCTCTTTTACTCTTACATTGAAATTTCGACCGGTTTTTCCGATAAAAAACGCTGTAAAATATTTATGTATATTTGTAAAACACCCTAACCATGGAAAGGTTTTCCGAAACATGTAGGTGTAATTAATAGAAAATATACATTGATACATACAAATAATACAATCAATATTTAAAAATGTCAATCGACAATGTTGCTAAATCAATTGAAAAAATAAAATTTATTTGTTAATAAAATTTATGAAATGCATATTTTTTAAATATTTGCACTGAGTTTAGGTCGTGAGAACAGCGCCATCTAGCGTAGCGTCTTAATAGCGTTATTAACAGACATTTTTACAAAGAGGATCATGCTTTTTTTGCTTCATAATAATTTTATACCTTGTCATTATTCGGGCTATCTTGTAGCATCAGTGATGGACATTTTTTTTGCTTTTTATAAGAACCTCATTATTTTCTATACTTTTTTATACTATAAAGGACGGACATTGTTACGTAGAAAATTATGTGTTAAGATATTATAAGATACTTATTTGAGTTATAGAAACCTAAGCGCCCATCGAAAGCGCTTACTTAGGCTTATATAACTCAAATAAGTAGAATAAAACGTTGTGTACAAATTATTGTGTTAATCGTGAACTTCCACTCTGTAAATGAAACAACGCATAATTATTATAAGATAGTTTTTTAAATAGTTTTATTTATTTATGTAAGATCGTTCCCAAGTGCTTATATAAAGTTGCTTAATTTATGAAATATAATTAATATGAAATATTTACATATAATAATTTTTAAAATATTCGTAAGCATGGCGTGAAATTTTCAGCACTTCATAAAAAGCTGGAAATTGCACAATGCAAAATATTTTTGTAAACCGTCGCCCGGCCCTCAATCGGGCCAGTCATTTGAGTGAAGGTATCGTCGGAAATTTCGCGTTGATTTTTTCGCTAAAATAAAGTCAGTCACCTAACAAGTGTCATTTTTCCCATTTGTGCCGGATGACTGGGCCTTTTCCGCGAATCGCGTCCGCGAAATAACTAGGGATGGTATTTTAACCGGTGACACACTAAGGCCGGCCGCACTTTGGATACGAATGATACGAATTATTACGTACATATTCGTACGACTATTTTCGTACGTATTGGAGTGCGCACATTCATTGCGTCTTGCGTTGTCACGATCAATTACTTAGCCCGTTAACCAATGACGTTTGTGCCAAATGAATAATCTGTATCTTATGGAAAACTCTATAATGGCAGACTTAAATAATGACAAATTTCATGACTTTTTTCATTTCATGACACAAGTGCTGGGGAGAATCGAAGTGCAACGAGAGCTCATAACATCGGAGAAATATTTAAAGTTTTTCGTTCGAAGAAAATAATTATACCTCACCTTCATTAAACCAAATTATTTTTACCGGTATTTTTTTAGTTCTTTAGAGATTCTCCGCCAAGATCTGCGCTCATGGTCACAGATGAATCACTTTGGTCCCACAAACATTTGTGGTCATGTGTCAAATTGATAAAATTTTCAATATCCATCCTACGAAATCGCAAAAATTTCAGAACAAATCCGGATCGTGTCGGACGTCGCATCTATACGTGCGTACACGCACTACTAAATCATGTACAGTGTGCGATGTACTACTTCGAAGGTCAGGAATGTACTTGCGCATTCGTACGTATACGTACTACTCAATTTCGGCAATTTCGGCGAAAGTGCGGTCGGCGTAACAGTTTTTTGAGATATGTATCTGATTGTATTCGATGATTGGCAACTACGCAATTCGACGAACAACCATCGGCGTAAGATAATAGTCATTTCTTAGTTACCAATCATCGGTACAATCACATATAAATCCCAAATAACCGTATCGAAAATAACCGTATCGAAAATAACCGGTTAAAATAACGGTTTGACCATCACTAGAAATAGCACCCCGCGCCCGGGGTTGCCCACCCCAGAAGGTACGACCCGCATATGCACCGGTCTGCCTGATTTGAATATCAAAAGAACATATGAAATTGTATTTTTACACGGCAGTCTTCGCCCTCCGCCCGCTTGTCATGCATCGCGCGATTTTCATTTCACACCCCGCCCCCGCCCCCATTAGCCTTTCTGCACCCCTGTGCCTCCAGTTCTCGACAGAATTAAAAACGTTTTCGGACCTATTGATTTCTGAAATGCGCCAAATGAAACACGATGAAGTACATCGATCGAATAAAGTTGGTGTTCACTCGACGAGGCGAAAAACTAATGAGCATATGTTATTCAAAAAAGGTCTTTAAGTATTAAAATAAATCTAGGCTAACACTGTGCCCAAACCAATACAAATTTCATTTAAAAGTATTAAGTAAAAAATAACAAGATGTTAAAAAAGCAATAATATTCTTTCAATTTATGGTGAAAAAAGACGAATATGTTTGTGTTGATAGGTTCTGTTATAACTAAAAGGTTATCTTGACAATTTACCACATTTTACCAATTATTTAAACATCAATAAAAATAAAAGATAATCACTTCTCATATTTGTCAAATTATAATGTGATTTAATAAATATATTGTCAAATTAATTAAAGAAAAATAATCTTCACAATGTCCATGAGATTGGCGTAAAAAACTATGTTTAGTGCCAAATATGGTACACGTGATACTATTAACTTGCCGTACACCCGCCAAAAAACGTGGGAAATAATAATAACGACTTGCCTTGCGTGACCATATACCGCGCGCTGATGTGCGTCACATCATCTAACGTTTTTATTTAAGCAATTTACGTACTTTGCGACAGATAGACAGACAACGAAATTATTATGTTTGATACATAGAAAATGAACCATGTGACTTTTTATGAAAAAAAAAACAAATTTTGAAAAAATGCCACAACATTTATTTTGCTTATAAAAGCATTTTCAGAATTGTTTTTTTTTATATTTTTAAACTTTAAAGAATTAAAAAATTATTACACGAATTTTTATTTTCGTATTATTCAGTTTTTTGCTTATTCTCGAATCATGTCTTTTGTTACATGGACCATACTTTATCTGTAGCGGCGATATATTACGCTAAATTTACTGTGTATTCGAAATCTCAAATTATTTGTTGAATTTCTTGCCAATGACATTCCTTATTTTTGTTAACAACGATTTAAACTCGTTTTGAAAATCTATCATGATTTTTTTAGCTTTTCACATGTATCGAAGCTGCGGAGATGAATAATGTATAGGATGCTGAGGGGGGTGTGCGGAGAGAAAGGGGAACCTTAGTTTTCCCGGAAAATTAGGCGGGAAGCAATTTGGAGACGATCAGGATCCTCTTTCCGTTCCCTGATTTCATTCCCGATTTTCCACTTGGCATAATCTTATAGCCTTCACCAATATATACAACCTATATTCTGGTCTACACACACTACCACCTACTGGAGGGTCGACCATTTTTTTTTGTATCGAGTCCAATACTTTGCTTAAAGCCTTTGAAAAGTTTTCAGGTCCAGTATTTGATGAAAACATACATTTAGTGGATATGTTTCTTCAGCTTATATATATAAATATTATTTTTCGTTCTCATTTCAACAAGGTATTTTTTAATATAACCTGTCTGCAGTGATTTAGCATTTATTTATTTACTTATTAATTTATATTTTCTTCTGAAGAATTCAATCCTTTTTTCTGTAATATGAATTTTACATAGATTTTGAGTTAGTCTCTTTTTGGAGAGGTAAAGCGAATGAACTTTATGTTATAATTATTATTTCAATAGACTAGAATGAAATAAATAAAATGTAATAAGTTTTATGTTACATTTAATAAAAAATGTTGCTGCTCTGATAAATTTTAATTCGCTTTTATAATATTAATCAATATATATGGCAGCTACTTTGAGATGCAACGTGTTGAATTTAATTAACACTTAACTAAGCTTTGTAGGTAGGTACTACATATACGTATGTTGAGTTATTTTATAATTAGGTCCTATAGTTTCTAGAGGAACATTCCCTCTAATCATCGGGTCTTAAATAACAGTTATTAATTTACACCCGATGATGAGAGAAGCTGTTCCTCTGGAAACTATATTAGCGATAAAATAATCCATCATGGATGTAGTACAAAGTTTCGTTTATTGGAAATGAAAAAAATATTGCACTTTTTTCGATCTTAATCTGAAAGACGTCAAACTCACTCTGTTAAAAAAATGTACATGTACCTATAAAGCGCAAATTTTTCATCGACACAGGCAAGTTGATGAGGTAATTATTTCAGCTAAGTTGAATACCCAGCCCGATAAACCATCTTGTTTTGAAGTGGCGTCTGTTCACAAATTATGTTAAATGTTGATGGAAACTAATGCTGCAGTTAACTAGTTTAATGTATCAGATGACTGCAGTGTAACTGCTTCTATTATATTCTCAAATTCTATTCAGTTTTTTGTAAAAATATATCTATTTATTCGACTTTTTTCTCATTGGCTTGCGTTATATCAACCCAATCACATCTATCTGTACAGCATTTAAGAGTTCGTTAATTTTGAGGTGATGAATTAGATATAAAATTTGTACTAATATACATAATTTAAAATTGGTAGAATATCTATAAATTTATAAGTCTAATGTGTTCAAATATTAATTTAATGCCAATATTTTCCCTATAATAATAAAAATATTAACATTTGACAGATGTCACGTATCTCATATAACTAAAATGCGTACATTAAAAGCCTATTTTGCCTTAGGCTATTATTATAACTATGTTGTCTTAAGGGTAGGGTGTTCATATAGCAATGTTTCACATGTAAGTGGTTCATGTTTTATGTTTTTTTTATCTTATTTTATGCTCAGAGATAGATATACATTGTAATCTGTCGACAGATACGTATGTGTTCAAATAATTAGTAACAAATATTAAACAAGTGAAATAAAATGTACTTATATAAATATATAACGTATAATTATTCAATTGCCTTAAAAAATCCATTAACAAAGTGAATTTAAATTTGTTTTAGGCCACATTTTAGGGAACACTCTTACGCCGTCTGACTTTCCCTGGTTTACAGTTATGTAAGTGTGACAGAGATGTACTACAATTTCATGAATTCGCAGACGTAATGTGGCGTGGGATATTCGCCTGTCAGGTATAAAACTATATTTCCACCGGAATTTGCGTACAACCGAGGATAATACTTTACATAGTTTTTGTGTTTCGTGTACTTGTTTAGAAATGAAATATTTATTACACTCAGCCACCGCTCCTCGTGCAGCTGTGCTCCCCAAAATATTCCCTCGGCGATAGTTCCTCCATTTTTAGCAATAAAATTGTTTTTTTAATCTATATTAAAATAATTTATAAAAATTTTAGCTATTAAAATAATTAACAACAATAAAAACTTCAAAATATTAAACAACTAATAACAATTCAAAACAAGAAGATACGTTTTTGCTTTACTCATACATACAGTACGGCCACTCTATGATGGCACTTTTGACGTTTAGACTTACATGAAGTTTCGTAATTAAGGACAGCTAAACATTGGAGGACAAATGCTATACTTTATTGCGCGAACGTCAGAGTAGTGATGTCCATCAACATTAAATATGGAATGAACGAAATGATTCAAAATGTTATAGGATATTGATTGCCTGTATAATATGCGTAGAATACGCAGAATAAGTATCCAAAATAACACAACAAATCTGACAGATCGATTGTACCCCCTACATATGATCTTTTTCTATGGTTTTATTAGAGGGCAAAGAAAACGGCTACAAAACAATGAAAGACGGATCAGACCGGGTGATGTTTTTTTGTCTCTTTTTCTCTCATGTGTCGCCATATTGTTTAAACTGAGTAAGCTCTATTTTACCACGTATAAAGGTTTGGTAAAATGCTTTATTATCCCTTTATATATTGTAGATACTCCAAGGTTTTGACAGTTTTGTTTTAACGTTGTTACGGAAAGAACCAATGTGTGCACGCTGTGATTACGACATTGTTTTTTACCTGGCTTTAGATTTCGGACATTGATACTTTTATATTTTGACCCCTGCTCGTTAATTTGGACTTTGTGAAATGTGTTTTATTATTCTTCTATAACCTTTTTTATGTACAAAGACTTTCTCAACTCACACCGTGCGACGAATTTTTTTTTCGACTGAATTTTTTCGTTAATGCTTTTAAGTGTGTCACAACACTATAACGATCTGTCAAAAATGCCATCTTACGATGGCTCGAGTATAACAAAAGAATGCACGGGGAACGTCCATTAAAGTAAAACACCTGGGTGAGATAAATTCCGGGTATTAACATAACGGTTAAGATGACTTCCATTTCTCATTTACACATGCACTCGAGTAATTATATTGCGTGGCTCTTTTTATTGTTATTGGTGTAGTAAGCGATCTTTCTGACATTTTTAATAATTTAGTTTTACAGGCTACTTTTTTTGCCACTCGTGAAGTTTATGGGCATGGTTTGCAAATAATACTGTATCATCCACAAATCTACTGTTTTTCAATGGTTTGACTTTTAACACTACACGACAGATATTTAAAAATGGGCGTTTGTTTATAACGAGATTCAACAATTTTTTAGCATGACATATTGTGGTTGAAAGCGAATATTTAACGGAAACGGAAGGGATTTTTATGGATCCTCTTTAGGTGTGGCCGTATTTGTATAAATTGGGAGGAACGCATTCATGCCCACAGCGAGCGCGTTTCAATCAACCGAATGATCCGATTAGCCGGATAAAGGGTTTTCCATATTTCATCTTCGTGCAGTAAATTTTGATTTCAAACGTGCCATCCCTCAGTGCAAATCTGTATACTTTTTAAAATGTTGCAAAATGTACTATTTTTCAAAGATATAGCTCATCATTTTGCAATTTTTTTTATACAAAGAACATATGTATTAATGTCTGAAAAATCTTTATTTTTAGAATATTATAGTATTTCAAGTATGGGGTGGCCCATCAGATACGCTGGATTTAATGTCAAAATGAAACACAGTAATTATTGTTTCATTGCAATTTTTTAATTGATTTCAAAAATACATATTTATATTGATAAATGGATATGAGGTCACTATATACGCGATTTTCTGGAGACTGTGTGTTTCTGTGATATGTTTTACTACAGTAATTGTCCTTCGTGTATTGTCGTATTAAAATTTAAATTTAATAAATATATTTCTAAAAATGCTGTTTTATTGAGATAACATACGAACATATCGTATGCAGACTGATTATTTGGCAGAAGTTTATATGAAGAAACCATGAAATTTCGGAAATATTGTAAAAAAAAATCTGTTTCACTAACTAGTTTAATATCCTGTAAGGTGAGTAGAGAAATTTTGAAGATTAACTTTAATTGCCCTAGTAGACCTTTAAGAGTAGACAAGTCAGCTTCTAACCAGCTGTTTTTAACTGCTAAAAGAAAAATTTTATGAAAAATGATTGGTAATAGAAAAAATGTTATAATGTTTATAATGTTAAATCAATTAAAAAAAAAAATCATTTTCGAGGGCAAGACTCACTGATTTCAGATGCAAAATTTGACAACGACCATTAATTAAATTTAATTAATAATTTGATTATTTCTAGTCGCTCGTTCCACCACGATAATTCCTGCATCTATATTCAGTAAATTACGTAAATTCGATCGTCGGCTTATTCAGCGCTTCGAGCTTTTCTTCCTTTTACCAATTTAAATACATACCCTATCGAAAAAAGCCAATCCGAATAACTCGAATAAGGTTCTGCACCCTTTCTCGCCCCTGTTATCATAATTATTAATTAAACCCTCGGAAAATTCAGGGCCAATCAGATTCTTCCACGTTTCTTCATGCTCTCCTGATAATTTGGCTTAGTTGGCCGGATTCTAGATCTTATTCGAGGCTATGACAAATTAGGGTTATGACATTTGAGTTTCCAATAATTGGTTACATTTTTTGTCAAAAGTAATCACATTAATTTCACTTACATGCTGACTATTTTTATTTTTACTTGATTTAGCCAATAGTAATATACACTAGTAATACACTACCCGTCAAAAATTTGTTTGTCGAAAAATAAAATAAAATCAAAATATTTTATGAACATTATGAAGATAGTATGATAATACAATACACTTTTTGTTATAAAGGAATTATACTATAAATAATCTTTAGAACAAAATTAAGAGTTTTATTAATAAAACTAAACAAAATTATTAATGTTAAGTGGTTGACAAATATTTTTTTTGTATATTAGCGCGTTTTAGTCAATTTGCCCGTTTATCCTTTGTGATCTGTTTAAATCAATTACTAATTTTATTTCATTAATTACAATTAATAGTATACATTAAATCTATTTCTATTTATTTGAATTAGTTTATGGTATTCAAGAACACATTCTTATTGTGAAGTTGCTTTTTTTTTCAGAACAAAGTTCTGTGAAATTTATCTCTCTCTCTCTCTCTTCTCTCTCCTCCTATCCGGGGCAAGCGCCTTATCCAATTATGCTATAGCGGCCTTGTATATTTCCGTGAATATATCGATCTTATCTGTAAGTCTCATTTTAAGTCAGATCAATGAGACTTACAGATAATAATTATTTCTTATTTTTCTTTTAATTGATTAATTAATTAAGTTTGCGGTAATTTGTGAAAAAAATTCGTTAAACGTAAGTTTTTTTTTTTAACATAGTGTTAGTTAAATTAGTATAAACAGCTACCAGATTTTAGGTCTACAAGTTTCGAGACGTATTCATCTCTTCGTCAAGACCAACACTACCCTACCACGTCCACAAGGCTATATACCACAACCATAGTACTGTCAACCATTCACCAATATTTATCACATACATGTTAATCTTGTCAAAGACTAGCATGCACTAACTTGCCTACAGAACGATCAGGAATCTACGAGGGAGAGGGAGTGAGAGGGCGGAGTCTTAAGTGGGCGTCATCAAATATTTTGTGAAAGTTTAATATTAAAAATAAAAATAATAAATATTATTAATATTTTTTTAACATTTTATGTCCAATAAAAAAATGAATACGTTTTTCACTACGACATTGCCATCGATGACATCGTAAATAATAATTTTTAATGATCAAAATGTTCTCGTGTGTCACATAATGAAAAGAAAGGTGAAATTGAAATTAGTCGAAATTTCTGATTATACCTCAGCTTATGCCTAGTGCGCGCCACTGATCAACGACAACATGGTCATTATCTATGTTTGGTTTCATCATCCATGTTTGTAAACAGTTTAAAGACCCTAGCACTTTCAATACACTTTATATCTCACATGTTCATAGTATTTTCGTATATGCTTTCGTATATGCTATTTTCGGATCTGCTTTCGTATGGAACCTAGGCTACACAGTACACAAGAGCAGAATTGAAAGCATCCAAAACAGATTCCTAGGGCCGGTCCTATAAACGAAAGACCAAATATCCGTAAGTAAATCGACAAATCGACAACGCCGTTACTAAATATAACTAACGCTCGTCTTATAAAACTTTTTTGACAGTCCGTAAGTATAGCAATATCGTACTGCTCTTGTCTATGATTTTAGAGCTGTCAGAGGCGAATTATATCTCTTTTCTATGGAAACGAAACATAACTTCACTAAACATCGCTCGCACCGGATTTTTAGGATGCTTCGCATTTCCTGTTACGCATTTCCTTTTTCACGAAATCACTGCCACAGATTGCAGGAAAGGGAGAGAAAAGATGTTACACATCAAAAATAAAATAATAGGTTTTGAAAATTGTCAAGTTCCTCATTTTAGTTTAAATGTCAAATGGTCCACTTTCAAGTCGCTTCGCAGCGATGATTTATTAATCATACAGGGTACGTACAAAGTTACCCATATCACGAAGTTCTCTCTTGTCAACAATATCTTTATCTGAATGACCTACTCCAGGAGCATATCGTATTTGTTTCAAAACTGCTCTGTATTTTTGCTCATCTGATTGCAAACAATCTGTAGAAATCGGCATTTTTGGCCGTAAGCGCGAGCAAATGTATTCTTACGGCCTTATAAAAATAAAAGTTAGTCTTCCATCCCGGCGGCAGCGGAGATCAGAAGTAAAAAGAGGAAAGATAACGCTGTTTTTCTGATAATTTGAGACGACGGATGTAATAATATTGTTTTCTGTGAAACGTTCGCAACTTTTCTAACTGCTTGGACTATTTCTTTCCGTTTTTGTTCCGAGTCTACGGAGTAAGGTTGGTACTATTTCTTTATTTTATTTATCGCTTTGTAGTTTCACCGAATTGTATACGTAGCATGGTAATAAAGTATTTGATTATACTTATTTTCAGATCACCAATGAAATATTTTGCTTTTATTTAGATCAATTTTTATGCGTATACTCGTATATTAGTATTATTAAATATAAATTTCTGTATGAAGAATGCTCAACATATTAAGGATCGATTAAGATAAATTAAAGATCTCATAAAGAAAAAAATATTTATATGGAAAAGTCTGTATGGAAATCTTTTGGGTATTTATAGGGCTTACCTCATATCATGTGGCTGGCTTAAGTGATCACTTCACAATGTAACGTTCGCCGATTCCACATATAACATACTCAAAAAATATTTAGGAAAGATTTCATTACTAAGATTACAGTTCTAGAAAACCTTTATTAACGTCAATAAATAAGCATATCTTTAAATGCTATAAAATTGAATAAATTGGGTGATTTTGTAGCGTCTTCTACAAACAAGTTTTTAAGAAAAAAATATGTAGATACAAAGTAATAAATATATGGTTGAGAAGAAATAAACCAACCATCTTGGTTGCGCAACATCTGGAGGTAGACCGGTCTTCAAGACGAGGAGCTGTTCCATGTTGCCAAGGACAGGTTTGGTTGACTGGTGGTCCTGCAACCAGATAGACACCTACGCTTAAACACAGGCTCGGCACTAAAGTAATTTTCTGTACGCTGTCCAAATTTTTCAAGAATACAATACCGGATTTTATCCCCAAGGGTACATCATAAATCAAGATGTATTATAGATGTCCCATAGAGACGAAACTACTTTTTTTGTATGGAAAATTAGGTATGGAGTATTTTTGGGTGTTCATAGGACTTACGACCTATCGTACGGCTGGCTTAAGTAATCACTTTACACAATGTAACGTTCACCATTTCCACCCATGATACTCTACTACATCTATTATCATCCACGCCAGATATTATATTTTTATATTTTAAATGAAAAACATTTACATTATAATATTATACAAATGTTCTATATATACTTTTTTGGTATATTCTGCCATGTATATGTGACCTCTCTGGCCGACGTTTCGGATCCCATTGCAGGGTGCATCATGAGGGCTGATGTGCAGGGCTGATGCAATACAATACATACCCGGCAATTATATTACCACCGAATTTTTATTTTTGTATCACCTAAAAGCGAGTAAAAAAGTAGTATCTTTTACGTGGAATACCATTCCAATGTTAATTATACAGAAGTCAAAATAAATATCGTATGAATATAGAAATGAAGCCGGCTGTTTTGAAAATAAGAAGTTAATATTATTTAATATAAATTAACTTTGTTTAAACCACTTATTTATTGAAAAAAAAATCAACATGTTTCAAAGCCAACATGTTGATTGGCTTTGAAACATGTTGATTTTTTTTTTTTCAATAAATAAGTGGTTTAAACAAAGTTAATTTATATTAATTATAATTATGTTACCACAAAATAAATTTGCTACATTTGAAGAAGAAGTTAATATTATTTATTTCAATGGTTGCAAAACCTATTACAGTAATTTGATGTTGTACTAATTACCTTATAATATAAAATGGTAAGTAAAAGTAAGCATAAGATAATAAAGATAAAATATGTAGAATACAGAATTAATATAAAATAACATAATAATGTCAAAAGTAAGCAGGAATACCGATCACTGTGTGATTGATATATGCAGGCACTTGATATCCATTTCCATATTAGTTAAGCGCTTAAAGACAGTTGTATTAAAACGTAAGTCCATTTTGAGAACAGCAAGGGCCGCATAAGGAACAAAAGCATTCCGTTTCTCGGCGGCTCGGATTGCTCGGACGACTTTTTCTCTCACTCCTCGCGTACACACCCCCGCATCTGCATGCGCTCCCGATCCTCTCGGCGACTTCGCAGTGCGCCAGCGGCTCTCGGGAGCGAAATACCTAATGTCTAATGGACCCTCGGATGGAGAGATAAGCCAAGTCAGCGGAGCTTCACTAATTGCTAATGGGATTCAATTTGGAATCATCCAATTACCGCGCGGCCTCTCCGTCGCCTGTTCTTTGCAAACTTTTCACGCCACTTCTTCGTCTTATGCCGCCCCGATTCGAAAGCAATGTGAATACTCGAGTGAAACTAGGGTGACGCGTCAGCTCCGACAATTTTTAATATTTAATTATTCATTCATAGCCGTTTTGATATTTACGATTATATATTTCTATTAATTCACTTTTTCTGTTAAATATTTAATACAATGGAGGGTTTATTGCCAGTTTTGAAACATATTTTCTGTATACAATTGACAAAACTAGCTCCATGAAGACAAAACGAATAGGAGATGGATGGGAACAAAGAATTGTTTAACTAGGCTTTGGGAAAGATTGCTTCAATCTGCTTTTGAAGATTCCACAGCTAAGCTGACTGCACTTATATTCTTATAAATTGTAACAAATATATTATTGAAAATTAACCATGAAACAATTTTTGATACTTCAGAAAGATTTACATCATGGTTTTTGTTTTTGTACAGTACAGTGTTTCATTTAAACATATTATATATAAAATCGTTCGATGGAATATTTAACTCGAGTTTAAAATCCATACAAATGCATAATTTACACTTAAAATGTACAAAAAATTTCAATGATAAAAGCTATACTTTATTATATTGTATTTGCTGTAAATAAATAAATAAATAACATAAATACAGTATGTTGTAATTTTCAAATTTCAGATAACTTTGTAAAATAAAAACAGCCTTGTTCGTTATCCATTTAAAAAATGTACATCTAGAGCTAAAATTCACTTAATCTGTATATTTTAAAGGATTTTGACGATTCATTCCAATTTGTACCACCTGATTTATTTTAGTATTATTTTAAAGCTTGTGAATTAGATGATTTTGAAATTTTCGATGTTATATATCTTTACGCGCGTTTTTTGATGAAATGTGATGAAATTTAATGTATGCAACGAAATTCGCACGCATCACGCGATGGAATTTTCCCCATCATGTACTTATTTAATACAAATATATTTTTAACTTTATAACCTCCATCCGATGAAATACTCCCGATAGTTTTTAATCTCGTTATCTGCTAAACTCGATAGTTGTCGCCGCTATGCTGAATGACATCTGCCTCTTTGTCAACATGGAACAGGGATCTGTAATCTGCGGATATCTACTTAGTTGTCTTGCGACCGGTTTATTTTCCCAAGTACCACAACGAAATGCAAAGCTATTAGAACGCGTACCTACTCCCATTCAAATTGTTTTGCTTTTCGTTGTAGTTGGTGGTTGTGCTGTGATGCGCTATGTATTTTAAGTATGCCAAAGAAGTATGACTTCTATTGTGCATCCGTAAGTACACCATGTCATCCTCGCTAGTAAATAGTAGCGTCATTGGTTTATCATCATCATCTTCGTCTTTGAAATTTAACTTTCCAGTAACCACCAGCTTCTCTAGATATCCAGGATATTATATCCCTGTAGGAGAACTATCCTGAATGTTATTGGATGCGCCTTGGACTGATCGTGTCCTGATTACTTAATTCTTCCAAAACTATACATATTCTACAAATAATCAAAAGTAAGAATATCTTTAAAAGTGTAAAAATAAATTGGTCGAAAACTTCTTCTTGTTCTTCTTCTATCCCTTACCCTTTTGCGTCGGGGTCTTTTGCCAACAGCACACAAAAGCCAAAGAGCCAAATTGCACACAATAAAATCAATATCACGTCATAATTTATGTTTCTACGAAAATACAGTATTGGTAGGTAATCGAAAACATTCAGTCGATTCTTCAGATTTAAAACGCGTGAAAATATTAATTATTTAAATTTCTTCTTGTTTGGGGATTTGTGAGAGTTGTCTCCTCTCTGAACGTTCTCCTTTCCTCCCTGACTACCTTCCGAAGGCTCTTCAAATATTTAATTATTTTAAAGTGTATATATATTGATGGCTGTCAAGAACACAAGAACGAAACATCGCAGTAGAATATCGCGTGCGGAAGAAGTCTTCAAAGAGAGACGCAAGAAGGTGTGGGAAGAAGATTAAGTTTTAAAACTAGAACAGTAAAATATAATAATAAAGTTGTTATGTTTAGTATCTTTATTACTTTATTTTTTTAAACAAAACATCACTTCGTTTGACACCACTTTATTGAGTTATTACCAACTAATTTTGGCTCACAGCTGAGTTTTCATCAGAGTTGAATATATCTTCAAAGGTCTCATCTATTGTGATTGTGGGTCAGGCGGGCAATAATTAATTAATAATACTCCGAGTGACCGAGATGCAACTTTACTTTATATATATATGGCTGACAGCAACAATGTATAGTATTACTTCCGAGGAATCTGAACGCCCGTCGTAGTGACGATGCGCCTCATAAGCCAGAAGATGACGACACCAACCGATCCATTCTTTGGCCGCCGGTGACGACATCCACGGCGAATCAACCGCCGCCTTCATGACAACATTTCTAACAGGAGGGCCGTCACCTGTTCACTTTACTGTGACGTGTATATCCACAATTTATTTATATTACGAATACCTACTATATACTACATCTTCCCCCCGCTTCGGAAATGTGATTCAGGCGGTTACAGATTCCACTAAACCCCTCTTATACAATTTTTAATACATTCCTAATTCATCATACAATACAATATTCCTTAACACGATATCTTCATACAATACAGATTCATAATTTATCTAATTACTTCTTTCAATACAATACAGATATTATTGTCCTGGTAATTTAGTAATTCAATTTACTCTAGACACAAAGGAATCCGTCCTTACTTTCAACACTATTTAGTGACTCAATTTACACTAGTCACAAGGGAATCCGTCCCTACTTTCTACACTATTTCTTGACCCAATGCTGACTCGGCAGTTCGCTGGGTGAAAGGTCTTACCCCCCACTCCAACCACTATCGAATCTCCCTCGCGGATATTCTTGACGTATAATCCAGTTCCAAAAACTGTTCAACAGTTTTGACCTTTCCAACGCCTGCTCTAGACGCTGGACAACCTCCTTCCGGTTCGGGATCGACGTCCACTCCTGGTCTGTGACATGTATATCCACAATTTATTTATATTATGAATACCCACTATACTACATCTATAAATTGCAAAAGTTGTAAATGTAAATTAATCAAATAATTATACGGGTATAAATATAAAGGTCCCGTCTGTTTTGAGTGTTGGAATAGTAATCACCGAATAGGGAGAATTGTAGTAAATCTATCTCTTTTCTATTTTTGAGTATTGGGGCAACAATCTCGTAAATAAAATTCTTATTATTTTCAAAACGCGGTCCAATGTACGGCTTTTTTGAGTTTAAATCGACTGTATCACTTTTCATTTTTATTTTATTCATCTAAATAAATCTTCATTGATGATAGAGGTCATGTCGTGTTTCCCAAAGTTGTCTTATTTTCGGTGTAATATCAAAAGATAATACACATTTACTTGAAACAACACGCCCACGTTTATATTCCATTAAACTCGCACAAGTCTGAATTATTTTGACGGTAGTGTATTTAGTTAAGTACAACTCAAACTCGTGATGTATTTATTTCTTGTTATGTTTAGAGGAAAACCAACATTGATAGGGAAAGGAACAACAATACCCAGAGAGCAGCCAAACACAAAAAAGATAACGCGTAGCAAGAAAACTGGTACCCTGTCCTATTAAATGTTTTATCAATCTAACTACGTTTGAATATAATATTATCTCGCGTACGCTTTATGAAAGGACTTTTTTTTATTCTATAAAAGAGATATATACAGATACGTAAATAATAAATTACATACAAGTAAAATAAATAGGTATGTCAACTCTCCAATTAAATGTTCGCAGCATGCATTTAATTTCAATTCTTTCTATTGAATTTTTTCCTAGTTTTCATATATATATATATTTGAATAGAATATATTGCAAATAAAATAAATACATACATGTGACAGTGACAGTGAATATTAATTTTTTTTTACATTTGTGTAACTATCCCCAGAAAAGTTAAAACTTGTAATTAAATAAATAATAATAACTTTGTTATACACCACTTATATTTATTAAAAATCCAACCGGGTTTCGCTACTACCGTAGCTTCTTCAGGGATCTTAACTTCAGGGATCTTAACTTAAGATCCCTGAAGAAGCTACGGTAGTAGCAAAACCCGGTTGGATTTTTAATAAATATAAGTGGTGTATAACAAAGTTATTATTATTTATTTAATTATAATGTATCACCACCAAGTATTTGCTTCCTTTGAAAAAGAAGTTAAAACTTGTGTTTGGAGACAGGAGTACATGATGTATAATATTAGAGCATGAATGATAACTATGTGTAAGTCAATAAATGGAACAGTTTATAGAAATATAAACATCAAAATATATTCAGTCATATACAACGATAAATGTTACAAGAAAAGTTAAAATCAAAATAAATCAGCATGCTACAATAAACGGCACGGGAAAATGCCAAATAATATTAGCCGACGAATATGCTGACGAATGATGTTTCCACGTATAGTGGATTCCTTACTCGAAGGTTTACTTATATTTTTACTAAGATAAAATATTTATTAGACACGACATCTCCTTGGCCACCCTGCTAACTCTCATGATATAAATTTATATTATAACAAGAAAAAACTCTCTGTTGACCGCCATTTATTGAATTCATTAGGATAAAAGTGTGTAAAAAAGAGCCTTAAACTCATTTTTTCTGGATGTCGCACCTGTAAAGCGCCCTTGAAGCGTCTCTTACGCAAAAATGGCTCTATATAAATTAACATAAACATAAATATTGGTTTTAATTATTATAAAATAAATTAAATAAGCGTTTAGAAATTTTACACAAAAATAACATTGGATTTGAGTTAGATAAATTAGAAATTGCGGAAATTAAAAAACGTATCAATAGCAAATTAAATAATTAAAATAACAAAATTCTTTTTGCAAACAATTAAATTTAAATTTTTTCACCACCATATATTTATTTTGTTTTTTGTTTATGTATATATGGATTATAATTTTTTGTATACTTTGTGTCCTGATGAGGGAACCGAAAACATATTTATTATTCAATAAATAAAAAGTGGTTTATTCAAAAAAAATCTAGTTATTAATATTATACAAATAATATTATCACAAAGTCATTTATCAGTTATTGAAGAAAATATTTATTATTTTCATTTGCATTTAACAACCTAGTGGCATATAAAAACATGTTGTAGATTTATTAAAGAAATTCACTTAATTGTTCTTCACAATCAAGATTCACGACTACGCAAAGAAGTGCTTCTCAAATTCACTTACCTAAAAATATTACGAAAACATTTTTCCTCGCAGCATAAACACCTAACAACGCTTCTCCCCTTTATCAAAAATTCAAAATAATTGCGTAATGAATGAAATGCGTCGCGCCCTCCTTGCGTCCAATTTGCGAAAAATGTTGCCTCCCTCGAAACATCCTCAACCACTTCAACCCCCGCTCGGGGGGCGGAAGGGTGGGGGAGGGGGCACATTGGCAAAATTTGTGATAGTCCACGTCCACACTCTTGTTTTTCTTTATACTGCCCCCCCTGAAGTCCTCGAAAAATCTTAACCCGCGAAATAAAAAAATCAAGAGGATCTTTATCCGGAAAACAATCCGAATTGGTTCCTCGGATTATTTATACTTTATTATTTTATTTTTTGCAAGGAGATCTTCCGCGTAATGCGATTATTTTAAAGCTGCTTCTTACATCGTAAAAATTACATCATTTTAAAGACTTTCTTTATGAGGAATATAAATTTCACAGAATGCTGTACACACGTACCTATAGGCTATTTTTTTTTTAGATGTATAGAACTTTAAAATGAAATATAACACACAAAATTCGTGGCAATGATCAGGGTATTGGCTTTATTGGGAAGACAATTTTATGCCATTATATGATTATGATGCCACAATTTTCGAAATAAATTTGCACAGATTGTTGTTCTGGCTATTACCCTAAAAATAAAAATTACCCTAATGGCACTACTGGCATAATATTATCTTTCCAATAAAGCCAAAAACATGGTTATTATTACTACTGGCATAATATTATCTTTCCAATAAAGCCAAAAACATGGTTATTGTCACGATTTTTACGTGTTTGTGTTTGTTGTCCTTTTTAATGTTCTATACCTCAAAAAACACCCCATACCTATCAACAAGCCAACTGGTGGACAGACAACTTTTTTCGTTCAATTTGGAAATTTTATATATGGTTTTATGTCGTAAGTTTGGTCATATTTAACTATTTGCAAAAATAGTCAAAGTGAGACGTTTACAAAGTGTTTTTAATATCACAAAAAGTATACTAAAAATCGTCGAAAGGAACATTTTTCCTTCCTTTCCTAGGAGGGAAAAATTGTAATTACCAAAAATGATCGCTTTACGGTTTTAGGATTCATCGCATTACATCACAGGATCGCGGCGGTGGGAGACAACAACATAAATTAATATTTTATTATTTTCTAAAAGCCACTGGACACAAACTCAACTGGAGCACTCTTCTAAAATTAATTAATTTCGCACTTGTGACTTGAGAATCTTTCACTTGTCTATGAAACGCTTACGCCGTCTTTTATCATACTGATTCGCCATCTAGAATCCTGCACGTAGGTACGTTATTCGCTTCGCGGTCGTTTCGCTTTCTATGGCGTTAGCCCGCTATTAAAATAAGAAGTAATCTCTGTCACTCGCGACCGCATATAGGATCTTAGAGTTTCAGAAGCTTCTCGAACATAGTCGTTTTCCATCGCTTACCAGTTTATTCTAAAACTTGGACCGTGTGCAGTTCTTCTCGTGACAATAATATCAATTTTATAGCTGTTAGAAAATTGAATAAGAGATGTATATTAATTAACGAAAGATTAAATAAACAATTCTCAGATTATTCGATCCTCAATACCTAGATTTGGAAGTGTTTCGAATTCGGTTTCATGGAGATGTACAAATATTTTTTCGACTTTTCTGTATAAATGTTATATTTCTTATTGATTCTTAGCTAAGAATGAATTAAAAAAATATACTTGAGTTATTTTCAAACATTCGCATGTACAGAAGCATATGTAAGAATTACTGTCACAGATTTCAGGGGATTACATTATACATTTGCATACTCCACTAAACACAACCGGTGTAGGCTTTACTCCCATGACGGCTGGAGCCTTCGGAGCTATTGGAATAGTTGGAAGCCTCGCCGCGGCTAATTCCAGGGGAAAGACGCCGCTTTTGAGACAGATGCGAGTAAGCCAATCTCCAAGATGCCTATTATCCCTCAAATCTTCCCGAGCGCGAGCGCAAGAAAATTGTTTAATCCGAATCGGTGTGGCGGATTTCGGCTTGAGCGTCCTTGCTTGCTTGGAGTTTATTTTAATTTTAATGAGCTTGGAGATATATTTTCTGTTTTTATAATTATTTTTCTTGAGGAATGTTTTAATTCCTTTTCGCCGTTAAGGTTATCATTTATATTTATATTAATTCACGAAAAAAATTTCAGGCGTATTCTAGTAGGTACATGTTAAATAATTCGGAAAAATATCATATGAAGGGTATAAAAGCAATGGCTGAAATATTAAGAAAAATTAAATGCAGTCATCGTGGATTTAGGACTAAATTCAATATTTTACGGGAAATAAGAAGGAAAAGTTTAAAGGAAATATAGACTATAGAATAGGAAACGTGATTTCGGACGCTATAATTCAGTACATTCTAAATTAGTAATCCTCGGTGATTGCATTCAAAATATTTTTTTTAATTTTTGGATACTCTTGCTTTTGCTTTTATACCACACAAATGTGCATTAAAAAGAATATTGCTTAATATTTCAATTAAAAAATAAAGATTTAATATTACCAGCGGTAAAAATCTATGTGTATTATGTCTTTCCAGCATAGTCCATTCGAATACATACGACATTAAAAAATTTGAAAATGCAAGGATGTTCTTGTGGTGGAATTGGTGAATGTTACATTGTGTGGAGTGATAACTTTGCAGGTCGTTAGCCCTAGGCCATCCTATTTAAACACTGTTAGACTTCTGTAATTTATCTTAATTAAAAAAAAATAGTTATTCAAAAACATCACCGACCTGCTTTATTGAATACTAGCTTACAAATATTGGTGAAAGAATTTTTGAAATCGGATGAGTGTTTTCGTTGATATCCTCCTACATTCTAACTTTACCTCTTTATATATTAGTATAGATGTAGGTTAAAGTCCTCTGTTTCTAGTGCAATTAACCCTCTCGTCGTATTCTTATCATTCATTCTTCCCATACGACCAAACCACGCAACCGACCCTTTTCAATGTTTTTCACTATGCTAAGGACATCTATAATTTATTCTAATTAATAATGATCTCTCTGGGGACAAAATCCAGGAACTGTGTTCTTAAAAATTTGAACATAAGATATATTATAGATATCTCCCAGAGACGAAAATAAATTTTATGGGAAAGTATGTATGGAAGTCTTTGGGTGTTCATAGGGCTTACGACCTATCGTACGGCTGGCTTAAATGATCACTTTACACAATTTAACGTCCACCATTTACACCCATGATAGAATACCACGTCGATCAAATTTTCTGAAGTTGTATATATTTAAATTTTACAACCTGTTTCACCAGGGCGACCGGCATCCAAAGCTTTTTCATTCCATTTAAATAAACACATGTCACTAATGAGATATCTATTTTTATAATTGGAATTTTTGAACATACTTTTAAATAATAAGACAGAGATAGTCGTTCACTTCGCAATTTTATTGAGAAAAAATCTTTGCACTCCACTTAGGACTTACTCCTGGACGTCTGGTGTCGACGTGTGAACTGCGAACTAATGCAGTCATTTCCTCTGACGATGTCGGCTAAATCCACTTAGCCAGGACTTCCGACTCGTGTTTACGGTGACTCCTGGCGGTACGCGATGGCACCATAAAAATTATGGAAATATCTGAACGCGAAGTGTCGCAACTCTAGCGGCGGCAGCGATAACCTCGCGGAAGTAGTGACTGATGGCATTTACGTAAAGCAGCTGCACTGCATCCGAAGTGCTTCACTTACTTTACGGTTTTCTATTTCCCTTAGATAACATCCATCAACAATATTGTAACGAGATACTAAAAATAATTTACGCACTGTCCAAACCCCCGGTGATGTGTCATTGTCACAAAAATATCGAAGTATCTAAAGCGGCCTTCCGTAGGAGTCTGAAACATTCGAGAAACACTTAGAAAAACCACGAGTATCTTCTTCTAATACCAGAATACTTCAGAAAGTAAGAGAGTATCAGCTTTCGGTTGTTGTTGTGGTCGTGTTTGACAGGTCGCTGCAAAGTCGGCCACAAGCCGCGAAGCCGGGATGGCCAGCTGTGCGATGATACAAGCGGTAAATAAGTGAATAATCGAGCGAAGTACTCACCTATGTCGAACGAAATAAACCGAACCGATTAATACGTGAGAATCGGATGGAATGTTAAATACGTGTTACCCAACGATACTTTAGTGTTTATTTACGAGTGGTATATTTGAAAAATAGTGTAATATAAAGAATATAATATAGTATTTATTTTTGTGTCTACTTAATTTTTTTATATTTTTGTATCTTATCTTTTGTATTTATTTTTTATATACTTAAATGATTATCTTAATTTTATATGTATATTTTCTTTTCTTTTAGATTTATGTACGAGTATTCTTATGATTGTATATATTACTAAATTCTTGCTGCTTTCTTTTTTGTTACGATTGTTATTTGTTACTATTACATAAATATCAAATGAGAATAACTGCCACAGAACATGTTTTTACCTAGTGTGGCAGTTATTAGTAACTTATATTAAAACAAATGTAAACTAAACGAAAAATAAATAAATAAAAGAATAGCGTTAAGTTTTATAATGTTTAGTGACTTTTTACATTGAATTGTTATATCAGTAATTAATAAATCGCTTAAAAATTTCTAGCGTTTTCATTCATTCCTCTTGCAGCCACGACTCGTGACAATGTAATAATTTATTTTAACTTTTACAGTAAAATAGATCTTACAGTAGCGAGCATAGAAATGTGTACACTCTCAAAATAATACTTTTCTTGTAATAAGTCAGATTTTGTAAAAGTTTATTGGTCTCTTTTCACTTCAAATTATAAAGTAACAGTCTTTAAACAGGAAAAATAATAAATATACCTTTTGGCTGATCTAAAAATACTTAACAGGGTGTTTTTAGTATTTTTATACTTTTTTCAGAAAAAATAATTAGTACAAAAATATTTTTCACACCAACTATTTTTTAATTAAAATTTATGTGTTTCATTTTAATTATTGTTTTACATTTAGCTAAGTCCACCTTAATTTTTAACATGGTTTAAATACGTCTTGGCATTGGATTCACATAATTTTGGAGGTAATCTCCTGAAATTTTCTCATACCACCCATTTTCAAAAATTTTGTTGAGGTTTTCCTTTGACGAAGGCTTCAACATATCTATATCAATGGCTATTTCGTGCCGCTGGATCCATAGGATTCAGATCAGGTATTATCCCATTATTTTTCAGAAAATCTTTGATATAAAAATAATTTGATAAGTTATTGTTTTTAAAACGTATTTTTAATTCATCGAAAAGGTATATTTGTTATTTTTCATGTTTAAACATTATTACTTTATAATTTGAACTGAAGGGGTATTAATAAAATTAAACAAAATCTGAAATATTACAAGAAAACTTTTGTTTTTAGGGTGAACACACTTTTTTGCTCGCTAATATATCTGTGTATATAACACGGTGTACATTACTTGTGGAAATATACACATACTATACACATTCACATACATACATATCACTATTGCTACCAGGTTGATATGTTTATAGCTACATAAACATACTACGATTTCGCGATAATTCTATTTGCCGTGAAAGATACATTTTAATTGGCATTTTGTAAGCCACTAGGAAATAAAAATAATTAACTCGTGCAAAGCTGAAATTCAAATAAAAAGTCTGTCGTTGTTGACCGATCAAAGCTAATCTTAATATAATAATTGCGTTGTCTGTCTGTCCGTAACTTGCTGGAATGAAACTGGAATTACAACTTTAGATAATCAGAGAGTGATACGCAATCAGCGCGCAACACTCTTCGTCTCAGGCAACACGCAACGGTCGCCCATCAAATTACCGTGATTTTTCACTGGCGTACGGCTAGTACGATAACAATTATGAAATGTTTATTACTAGACGTAAATTTTTTGGATAAATTTCGTAAAAATCGTACTTGTAAGGTACAGCTTGTTTTAATGTATTGACTGCACGCTCCTGCTATCTAATGATCGCGTGTGGGTAGAGTAAATAGCTTACCACTTACTTATCTACTGATACACCTTTCACCTCATCTGCATTCATACGTCTTCTTATACACGCTCGTCGATTGTTAAGGCTTCTAGCAGTACCTTCGTCTGATTCGTGTGCTATTCTGAAAATAGGAATATTGAGATGTTATATCTTTATTCCAATGTTGACAGGTATGTATAACATTGTATTGCTGCCGATTTCGATGTTTTAAGTTTGAAATGTTTGAAATTAATGAATTCAATCAATCAGAAAGCTCTAATGCGTCAACAAATCTTAAGTTATTCACAATTACGAATAATGAGCTTTCTAATTGATTGAATTCATTAATTTCAAACGTGTCAAACATAAAACTTCAAAAAACGGCTTCACAATGTTATACAATAACTGTCAAGATACAGGAAATATCAATATTGCTTAGTTCAGAATACGGATGATGGCATGCCACTGATTTATAGGTGTACCAAAAAACACAATATTACAAACATTTAAAAAATACGTGTATTTTGGACATTTGACTAGCATACGAACCAAATTTATTAACAGAATTTGCTCATACATAAATAATCCTCATTATACGTGAATATGAATTCTCTTGTTAGCCTAACAATTGCCTGTAGACTATTTGATTGTTGTTAATTGATAATCTCTGGATTTTACAACGATTATCACGGCCTACATATTTTCAGAGTACGGGAACATCAACTGATTGAATTATTTCGAATTAGTAGTGGAATTAGTAATACGCTTCACTGCAAATCGAATAGTTGTTCATGGTTCGTTATTAACTAAAACGTCAGAATACGTATATTAATACATTATTAGCTACAGCCCGGCAAACAAGACGAACTTTTAATATATGAATTTCAGATTTATATTAACTAGTTATTAGCAATACATCAATCAGCCGCAACAACAAAACATATTACGAAATCAATGTTATTTAATAAATAAATAAATAAAAAGGAATTACGCACTGCCAGAATCCCTTGTAATATGTCGAAGACAATAACACCATGGAACCCTCTGAATTATCTCCAACATTCGGGAGACATATGGATCAGTGTGGAAGTGACGGAAACATTCTTGCAAATATATATTATATATATATATATATATATATATATATATATATATATACATATATATAATAAATAACTATAAATGTATAGAATAATCTCTGAGGTTTTAAAAACCAACGCGTTTCGTATAAAAATCGGAGTCCGTACCGCTGCAGATTATTGTTATTTTGACGACTAACCGACGCGACATAACCAGCAATAAAACAGTATTACCAACGCGTGTGTGATACCAGCGACAACATATAAGATATCGGGTTTAGTAGTACCTACGTGGAGAAAACGTAATATTCTAACAAGCGATGGTAAAGTGTTTCACGGACGAGTGATTAATAGTGAAATAGTGTATATTAATTAAAGAATAGAACTCTGTTAATCGAAATAAACTATGATCTCTAATTGGTTCAGTTTTTCGAAAAATGCCAATTAAATCTCCGGTCGTTTAATTTGTTTTTTTTAGCCGTGATTTCGAAAGAAATTATGGACGTTACTCGAAGTTACGTGGACATACAGACGGACGGACGGACAAACGACGAAATTATTATGTTTGATAGACATTCGAAATTAGGATAGTTGATAGAAAGTAATAGAGGTCAAAAAGCATAATGCCTTGTTAAATAAGTTGCGCTTTGTAACAAGAAGACACCTTTACTTTTAAAGAGTCTTAGTTTGAAACAAAATTTAAAAAAAAACTAACCCATAAAAACCAAGTTTTTATTATTCTTCTTTTCTCATTGAATCAGGTTTCGTGCTTACTGCACGCGTCGGGGTCATTACTCAGTTGTTTGAAAAAACCATTAAAATTTCGAAAAACCCTAAAATATACTATAATTATTAAAAAAAATTAATCGAAAATTTGTTAGATCATTTCTATTGTCGCCACAAGTCTGCCTGAAAAGTTTCAGCTCCATTGGATCACGGGAAAAGGGTTTAAAATCGATCGAAATTTTTTCCGGCAGACAACAAACCGCAGACGCTATGAGTTAAAAGAAAGGGAGTAAAAATACGTTTTTTTTTTCAAAAAGTGTTGATTACCAAAGGATTTAATTATGAAAAAATAATTTCAGTTTAAATGTGTTTTAGATATTTTTTTACAATTGCATAACAGATGCAAGTTTTACTATGCAAGTTATGACGTAAAGTGAGTACCTATATGGTGGCGATCTTCTGTTTGATGCTTTCAATCAAATCGACATGATCAATTGATCGAATATTTAAGAGTTGCACACTACGCGTTATAGTGTGCTTATTCATTACATCCGTTCTTCATTTTGGGACACGAAGTAGCGCACTCGCTAAGCTTGAAAATATATTGATTTTGCACCCTTATGATTTGAAATTGTCGCTATGTGGCCACCGCACAATGCACCTATATCTTGTCTGGTATGCAAATATTGTTCACCCGGCCGGATAACCGCCGGCGGAGTGCATTCCGCATGTACTTGGCACGTGTCCATGGTATTCGTGCAGTGTTTGTGATGAACAGGGAACAATGTGCACACGATTGCGTGTTGCGAAACGCGTGCGTGCTCCCTTTTCAGCGAGTTCCCTCAGCCATACTATCGGCATTGCGTCCGCAGTCTGTCCTGCGTTTGAAATATATTTTTTCTTGTTTTGATAGCAATATTTGTTCTGACTTTTCCCACCGTCTTGTGTAAAAAAGCATTCTTTTGAAATTAACAAGGATAGTTGGATGGGAAGGGTGTCAGGTCAGTCATGGATTCGCTGACAAAATCACAAAAATGCATTATGCGTATAATCACCAAGAAATCGAGAATGTTTTCTTCAGATGATTTATTTGGAATATTTAACGTTAATGACTCGAGGCAATTATAACTTAAAAACATACTTGTAAAACACGGGTTACAAGGCTGGCAAATGCAATTAATTTCGAGGTACCTAAAATGAGAACGTCTTTTGGACAAAGACAATTTAATGTCACTGCCTCGCTTGTTTTTAACAAGTTACCAAACAAACTAAAGAAATTACAATATACAAACCTTTTAAACACCGTATTACTAATTTTATAAAAATATCAGGAAGAAGGTATGCTGAAGAAGTGATCCACCCTTGACCACTGAATTGGCAAAATCTGCTTTATATAATTTCAAGTAGGTATACTCTAATATAGTATTTATTTTTGTAAGTACTTACATTTTTATATTAATTTTATATGTATATTTTCTTTTCTTTTTCTTTTCTTTTAGATTTATGTATTCTTATGATTGTATAAATTACTAAATTGTATTCTACTCTCATTTTTACGTTTATATTTCTTTATTATTGTTATTTGTTATTATTACATAAATATCAAATGAGAATAACTGCCACGGATCATGTTTTACCTAGTGTGGCAGCTATTAGTAACTTATATTAACAAATATAAAATAAACAATAAAATAGACAAATAAATAAAAAATAATAAAAAATTGAAATTTTACATACAAATACCTATATAGGATTGCAGATAGATAGAAATTTAAATATTTTGGCATACTGGGAGTACTATTACGCCCCGCGTTATACGCAACGGTGAGCGTCGACCCATACGTCGAATGTGTTCAAATTTAATGTAGTATGGTGTCCTCCGTATTTATATATTTTATTTTATTTTATACATTATCGCTTATATATATTTGTTAAATCATGTTCATAAATTTAAATTCAGGGCAAAGTAACACTTAAACAAAATAATTCAATATATATACATTTTATTAAATAAATAATATAAAAATCAAAATACTAAAAAAATAAAAATGGAAAAATATTAACTAGGAAAAATGCCAAAAAATAAAACAAACATATTTTAACGAATCTAAAAAATTATAAATACGCATCGTAAGATCATTTTCGTTATTAAACACATTAAAAATTAAATCGCTTTTATCGGTAAAATCGTCAAATGCATGCCAATATTAGCATTCTATTATATTTTGCATTCATGACTGAAGATATATTACTCCACTCAACGCTAATGATTGATGGCACCTTTTCTTTGACCAATTTTTCGACAGAATTCATTCGTAGTAGATTTTTAGTAACTTTTAGTGATATTTTATCAATTTTTGTATTAACCTTAACATATAGACATGTGTCGTTGCTTTTTACAGAACTTCTACTAGAACTTCTCTATAGAAAGTATTTAAATATCTCTTACCATTAAGGCAGCGTTCGTTAAAAACGCATCGCTCGACCATATTTTTTCGTTGACTTTAGTTGTAACGTAGGTCATTGCGAAAAGCCCTTTTATTTTACGGGATAATATATAGCCCATGTTCACCCTGAAAGTTCCTTTTAAATATTGGTGAAAGAATTTTTAAAATCGGATGAGTAGTTTCCGATATTACTTCCTACATCAAAACTTACAAACTTTATACCTCTTTATACATATTCATAGATAATATACTAGCGTTAACCGGTCTAAATAGCATACTTTTACTATATACTTCTGCCGCAAGTTAAGGCTTTGAAAACAGCGCCATCTAGCGTACCGTAACGTAGCGTCTTGTTAGCGTTAGTGACGGACCTTGTAACGTAGAGAATGAGTTTTTTTTTGCTTTTTTATGCATAATTATTAATACCTCATCAACATTTGCGGCCATTTGGTATCGTTTGTGATGGACATTGTTACACGGAGAATATCGAATTTTAATTTTCCCTCTTTAATTATAAAATTTCTTAAGATGCTAGCGAACTTAAGACATAAATTCATCTGGGTTGCTCCAAACTCAATGAAGCCCAAATATCACAATCCCTTAATAATAAAGTCTACAACTAATCGATACTCCCAATACATATGAGTATAATCGATTTCACGTAAGGATTTAATGTGTACCAAGCTCACAATGCACTAGCGCAATGGTCAATCGGTCGTCTGGGTGGTCGTTTGAAATATATTGAAAACACGGTGTCCACAAAATATATTAATAATCATAACATCGGAGAAATATTTAAAAGTTTTTTGTTCGAAGTACATAATTATACCTCACCTTCATTAAACCACAGCGACAAGGCTAGCCACCTGTCATGCCGTAGTCCCCACAGTGGCGCAAAGAGGAGGATAGAATGCCGGATTGGTGTGTGGAATATTAGAGGAGGAATGGAAAGGAAGATGAATGAAATGTGTGAGAGCATGAGGAGTAAATGTTTAGATGTACTATGTATAAGTGAGAGTATGAAGAAAGGAAGTGGAGAGATGGAACACAATGGTCTGCTCGTACTGTGGTCGGGAGTCCCAGAGGCAGACCGAGCATGCCAGGGTGTTGCAACGCTGCTTTCTGAGCGAATGGTCGAATGTATGAAAGAATATGGGTTCATTAGTGCCAGGCTCATGTGGATCCGTTTCAAAATTGGGATCACTGGGGTATTTCTTATTGTATGTTATGCCCCTGTAAACTCAGATAAAGACGAAGTGAAAGATGAGTTTTGGACGAGTGTAAGAGATGTCATAGACATGAAAAGCGACAGCGAAAGATTGATTTTGGCTGGAGATTTGAATGGGTGGGTTGGAACTCGAAGAGATGGCTTCGAGTCTGCGCTTGGTATATTTGGGGATGGAAGGACGAATGGAAATGGCGATAGTTTGCTTGAAGTATGTTTGGAGTGGAACCTTTTTGTATCCAATACTTTTTTTGAACACAAAGGAATCCACCAATATACGTGGGAAAGAGGAAATGAAAGGTCAATGATTGATTTCGTTGTAATTGACTCTAGATTAAGGTCCGCCACTGTTGACACCAGGGTGTTTCGGGGCGCTGAAATTGAAACGGATCACTTTCTTGTAGTATCAAGAGTGAGTCTGTTTCATGGGTGGCGATCTAAGAAGAAAACAGTGGTAGCCCCGACTATCTGGGTCAAAATCGAAAGATTGCAAGAGAAGGATACCAGGGAAAAGTTTGAAAGGAAAACCGCTGAAAGGTTAAATGAGAAATGTATGGAAGAGCTCAATATTGATAGTGCATGGGAACACATCAAAAGGAGCCTGTATGAGTCAGCCAAGGAAGTGTGCGGTGTGACCGTCCAAGGAAGGAAGAAAGGAGATGCATGGTGGGATGACGAGATTAGAGATCTTATAAATGAGAAGAAAAAAGCGTGGTGTAACCTCTTGGCATCAAAGAATGGAGATGTGAATGGATATACGCTAGCAAAGGATTTATATATTGTATGTAAGAAAAAGGTAAAGCACGGAGTGAAAGAAAGAAAGGAGCGTTGAGGAAGGACGAGGGACTTAAATTGATTCAGAACTTCCAAGAGAATATCAAGATCTTTTGGAAGGAAGTTAAAAAGTCTCGAAGTGGTACGAAAAGAGGTTGTGTGAATGCTATTATGTCGAAGAATGGAAAGATGCTTAGAAACGAGAATGAAATAAAAGATAGATGGAAGGAATTTTTTGAAGAAATGTATGAGAGTAATGGGAATGTGAGTGAGGACTCCTTTGAGGCGTCCAACGGATTTATGAATAGTGACGACAGTGTGAATGAAATAACTGTGGAAGAAATTAAAAGAGCATTGAAGCACATGAAGAATGGCAAGGCTGTGGGTTATGACAATGTTGCTGCCGAGTACATTAAGGGTGGTGGTCCAGTAATACTCACGTGGCTTCATAGACTCTTCAATCAATGTTTAGAGGGCAGCTACACTCCTAAGGATTGGAGAAGAGCTGTTTTCATGCCTCTATACAAAGGAAAAGGGTCGCGAATGGACTGCGCGAATTATCGGGCCATTAGCCTATTGAGCTCTGTTGGCAAACTGTATGCGAGAATTTTGATAGAAAGAGTGAGGATGACAACGAAAGAAAAAGTGTGGGATGTACAAGGAGCCTTCATGAGTGGAAGAGGATGCATGGACCAGATTTTCTCACTGCGCCAGATGACCGAAAAGTTTTTGGCAAAGAACCAAAAACTTTTTTGTGCCTTTGTTGATCTCCAAAAAGCGTATGACAGAGTGATAAGACGAAAGTTATGGAAGGTTTTGTCTGAATATGGGGTGAAGAGTAAACTCATACAGGCAATTGCATCCCTGTACGAAGGAAGTAGTGCTTGCGTGAGAATTAATGGGACATTCACATCATGGTTTGATATTACAAAAGGTGTCAAACAGGGATGCGTAATGTCACCATGGCTTTTCAACCTGTATATGGATAATTGTATGAAAGAACTGAAGGATCTAGAAGTTGGAGCAAAAATGGACGGACTCACCATATCCTGTCTGCTATACGCAGACGATGCAGTATTAGTGGCTAACAGTGAAGCTGATCTGCAGTGCTTGGTATCCAGGATGTCCGATGTATGCATGCAGAGTGAACTTTTGATGAATGTCAGCAAATCGAAAGTGATGGTATTTGAGAGAGACGAAAGAGTGACTAAGTGTGATGTAATTATAAACAACGAATGCTTAGAACAAGGAACGAGTTTGTGTATTTGGGAAGTATGTTTAGTAGAGACGGCAAAGCTGAGAATGATATCGAAAGGAGAGTAACTGCGGGAAACAAAGTTAATGGTGCACTAAATGCAATTATGGCCAATAAGAATCTGTCAAAAGAAGCCAAGACTATCGTACTACTAACATGGCGTTTCTAGATGCCAACCCTATTTATGGAAGTGAACCGTGGAATTGGCAAAATGGAATGAAATGTAGACTGAATGCGTTTGAAAAAAATTGCCGGTCACTAAAGAACGCTTGTGGTTGGAAAATCTTGTTGGCGATAGGAAGTGAGGAATGAACACAGTTAGAAGTGAATGCTGAATGCTGGCTGTAGTGTGTATTCGATATACATAAGCAAAGGAGTAAGCACATGAGATGGTTTTGTCACGTGGAACGTATTAACGAGGAAAGGATGGTTAAGAAAATATAAGAGGCGAATGTTGAAGGCAACAGGAATAGAGGGCGTCCGCGAAAGACCTGGCACGATCAGGTACTACAAGTATTTGAGGATGGCCCTGTTAAAAGCCGCAACAATCGTAGAACGTGTATGAGAAGATGTATGAATGTGGCCGAAGCAAAAGTGGTGTGCCAGGATAGAAGAGTGTGGCGTTCAATCCTCTCTGCCTACCCCTGCAGGGAAACGGCGTGATGGTTAGTTAGTTAGTTAGTTAGTTCATTAAACCAAATTATTTAACTTTCAGGAGATTTTTTAGTTCTTTAGAGATTCTCCGTCATGATCTGCGCTGATGGTCGCGTAGTTGAATCACTTTGGTTCCACAAATATTTGTGGTCATGTTTCAAATTGACAAAATTTTCAATATCCGTCGTACGAAATCGCAAAAATTTCCGATCAAATCCGGATCGTGTCGGACGTCGCATCTATACGTGCGTACACGCACTACTAAATCGTGTATAGTGTGCGATGTTCAATACTACTTCGAATGTCAGGAATGTACTTGCGTATTTGTACTACTCAATTTCGCACGAAACGCATCCAGCGTGCGGCCGGTGTAAGGCGCTGAGTAATACGCTAATTCGTCATAATATAACGCTGCCCAGCCAACAACGCGGCCTCCGTCCGACCCACGAATATTAGTGACTCAAGTACACAAATTATTTTCGGACTACAATTATTTTTTAAATTCTAACTATTTTTTGTTATAATTATGTATATTTTATTAGTTTTATGTATTTCTTGAAATTTCTATATTTTTCTTCAGTTCTGATATTCACTGGTAAGTTATTGAAAAAATTGATACCTAGATAAGTGTAGTGGTGTTGGGTGGCTGTTTTATTGTATTTGGGAATGTTTAAACATCCTATTATTTGCGCTCTTTGGGGATGATTATGAGTATTATGAGTTTGGGGTGTATTTATATTATATTGAATTTTTTATGTATTTGTAATATTGAAGTGTTTTTGTATAATCTGTCTAATGTTGCAACATTAATTTATTCAAAAAGGAAAATTCTAGGTTTTTTACTATTACTTTGATAATGAATTTTTGAGTTATTTTAAGAGCCTGTAAGTTACTTTTGTAAGAGCTCCCCTCAACCTATTATTCCATATTGTAATACGGATTATACAAAAGCACAATATAATGTTTTAAGTGTATATTGCAGTGTAATTGTAAGCTAGATAGTTAGATTAATAATGCCCTCATAAGGCTAAACACGTTTCGAACTAAAAAACACGTTTGTCTTTATTCTGTGGCGTTCATGAGACTAAACGTGTCTCGCGAAATTTGTGCAATAAAGGACGGAGTTAATTTAGAAAACTTTAATAACTCCTCACAAAAACTTTAGCGCTACAGTCTTGTATTTGGCCAATGTAGGAAACATCAGGAAACTGCAGGTGTCGCAAACAGGCGATGAGAATCGTATTAAAAAAAGTGAATGCACCAGAATTGGAGAAACGAAACAAGCACTAAATTAAAAATAAATTCTTTAATTATTGTAAAGAATCTTAGAGTTTATGATATATTTTATATGGGGTATAAAATCAAAGACAACAATATCCAAAAAAATTAACAAATATTTTGAATGCAGTCAACGATTTGGAATAATCCAAGACTATGGTCCCGTTGTTCATTCAATGAAAATAAGTATTTCACTATATAATTTAATGTCCTGTTAATTTAATCTAACTAAAATAATCGTAATCTAAATTAAACAAACCAAACCTTATAACCTAATCTAACCAAACCTAATAACCTAACCTAACCTCATATATTGCCTATGAAATGTCAAAATATGCAGTGCATTTTCCGAAACTTTAAAGTGTAATATCTTATTTAATACTTACTTTTTATACGTAAATTATCTTTCATTTTGTTATTAGCACATTCAATAATATAGTGAAATAATCATTTTCGTTGCATATGCAATGGGACCATTTTCTTGGATTTAGCCAACGAGTTACTGAATTCTAGATTTGATGTATCCCCTTCCAGAATCGTAAAGATATAGGCTATATTTCCAATAAAAACTCGAATTCAATAAATTATTAATAAGTAATCTTCGATGATTGCATTCAAATTTTTTATACCCCACATATATTGTATTAAAGATTGTTTTATTAAATTTTCTCAAAATACTCAAACTTGTACTTTTATGTCACTATAGAACCATGTATTAGGGTCATTAATGACCTGTTGATGAACTGTATTAATTATGAAAAATTCATTAGCATTAATGCAAGTCCCATAAAAAGATAAAAACTTTGAGAAAATTGAAAATAACTTTTTTTTTTTTTTATTTATTAGAGACACTAACAGGATAATGGGTACATGACACTCAGATAATAAACATTATAGTGAAGACTATGCCCATTATCCCAATTACAAGTGTCTTCGGCACGCTCTAGTAACATGTATTTTTGTAATTAATTATATTTCACATGTACATTTATGTATATTATATATTTGTGTTTGAGTGTAGTGCGATTAGTATTTAATGATCTATAGGTTCATGTCGTCGTTTAGAAAATGGATGTTGTGTATGAGTGAGTTTTTGAACGAAGATAACGTGTCTGCAAGAATATCAGCATCAATGTTAGGGTCGGCACAATACAAATTATATGTGCGACACAACCTTGTAATGGGAGAAAAGTAACCGACATTATTAGTGTGCTGACTTATTCTGAAGAACTCAGGGTTTCTTATACGGGGTTTAACATGCAAATTTATATCAGATAGACAGAGAGAATCAATAGCTCCGCTGAGAATCTTGTGTAGCACAATGAGATCGGATATTTTTCGTCGGGACTCAAGTTTGTGCATCTTGAAAAAGGCAAGTCGATCTTCGTAGCTGTGAAGGTTATTGTGTTGACCAGCTTTGTATGACAAAATACGTAGAAACTTTTTCTGCACTCTCTCGATTCTCGTAATATGTGTTGTGTAATAAGGTGACCAAATAACTGACGAATATTCCAATATACTTCGTACTAGTGATGTATAGAGAATTTTTAGACTTTGAGGATTTTTAAAGTCTTGAGTAATTCTGGTGATAAATCCTAGTATATGCCTTGTTTGTGATATTATCAAAGTGGTTTCTAAAAGTGAGTTTAGAATCTAGCATGACGCCCAGATCCCTTATTGAATCAACTTTAGCGAGTGGAACGTCACCCAGTTTATAAACAAATTCTATTTTTTTAATATTTTTAGTGAAACTAATACATGAACATTTCTTAGCATTAAGTGACATATTATTTGCTTTACACCAATTTGATAGTTCGTCCAGATCTCTTTGTAGGAGATGACTATCTTCCAGGCTACGAATGGTGGAATAAATTTTTAAATCATCGGCATATAATAGACACTTATTTCTTAATATATTTGGCAAGTCATTTATGAAGATAAGAAAGAACAAAGGACCAAGGTGAGAACCTTGAGGAACTCCTGAGGTGATAGAAACCGGAGATGAATCATATCCATTTACAGTCACCACTTGAGTTCGATGAGAAATGTAAGATTCTATCCATCTCAATAAGTTGCCGTGGATTCCTATAGCATGAAGTTTTTTCAAAAGTATACGATGGTTCACCTTGTCAAACGCCTTGCTGAAATCTGTATATATTACATCCACTTGAGATCTCGAATCAAACGATTTGCAAATCTGACTCACAAACTCAAGCAGGTTGGTAGTTGTGGATTTTTTTGGAACAAAGCCGTGTTGATTAATGCAAAATGTCTGACGAAAGTGGGCGAATATGTAACTATAGCAAATAATCTCGAATATCTTTCCAAAACAAGATAGTTTACTTATAGGTCTATAGTTACTAACGTCACTTTTATTTCCTGTCTTAAATATTGGTGTGATGTGAGCTACCTTCCATAAGTCGGGAAACTTTCCTTCTTTTAAAGATTTGCTAAAAATGATATAGATAGGATCTAGAAGAAGGTGAGCACAATTTTTTATAAGAAGTGGAGGAATACCATCAGGTCCTGCGCCCTTGGCGGGATCCAATTCTTTCATAATTTTTAATATTTCATTTTTATGCAGTGGTATAAAGGAAAGTGAATCGAGAGAGTCATTAATGAGAGCAGATGAGTGATGTTGAAAAGCATTATCAAAAACTGAAGCAAAAAATTCTGAAAAGATATCAGAAATTTCTTGACCGCATGTAGCATATTTTTCTCTCAGAAATATTGTTTTAGGGATTGCATTAGTGAATTTCTTGGTTTTAGTGTATTCCCATATTTTTTTAGTCCCGATATGTAATGATTCCTCTATAGAATTTATATATGAGTGATAGCAGGCACGAATACTATTCTTAATGCGAGATCTTAGCATAGAAAAGGTTTCGTAATCTCTAGAATTACCGTATTTTATGTATTTTTTGCGATATTTTTCTTTTTCGCGGAGCTGGTGTCGTAATGCACTGCTAAACCAACATGGGTATTTTGAATTCAAGATCTTTTTTTGTGGAGTGTATCGAGCTATTATCTCCCATAATGTATTATAAAATAATTTGAGAGAATCGTTGCAGTTTAGTTGATTCATTTGAGACCAATCAATGTTTTTATCATTTCATTCGAGGACAGCATTCACTGCATTATTTTTAGGTTCTCACGAAACGTCGTCATTCACGAATTAAAAGCACTCTTGTGAATAATCACACACTGAGTAATCACACAATGAATTTGTGAAAAATTATTTTTTTATAGCAACCAAGTTGCGCTCTGAATGCTACCGAACCAGGTTATGACTAACAGCTGCATGCTATGGAGTCAGCGGATTGTTGGATCAGGTGTGCGTTTGTCAATTTATTTTTTATTATGATGGCTCTCGTCACAAATTAAAGATGGATTGTGACTCACTAGTGCGAAGGAAATGCTGTCTGTACGTGTACTTAAAACACGGGAAGCTGTAACATTAGCCCACACAAGGTCATGCATACGTCTCAAGATTCGTAGCGTGCAGTAGCTATTAATTAATTTGTTGTTTGTCAATCGTTTTACTTATCGCGTATCATGTGGCATCTCTACATACTATAATTTATTTGAATTAACATAATTTATGGTGACATTTTCTAGTAATAAATGGAAATGTCTAGATTTGTAGGTACTCATATTATACACGTTAATGTAAAGAACAAAGCGAGAATGTGTATCTAAAGAAATTATACGATACAAAAAAACTTAGTTATTTTGCTTTATTTTGCCTTTGAACAGCTGAATAAATTACACGATATGTATTAAAAATTCAATTCAGCAATACAAGAGTTGCATAATTTAAACATAAAACAAAAATGAAATCACTAATAAAAGCTATACTTCCAGAATGTTCTTAGGTTTTCACGGCCACTCAGAATCTTCAAGTTTGTGTTTACTGGGGTATTATGCCGTGTTGTTACGACCTTTCGGGCCAATTTCGGGCCGACCTTTCGGCCCGAAAGGTCGTAACAACACGGCATAATACCCCAGTAAACACTATACTTCCAGCACTGTAGATATAGCTAAAGAAGAAAAAGATTTCTTTTCAATATTTTGCATTTATTATTCGATTTTTTTACAGCCGTTATATCGTATACATCAGTGATATAATTAAGTACAGCGTTTGGAAATTACAAGAAACCATAATTTTACAAAGTAAGTATGTACAATACTATATAATATATGGGAATTGTTTGGTCGTTACCGGGCCTCGCAATCGAAAATCCCAGGCTCACTTTAGTCTTGCCAGCCTAGCTGCCGTGACAGAGATATTCGTCCACATCTGTGCCGTCCTTGTTTTTGTAGTCATCTTTAGTGTCTTCAAATGCTCCATCTATCACCTCCACATTGGTGCAGTCCGTTTTTATAGAAGTCATTTTTAACCTCTTTACGCACTCAGTTTGTAATGAGCGGAATAGGGATATCCCACCGTAACAATTGTCAGGGAACACATTTTTTTGTTTACACCCGTCTGCCATATTAATAGTATGGCTTAAATCCAATTCCGATATCTTCACTAATCTAACGAACCGTTTCCGTAAAAGCATATGCTTTAAACGAACTTTTATTTTTATCCAACTTGAAATATCCGAACCGTTGTCAGTGATACGTCTTCTGCGGTCAATTCTAAGGCGCTAACTAACGCTAATCCATCAATATAATGCTGTCCCGTCATCAACGCGACTTCTGTTCGATCTACATAGGTACATCATATTCTTTCGAAGAATAGCTTATCGACAGATGAATCAGAAATCGCCACCGTATTTTTGTGACGACACAATTAAATTCTCTTTATTAAAACCAATAGTTCATTAAAGTATGATATTTGAAGATTGTATTATTTATTTAATTATAAATTGTGTAAAATTGTGTAAAATTTTTAAGATGAAATATTAAGAAATACGGCAATGGCAGCAATTATTCGGACGTGTCTCGGAAAAAAGTAGAGTTGTGGTGTCCATCATAACTTGGTACTAAATCATCTGAAATCAAAAAATCAAAGTTCATTCGTTAGATAATAGATTTTCCCAGGTAACGCTGGGAGGGTTTTTTGAAATTTCAATTATTCAATTTTTTGGAACACTTTGAAGGGAAAAACGCGATTTTTTGCGAAAAATATCGACTAATTTGTTATTAAAAAATAAAAATTCATAACAAATTTGAAAAAAACTCGACAGCGTTACCTCGTAAATTATGTACAGAAATAGTGTTCAAAATTTTAAAAGGATCGGTGCAGTAGTTTTGAAGTTATGATGGACACCGACTTTGAAAACGTGAGACGTGGGGAAAACGATTTAAAGTTTTGCACACTGTAAAATTCAAAATAAAACTCAACACTTATTTTATACTTACACATAATCGTCGATGCCATGTTCACACGGCAAAGAGCTTTCATCATCAGCATCTGTTTGTCCTTGTCTACGCAAAACTCTTCCAATGCAAATAGCACGTCCGGTAGTCCCCAGGCGAGCGCATCTCTTAGCTGCCCGAGCAGGTATAGAAAATCAGTCTGAGTATCGCTCAAATGTCCATAATTTCGTCAATGTTGCTCCGATTGACTTGAAATTTTGACACAATATTCTTACGATGTTATACATTCATTTAAAAACTTAAAAATAAAATGCAAAAAAAAAAAGTTATAAACCTTACTCCCCCCTTAACCAATCAACGAAGCGTTTTCTACTAACACATTTACATACCTGCATAATACACGAATTATTTGTTTATGAGTAAGTTTTGGCATACTTATCTGGGGGACTCTATACTCAATGAAGGTGCTGGACTGGTAGCGAAGGTTCTATCACTTACTAACAATGATGAAATGAATTTACAAACGTTACAATGGAGGTTAGTAGTAAGAGTAGCTAGAATATACTAGACTCGCATAGTATTGTCGAACTCTCGTGAAGCTAACTTATATGACGCCCTGGTGGAGAAGTCTCTTGTCTGCCCCGCTGGTGGTGTGGTAGTGGTTCTCCCTTCTGCAGGGTTGGAGGCCCGTCGGCGCTCTTGGAGTGATGCGCCACCTGTTACCGACTTGATGTCGGCCGACAGACGTCAAGTGGCTCCACAGATGTCCTGTATGTCCTGCATAGTATGCACTGCTGTCGTGTCCGCCACAAATATAATAAATATCCAAATCCTTTTTGCAAATATTAACCATTTAAATTTGCTTTCTCATTAGTTTCTAAATTATTATTTAAATCTCTTTTATTTATTTTTTATTGTCTAAATTTCCAATTTTATCCTTTTAAATTTATTGAAAACACGGTGCCCACAAAATATATTAATGCAATATTTGGAGTCTGTAAAATAGGGAAGTTTTTTAAAAATATTTATATTTTGGATTATTTAATATATTTGTTATATTTTTTGACTTAGTGTATTCTTTTATAATTACCAAGACTTGTCTTAATCGATGGCAGTTGTAGGTTTTCTCATTATTATAAATATAAAACTACCCACTGTAAAATATTTATTATTCCTCTTCTTCTACAGCTTCTCCAAATAACGTTTAGTGGTCGTATTATTTTTTTTGTTTGTTTAATAAATATTATTGCATGCATCAATATTCTTTATACTTTTAAATTAAGCTTAAATGAAAATCAGACTAACATGCTGGTGTCTTGGAATGCTGCTTGAACCAGCAACCACTGGATAACTAGGCGAGAGCTATAACCACTAAACCAACAATCAAGCTATCATTACCTTATATGCAGAGACATGAAATTACTGCGCTAACTCTAAATTATTTTACACGAATATTTAAATATTTCTATACAACACATATTTCCTTTCTTACATCTTCTCATTTTATTAATTTCGTGACATAATTCAATGTACTTATGCAATAAAATGAAAAAATACGTGCTGACAAGCTGTACAAGGCTTGGCACGATCTATAATAAAAGAAAATATGTATAAATTTAATGATAAGTTATAAAAAATAATAGTAATTTACCTTTTTTACAAATGTTAAAAAATATAAGTAAATACACATGTTTTTGGGAACCATAAATGGGAATAACCTGTTCTAAATGTCATTACTATTTGAAAAGAAAAACCGTAGGCAGGAAAACAACACAAAATACTCCCTGTCTTTCATCTTCTCCTGATATAGTAAACATAGTTTTCCCCTTTTATTTTCGTACTCCGCTGCCGCCGTCTCACTCTCGCCAGTTCCCTTTTCAATTGTCTGTTTCACCTCTGTCAATAATAGGTAATTCTAATTAGTGACATTTAATTAACTGAAAGCCGCCTAATTACATTAGCCGGTGTGGCGCGGGGGCCTCTCAAGACGGTTACTTAGTACCGGCGGCTTTGGTGTTTATTGCCACCTCTCGCGTTCCCTTTGCTGTTCTGTGCTCCTGGTAATCGATTTGTCTAGCTTTGTGTGCAGAAGAGGTGCGCCAACCTAAACATCCAAAATTCGTAGAAAATAAACAAAATTATGTACATCACCCATCCATTCTTCTGCTAACCTAGTTCCTCCAATTTTTTCAAACTAATTTTAGTATCTTCATTAAAAGTGGGAGTAATCATGTTATCATTAAAATATCTATATTTTGTACTCTAACGTCAATCCGGGACAATCTATCAGGATCATAGACATCGTAGATATTTTCATTGTAGGAGCATTCCCGAATTAAATAATTATTTAGACTTAGAATATAATATATAGGGGAGAACCCGAGTGAAATAGTCCCGAGAATAACTTTTACACTCCCGACGTTTCGAATAGATAGCACTATTCATTCTCGAGGGTCTTTTAGCTTGAATCTTGCCCAAAACCGGACGAGTAAACCCGACTGTTCGTGGCAAGGGCCAGGATATAAGATAGTTAAAAATCTTAATAGGTGTTAAAAATTATTGATTTATTTGTTTAATAGCTGACTTGACAGTTGATAACTGATATATGCTCAGTTTGGTCTACCATTTCAAATTGTGCAAATTTATTTCGAAAATCGTAGCATTATAATCATATTGAAACATCAATGAGATAAAAGTACCCTTCCAATAAAGCAAGTACCTCATTATTACCACGTTTTTTATGTATTTTATTTCAATTAAATACTATACCTCTTCAAAAACATCTTATGTAAATCAATATTGTAATCCCTGGTAATATGTCGCTTGGAACAACACTATCGTAGGATCTAGAGCGGTATACAATCGTCTACAACCTTCGGGAAACGTCTAAAAACGTCTTACTAAAAACTAGAATAACCGAAATAAGCGACCATTGCCTTCTCCTAAACACTAGAATAATCTAAAAAGTACGTAAATACCAGTAGTTGTGTATAAATACAAAACCACGCCGCGGCTGGAGTTGAGTTGTCAAGTTTTAATAGATCTTTCAGTGCGAGGTCGGCCGCGTGCCACGAGACGACGAAGTACCTAAAAGGTGAAATAAACTAGTGTGACTACTACGTGCGAGAATTGAATATTCTACGAGCGATAAATAAGTGTTACCTCGCGATAATAAAGTGTTTACTTACGAGTGATATATTGCGAAATAGTGTAGATTAAAGAATAGATTTAAGTTAAATTCATCTTATGTGATTTTGTACATTCAATTATTAATTAATTTTCAGTGTTTTCATTAATTCATAGGAAAATTTTATGAAATTCCGTTACTTTGGTGTTTTAACTTATTGAAAATAATGGCAACTTAAACTACTATCACTGGATGCATTTTTAAACAATATAATAAAAGAGACTTTAATAATTTTAAACCCCGCTTTCAGATATTACTACATTCTGTATTTTTTTTAAATAATCTAGATTAACCGCGTTGTAAAAAAGATTTCTTAATGAAAAGATAGTTCCTGTAAATTAAAATTATCGTTTGAGTACTTCACTCTATCTGCATTATTTGTTTATTCTCCTGGGAGTTCAGAAAGACTCGTTAAACTTCCGTTCGGTCCTGGCGGAACTTTGAATTTAATGTTAAAGCTGTACAACTTGAGCCTTTGTCTAACTTATTTATCCATAATAATATAAACAGTGCTACCATGTTGGAAATTAATTTTATTTTAAAGACTTAATTATTTTTAATCAAACTTTCATACAAAGCAAACGCGTTGTGGTGAGACATAACATATTTAAATAAAATATCACTTTGTTTGACACCACTTTATTGAGTAATTACCAACTAGTTTTGGCTCACAGCTGAGCCTTCATCAGGGTTGAATATGTGTATGTTCATTCAATTCTTCAATTAAGAGAGCAAAAAAACTTTGGCTTAAATTCAGAAATGGTGGAACATAATAATAATTTAAGACTATTACGTAGCTGCAATAAAGGAAGAAAAGTGGATTTTTTTGAGAGCTTAGAGATTTATAATAATAAAATAAATAATAAAAACATAATTAGCATTCAGATACCACCCATAGCCTCCCCACGCCTATCCATTACATACACCCAAACCCCATAAATACTATCTGTATGTGTTTTAATTTAGTTGAAAATATGTTATTGATACCCAATGAGAGTTAGTCATCTCTAAAATGTTCTAACATTTAAAAAAAAAGTTTTTTTATTGTTTATTTTACATTTGTTTAACTTAAATTATTAATAACTCCACACTAGGTAAAACCTGTTCTGTGGCAGTTATTCTCACTAAAGTGTTTTGTAATACCATGCCGTAAAACTGCTGTGCAGTTTGGCATATGCATGTATGTAATATGTATCAAAAATAAATCAATAAATTCTGAAAAAAAATATATCAAAAATAAATAAATAAATTCTGGAAAAAATAGCAACATTGAATAGTAATAAATAATAATAGTAAAAAAAAAAAGTAAAAGTAAAAAAAAAAAAAAAAAATAAAAAAAAAAAGCAAAAAAAAAATAAAAAAAATAGAAAAGTAAAAATAAATATAAAATCGGATAACAATTTAGTAGTATGTATATAAAAACACAAGAATACACGAATCTAAAAGAAAATAAAATATAAATATAATGTGAAAATAAAATGTATACCTAGTGTAAAAAAACAGTGTTTTTTTAATTAAATTCATATTTAACATATGATTAAAATGATATTGAAATATTCATAAATGTTTTTCATTTTGTCATACACAGTAAGTGAGTACCTACACTCTAATTTAATTTTTTACTGGCACAAAATTACTCGTGAAGACAGTATTGTCAACATTTGTACAAGTACCCAACTGCAGAAAGAAGGTCTTTATTTATTTATTTGCTCATTGAACTTCATGATTTCACATACGCAAAGAAACTTATAATTAGTTTCCATATATTATTTTTTAATTTCGCTATTGCTTTTGTATTCAATAATATCTAATTTTTTATATACATATTTTATCTACATTTAATTGATTAATTTTATAGAATAATTTGTTCTCATTCTGTTACTAGCTGCTCATCTCAGTACAGGCTCACCTAGTGAGATGAGTGGTACTTTTTCTAAGTAACATGTATTAAGTTGAAGATAAATACTTTACTTATTGCTTCCTTATTATAATATATATGTAGCTATTATTTACTAATTATAACTAAATTGTCTATACATATAAATGATGAATATTTACATTTTATTATCTGTAAATGTAAAATGTAAAGATACTCCTCTTCTACACACGAGTCTATGTAACTCATGTAGAAGAGAAAAATCCAACATATGTAATTAGCTCTATCTTGTATAAAAATATATTTGTAAAAAAAATAATAATTAAAAAAATAATAATAATAATAAAATTCCCACCCCCCGACAACAAGAAACCTCACCCCCGCCCTCACTGAATCCCTTCCTGAATCCAACCTCCTCTCTATTTTAAATTGTAACTGGATATCGGATGGACCACTAGTTATCGATGTTCTCAAGTCAGGAATTTTCTGCATTATTATTTTAAGCAGCACGTCGACATTTTTAGTTTTTTTTAAAATATATCATGAGCACAAAATAATTTCACGCACTGTCGCGTTTATGGGTTCGGCCTTATATATAAAAGCCGTAAACCCGTGAAAAATCACGGGACATAATAATTGCGGAATTACGAAGCTGAAAATTCGTGAATATTTTTTTAAAATTGACTATAGTTTAAACCTTAAAACAAAATATAATAAAATAATAATATAAAAATGTCAAAACTGTGTACTTCGACCTTCGCGTGTTGCTTGAGCCGCGCGCTGGTTGCGTGTCACACTCTAATTATCTAAAATTTTAATTCCAGCAAGTTTTACGCACGTTTCAAATATCAAAAACAGACGGACGAACAAACAGATAACGAAATTATTATATTCATATTAGAGTCGTGATTATAAATAAAAGTCGTATAAATAAAAGTATAAGAGTCGTGATTATAATAAATAGCAAGTCATTTTTCCTAAATGCATCAATTTTTCAAGTTTTTTTTTTAAATGTTATAGGAGCACAACATGATTATAAAGAATCTTATATTGCAGATCACTTTTTGGGCACCGTGGATGTGACATTTGTCTCTAATGGTAATTAAGCTTTTTTTAGTTTTTACTTTATTGGCATCCATTAAATTAATTTAATTGGTTCAGATTTTTGCCCTTATATATTTGTTGATATATATATGTATTTGTAAAATCTCGGTTTTTTTTATTTAAAAAAAATGTATCTGAAGCACAAAATAACGATAAAGTGTGTTCAATTAAACTCGTACGTCGTATACATCCCAAGGCGCTGTGTGTAATTCATTTTATTTTTAAAATGTGACGTATTTTCTTTCGCCAGAAATGGCGTTAATTGAATTATCTAATCCTATATTTATTTATCAAAAATCATCTCCTTTTTTATAATAATTTTGTAAATACAGCAGTGTTTTTAAATAAAAATATATCAGGAGCACAAAATAATGATGAGAAATGAACATATGATATAACATAATATTGCATATTTTATTTCGTCATCAATGGTGTTAATTGAATTAATACTATTATCAAAAATATTCAATAATATCATAAATCTCCTGTAAATGCAGCAGTGTTTTAAAAAAATGTATCTGGGGCCTTGTGCTCCTGATACATTTTCTCTTCAGTATTTTGTATGAGATGTATTGGATTATAAATTGCGTATACTCCTGTGGCGCCGTGGTTGTGGCACAGCTTTTGATGAATTATTTTTAATTTTTAATGCTACATATTATATCTTTATCAATGCCATTTTTGAACTAACCCTTTTATCAAAAACAATTGGTATATTAATTAAATGTTAATTTTTCATTTAAATTAAATGCAGCAATGTTATTTTTAAATAACAATGTATCAGGAGCACAAAATAATGATGAGGTGTGTTAGATTATAAATCGCGTTATTTCTGTTACGCTGTGGGTGCGGCATATTTTATTTTAACATGTTGCATATTTTCTTTCTTCATCAATGCTAAAACATTCCATATAAATCAAATCTCCATTTTTTACATTAATTTTGTAAATGCAGCAGTGTTCTTAAATAAAAATGTATCAGGAGCACAAAATAATGTCGAGGTGTGTAGATTATAAATTGCATATATTCCTGTGGCGCCGTGGTTGTGGCACAGTTTTTGATGAATTAATTTTAATTTTTAATGCTACATATTATATCGTTATCAATGCCGTTTTTGAACTAATCCTTTTATCAAAAACAATTGGTATATTAATTAAATGTTAATTTTTCATTCATGCAGCAATGTTTTTTTTAAATAACAATGTATCAGGAGCACAAAGTAATGGTGAGGTGTGTTATATTATAAATCGCGTAATTTCTGTTACGCTGTGGGTGCGGCATATTTTATTTTAACATGTTGCATATTTTCTTTCACCATTAACATTTCATTCATTTTCATCAAATCTCCATTTTTTACGTTAATTTTGTAAATGCAGCCGTGTTCTTAAATAAAAAGGTACCAGGAGCACAAAATAATGACGAGGTGTGTTAGATTATAAATCGCATATATTCCTGTGGCGCTGCGGGTGCGGCATAATCCCGAAGGCCGGGCGGCGCGCAGGGGGAGGGTTTCACCTCTGACGTCACCCGGCCCGGTTAACTGCCGTAATTAAGATTTATTGTTCCTCATATCAGAAAAGTTTCAGGGAAGTTTCGGGCTGCAGCGCGGGAGTTATTTATTGCTCGGGAACATAATATGTTACACAGCGCGCAGCCGTTAGTCATCCCGGGTACGTGGTCGAACAATGGAAAAAACAAGACATCGGCTCTAAGGCGGCCATTGTGCGCCGCTGATAACAGCTCCTAAGAAAAATGTTTCGCGGCGCTGCGCTTTTTTGCGCGGTCACTTTACAAGATACGACATTTCTGCCGCTTCATTATTTAGGAGTGGTGTATGTGCACACGTAAATAAAAAATATAGAATATTTTTAAAAATTACGCCAAAAATATCGTGGTTAACTTTTTTATTAATGAAAAGAAAACACTTTGGTATAAAACCGATATTGGTTAAATTATCAAAATGTTTTGGATACAATGGTACCTTCATCCGAATACAACGTAAATTAAAATTAAAATTGGAAGTTTAGACATTAACAAAAAATATATATAGGTAAATTTGAGTTGAATAACTGATTAAATAATAATGTCAAAATAAATTTTATAGGTAAATAACAAATAAAATGATTTTGTTATTATAATACGTAATTTGCTACTAATACTTTTTCACATTTTTAATTTATCTAACTGTAATCTTCGTTTCGTCAATTGTATTCAAACTTTCTAAACCCTTGTTAATATTAAAATAACGGTTTGTTTACAAAAACTTATTAGAAATTTCGGAATAATTATTACTCTTTTAATGTTTGAAGTGCTCTTTAATCCTATTTTAAAAATTTCTACAAGTTTTACTTATATAAATATGATTGAAATCATTACGAATTAATTCATAAACCCCCGCTTTTAAAAAATATAGTCGTTATCCTTGTTATTGTTATTTTTAAATTATATATTATAATAATCTAATGTATACTGAATGATTCTTTAATTTGTTATTAGTATATGAAACAGGTTGTATATAATTTTAAGATGTTTTTAATTGTTGACTTTGACATATGGTATTTAAGAAATAAGATTTTTCTCTAATGCTTTTCAATATCAACTATTTATTGGTGGATAAACAAAAGATCTAAAAGTCTCTTTCATATACTTTTTGTTTAACATATTACATATATATGAATTAATTTTTTTTCATAATATTTAATTCAATGTTGAAGTTATTAGTATGTATGGGAATTTATTAATTATTTAACTAATGGTGGTTAAAAACATACTTGGCTCTTAATAATTACACTATTATCATAATTGTCATTTGATTTGACCTATATCATGGCGAATGAATTTTTAATATTAGATATAAGCTACTTTAATAATTGACCATTGTTTTACAAAAGGTAAGTTAGAAATATGGAAAAAAAATGCCAACTTTGATGTCTCTTATTTCCATAACTATTATTGACATCAGAAAATTATTGCTTGATCATTTTATACTCATTATTTTGGTAGAAATGTATCTGAAAAATTCTGTGGACTAGCTAGCTTTGGTATATTCTGTATATGTAAAGGGAAAAACTAGTTTGTCGAAAATTAAAATATTATATAATGGAAAAATTTATTTTTACTGAAATGCTTATGCAGCGTAAGAAGGAGACTTATCATAAAGACTTCTCATATAAAAATTATGGATAAGTCTGTAGTAAAATAAGAGTAACTTTAAACACATATTTTAATTTTTTAATGTACATTACAAACACATAAACACATTAATTTCGCAACATATTTTATCTCCAGTTTTTAGCAGATTTTAATATATTTGTTTATAAACAATTGTTTTTTGCATTGTTTCAGGTAAGCGAATTTCTCTCCAATCACCATGTTTGCCATGACTAAATTAAGGTAATCAAAAATGCTTATTGTTCTTTCCCGGGGGTGGGTGTGGAGAAGAACCTTGATGTTCGGAATTCCAATGAAACTCGTTTTCGTGGCCTTCAAATATTTATTGGTTTAAAATTATTACAGGTAATGATAGTTTGGTTCTAATACAATAGCAGTACCATTCCAATACCAGAATAAGAGACCCTGCAAAAGGGCGCCTCTCGCTTTGTACCATTCGCTCTCTCGTTCTTCCAGGCCGTCTGTCACTCTCACTCATCAGACAGACGTCACTCGGATCCGTTATACTTATCTTATAATAATTCATCAACTCACCGGAATTTTTATTACAATTATACTTAATTGTGACACTTAAAAGACAGAAATGTTGAAATTTGAAAAGAAAATGTTATTATAGCTTTGAGTTGTTAATTCATTGATTTTGTTTGTATTTCGAACCGAGAACTTTTTTGATTAATTTAAATAATTTCTATAAATATCATCATCAGTCGTTATGTGTCCGCTGCTTGAAGTACACCTTCCCAAGTGTTTCCCAATCTAAGCACTACTTGGTGACTGCTTTCCAGTGATTGTCCGTTACCCAATTCCTTTTAATTTTCTTAGCGTATTCAATTTACTACAAATTTTAAATATTTTTATCCATGTAGACTTTTCTTTTCCTGTCACTTTTCCTGTTGCCCTATAATACACCTTTCCATTTCCATGTCTGCTTGCGTTAGTCATTTTATACCTCTTTTTAGTGAGGATAGGTACATGTTTCTTAAGAAAATACGACAACAGAAAGTATGCATTGATTCAACATTTTTGTTGAATCAATGCATACTTGACACAATGGAAGATTTCTTTAGAAATGTTTTTTAAATTCTATAAAATCACAGACCACCAAAATATAGTGACATTAACTAATGTAAATTTCCTAGTACACAACCTGGTACCACACAGCTGGTCCCAATGCATTTAACCAATTTGAAAAATTACTACGAGATTGTAAATTTTGAAACAATTAACATATGTATCAAATTAAATTCTTTCAAAGTATAACGTCTTATTGTCGCGTTTTATACCGATTTCTTGTTTATTCTAAAATTTCCAAGGTGTTTTTAATTCCTCAATTTTTTGCTGTTTCTTTTGTTTGTAACATCTTGTGACAATACAAAGCATATAAATATTTAATTATAATATATAACAGTTTAAACATAATTTTGTTTAATATCAAAAACCCAGAATTTATTAAATAAACAATTTTAAAATTATTTTGCTTAATATTTTAAAAATAACTGTTCGTATCACTTTCCAACAACCGACCCTTCCGCCGTATCAGTATTCCCTTCTCTATGGAAATTTATAATGACTGCAAACAAAACACTTGCTGAGACCTATTTCCCTGCTCGGGTTTTTCCTTACAAAACCTCCAGGGGGGGGCAAACATGCTTGACCTACATAATTCAAGACCCTTTTTATTCCATAGTTATTCCCTTTTCTCTAAAGAATAATACAAAGGAGGTATTAACAACAAAACTTTGCTTCAGCCTTGCCACAGTTACGTTTAACGGATTTTATAATTCTAGGTTATTTTTAATGTAGTAACAATCTGCACGTAATAAACACGTAGCACTTCTCAAGCAAAAACAGTACAATGTTAATAAATAACATATACATTTGTTCCCGACGTAAATCGCAGGAAAAAATCATGGAACGGGGTTGTAGAATAATAAACGGGAAATCAGTTTAGGGATGGAAGGTAATACGGGAAGGAAATGATTGTGGACCGTAAATTTAAGGGATGAAAAGGAGCAAGATGAGATGATCAACTCACCATTACTGAAAATGTTCCTTTCCTTCAGGTCTGAGTCCCACTCCGACGGGCGATGAATTTGACACTCACAACACCTTTCTTCATTCTGATGATCACTAAGAACACAATATTGCGATAGATGCACGTAAATTCTTTCGAAAGGTTGAGTTCGACGATCAGTTAGGTATATGGCGACAAAAATGACACTTAACTGACCGAGCGGTAGATTTCAACTGATCAGGTAGGTAGATAGGCGAGGAAGAAGGGGTGTCGTGACGTAAATGCCAGACATCCAAAATTTGACAACATCAAACGCCTATTATGAATAAACGAATAATTAATGAATGCGAATATCGAACAGCGTTGAAAAATAGTTTTAAAGATAACTTTTGTTACTCATATTGTTAGGAACGAAGGAAACATATTGCAGAATAAGTATTTCAATACCTAATGTAATAAGAAGCGTAAAACATACAATAAAGTGTTTCCATTATTTCTTATTAACAAATTTATACTTATCTTTATATTTAAATTATAAGTAACATGTAACATAAAGCCGATTCCTCGGCAATGAAATAGATCATAAAAGTAATGTTTTTATTGTATCTGTATAATAATTTTACAAATTCAAAAACGAGGAGAACTGCATTTAATCGAAAATTTTTTGAACGTTCTCGGAGTTTAAGAATAATTTGGAAACAACTGGGAACTGGTGGAAAGCACGGGAATATCTGAGAAAATTCGAGAGAAAACATTTCGAACGTACATAGCGATAACTGTGAATCTGAGCAAACAGACAACCAGCGAATGAAGAGTACCTGTATGTAGATTATTTTAGTGTACGAAGTGCGAATTACGAAATAGTCTATAAAATAAAAGTTTCAATGAATTTAAGTGGGTTTTTTGGATCCCACCGCCGCCAAACCGTGACGTTATCAATCCAATTACCGTGGTACTTACTATCACGCTATTTCCTGGGGGGCTAGGCAATGAGGATGAAGCGCCATACTCCTCTGTCCCGACACACAACTCGCTTCATCTATATGTAATTTAACACATCGGCGCCATCTCGTTGATTGTTGAGACATCTAACAGTACCATCTTGTTTTTCCAAGTGTATATACTTTTCATTCAGTTCAATTCAGTTTTAAAAAATACAACGTGAATTATAGCCTAGTTAGGAAATTTCATTTAAACATTAAATAATTTTGAAAGAGACGAAGATTTAAATGAAAAATAATATTCTTTATGCATGCTAAATTCTTTCCCCTCCTCGGAGCTTCCAGACATGCCATCCTTGTCAAGTTTTTTTTATTTCAATCGAAACTTCTGGAAGTCTGATAAAACATCGCAATATCCTGACTTTGAAAGGTTACGCAATACGCTATACGTGTAATAACGTCGAATTGCATTGACTTTCTATTTGAACTATTGAATAAGTTTAAAATTTATATTGTATCCATCCAGACATTTATAGAAAACGAATAAAATATTTTATTTTACAAATAATGTAACATTGGTAACAAAAGAAAAAATAAGCCTACAAGATAAATGTAGGTATGATATTCATATTTGTATGAGACATATATTTGAAAAGAATAGACCCATTTTTTTGTTCTATTTATTTATTAAATGTTAGAAGCGCTGAAAGATTATATGTGGTCATGACATTGTCTTCTCTTACCGGGGGTTCCGGATTCGATTCCTTATGAGGTCACAGTTCCTTTACATGATTATCTCAAGCCTATGTAAGTGTTTTGCTACAGTATTTGTATAACCTATTGTTGCGTTAAAGAAACATAAATAAATTAAAAGTAACATCGGCATTATAGATCAAGTTGCTTCTTTTTTAGCGTTTAGTTTTTTTGAAAATAGTAAAAATATTCACATGACACGTATTCCAAGTTCGCATTTTTTCTTAAAAGAAAAAATAAAAATAAGTGTAACAAGGGCGTATTGTAGAGTAAAAAATAAAATTAAAAAATAGTGAAAATAACATTTGAAATACTTTGTTTAGCAAAAATACGTTATGAAAAAAATAGATTTGAGAACACAAAATACATACAATACCAATTTTTTACTATATTTGAACAAAACTTAAGCTTATTTTATGAAAATAAGACTAATTTACTAATTGAAGCTAGGTTCGAACCCTCTTTTACTAGTCTTCCAAGCTCGTCATTTTATTTCCGTTTAAATATATAAATAATGTTCAATTTTTGTTTGTGTTCGTTACGCCAGTGCTCGTTATATTAGTATTATTGTGATTTATTCTTTAAATCTGTTACACTAGTTACCAATAAAATAATACTGTGTAATCTGTAAAAATAACCGTTTGGACACATCACTAGTATACTAACTCCGAGGTATCTCGCTACGGAGACGTTCTTAGTCTTTTACAAGATCTACGAGATTCTGGATGGTCCTTAATCTGTCTAAAGGCTTTCGCACCGCGTGACACGGAATGCATCTTGGTATATTTTCACCTCAGCTGAATTTATGCTCCTCATGAAACAATTCTCAAAGTAAAACGTGAACAATTCATCTTATTTATTTTAGAAGGAAGGGAGCTTTAAAATTTTTGCATATAATACTTAAAATATACAAGTAATATTAGTAGCATTTGTCAATTTTTTTTTACATGTATTTTCGTCATGCGCGAATGATCGATGTTGTATGTATGTGTATGTTTGTTTATATTGTCACTGTTTTATATTGCTTTTCTTCATATACTTTATTTTTTGTAAAAGCCCTGAATAATAAATAAATAAATAAAATGTTCTGTAAAAGTGGGCCACGTATGAATGGACTGAATGAAAAAATAAATTTATCTTAATGCCCTAGGGCAATTACGATGGCAACATCTAACAATAAAATACTATAAAGTATGCATTAGAAAACTTCTGTATCTACGTATAATTTTTTTACCGGTGAAAAATTAATATGTTCGTTGAAATTATGATGTACAATATTAAAGGACTAGCTATGTCCCGTAAAAATGACATACTTAGTCTTTACTAGCATACATTTCGGCCGCAAGGCTGTAAGAACAGCGCCATCTAGCGTAGCGTGGCATTTTGCAACATCTTATAGTGTTGTTGGCAGACATTGTTTGTTATATAAAGAATTGTGCATTATTTAGCTTTTTATACTTCATAATTTTTTACTTCCATAATTAATCGTGTTTTTTACATCTTTGCAGATATCTTCTTCTACGTCTTTTGTCTAAGTTTTAAGAAGCTTACTAACTGTTGGGGGTAAATATGTGAGGTGACACATTTCGTCTCACACGACTGCGCGCATACGTACACAATACATATACACACATACTTTCTCACTCTTCCGCATATTTGCCCTGAAGAAACTTATCTAAGTGAAGTTGGTCGGCGTAGTATTTAATAAAATTCGAGGCATTATAGAAAATTGTTATTTTATCTAAAAAAAACTTTAAAATCGTGACTCATATTTGTCTCTACTCGTGTGAGAGTTCTATGTAGATAAAGAAGTGTACCAATTTACGAATGCATAAAAGAGTAAAATATTAAAATTTCCTCCTTAGCGGTAGACATTATTGCACCGCCCCGGCCATAAAACCGGAGGCTTGTACAATATACGGAGTCCGCCAATTTTATTGGAAAACGACCGTTTTATGAAAGAAATAGAGGCTCGAATAATAAATAAATATGTGTGACCAGGGTATAATCGTAAATAGGGCGCTGTTATCTCTCCGCCGCAGCAAATTGGACACATCGCGATCAAAAATACGAAATGGTACCGCACTTAAACTTCCAATATTTCCTCCCGCACGTATAAAATAAATTTATGTCGGTCGCGGATGAACCTCCCTCCCCTTCGAATCCCTTTGATGTTTTTCAAGTAGGAAGACCAACAAAGAACCTCGAGACACATCAATTTCAATGACCAAGAATAAACATTTCGATCTGAATATGGTCTTTATACGAAATCTTCCTTCCGCCTAAATTCTGAAATCCACAAATAACATCTATCGATCCGTTGTCAATACAGACACGTGTGCACGTATAGTACCATTTGTTCCTGGCACGTGATGAAACACGAGTACGCTTTGTCTATTTACTTCAAAGTACTTAGACTACTGTAATGGTATCTACGCACATCTCCCGAAATAGGAAATAATCAAACTACAATCGGTATTTAATGCCGCTGCAAGACTCATTACTGGCATATCAAAGTCTGCGCATATCTCACACCATCCTCAAAACCTTCACTGGCTTAAAAGTCCAGACAGTTTGAATATAAGTTATGCCTCACAATATTCAAGGCTTTTCACAACATGGCCCCTCAATACATTACCGACTTCTGCATTCCATTTTCCGCAAATAACAGACAGCTAACTCTTCGCTCAGCACCAACATCTAATTAAAATAGGTTTTAGTTGAAGCAAATTGCGTCCACAAACCCAATTTCGACGACCGTACTTTCGCGGTGGCTGAACCACATTTCTGGAATAAACTGAGACAAACAGCTTACCACAGTTCAAAAAACAACTAAAGACGTATTTGTTTAGATAATCATATAAAAACCTATTGAATCAGACCGTTACATCACTTCGTAATGTTTCCCATACCTAGTATGCACTCCGCGAAAATACCTGATTCTTTCTAGCACTCCCAACTATTGTAGTTTTAAATTTTAATTCCATTTTTTGCATATCATCTAGTGAATAAGTATGTAATAGTAAATAAGTGTTTTGAGTCAGTAAGTTGTTTTGTGTGAAGCGCCCTTGAGGTGAGTACTTACGAAAACGGCGCTATACAAATGATCCAAATATTATTATTATTATAAAGTAACTTACTCAAAGTACTTGTATTATAGAGCAAAGTAACCAAATATGGAATAATCTCCCTAATATGGAATACCGCCATTTCTCGTAAGCAAATATGATATTCTGTCTCTTTCAATCACTATACTTACTTACAGGTTTAGACTTGTGTTGTGTTAGTGTTGTGCCAACGGTGAGAGTGTTTTGTTTTGTATCCCTGTGAGAATGCAAGAGAGTGATTGCGGGCCCTGGGCACATAATGATTGTGCTGGTGCAGAGTTCGACACCTGGATTTGCGATTTTTTCGAGTAGATTAAGTTTCTTACTTAGATTTGACCAACGTTCCTACAGATAGACCTATAAATTAAAGTTTATTGTTCTAGCTTCCATGTTTGGGTACCTATTCCGTAAATACTTTAAATTAATAAATGTAACAGGAGACTGTTATTAAGTTAAGTGCAAATGTATGACTGTTTATAATTACGAAAACAAAGTTTTTGATTTATAATATCTTTTTTTTTATGTTACAAAAAGAAAATGGTATTCCATATTTGATAACTTTACTCTAGTATTAAGAAAAAATATACAGGGTGTAACAGAGCTAGTCCACAATGATCCAATATCAATAGTTATGGAGACATGCAATATCAAAATTTGCATTTTTTTCAATATTTCTGACTTACTCATTTCAAAACGTTGAACTATCATTACAGTAGCTTATATCGTTTGTAAAAAATTTATTCGTTTCAATATAAGTCAAATAAAATGATAAATACCTTAGAAAAAGGTTTCAACATTAAAATGGAAGGAAGACAAAGGCAATATTATCTCTACTTGAGTTTAAATACATTCTTTTTATATTTAATACCCAAGTTACGAGAGTGTCAGAATCTTTCATCGACAGGCGAAGATTTCATTAACTAGACATTTTTTTTTTTAAATAGAAATGCGAACACGGAATTCGTGTCACATCAATATTCTTACTATTTTCAAATTAAGCTAAACGCTTGTGCTATGAAAATAGGACTAACATGCTTGTCTGGAGTGATATTCGAACCTGCGACCTTTGGATCACGAGGCGAGAGTCCTAACCACAAGACCAACAAACTACTACTACATTTTACATGGATTAGGTGGAAATACAAATATTTAATTGATTAGCTTACTTACTTACTTATTTACTTAACTTTCCGCCGTTTTTCCGTTGGGGATAGGCAGAGAGGATAGAGCCCCGCACTCTTCTATCCTGACACACAACTCTCCTCTTACCCACATTCATACACCTTCGCATGTAAGCTCGACGATTATTGAGGCTTCTAGCGGAACCATCTTCCAGTATCTGGTTAATCTGGTCATGCCACGTCTTCCACGGTCGGCTTCTTGTTCTGAAATCATCACTTACGATGCATATATTTTTTACCATTCTTTCCTTATTCATTCGCTCTATATACCCAAGCATTGATTTATCATTGATTTAGCTACTGATAAAATGAGCCAGAGTTACTGGTGTAATGGTGGTTGTAACGGGAATATTGAGAGGAGAAAAGATGAGTTGGTGATAGTGAGTTCAAATTATTTAAATTATTAGACTAAAGTTTAGATTTTCAAAATTATTATTATTATATTTATTACCTTTATAAACGACGCGATAAAGATTAATAGTGCATTCATGACAATAATGCGGGTTCATTATTTCTAGAAAATTACACAGACTTTTAAAAATATTACTCTTAAAATAAACAGTTTATACAAGAAACATTGAAATATTTATTTACATTAAAATATAATATAAAAATAATCCATTAAAAGGCAAAGGCAGTAACAAATGTATGACTAAAAAGTTTACAAATATTTTCTTTCAATTAATTATACAGATAGGACTGTTAATTTACTGTGAGACATTTTTTAAAGCCCGGAACATTTATTTTACAGTGTTTTGAACAATAAATTCTTGGAATTATTTAGATAAATTGGTGTGTAATCCTTCATCTGAGTTTTTTAAACGTAGCGTTATTAAAATCTTACTTTATAGCTATTTGACCAAATAATTCATGGATACGTTCCTTAAACGATAAAACGATGGAAATGAAATTATTATATTACATATTTTATTCAAAAAACTCCCAAATGAGAATAAAATACTATTTTGGGTTAAACTGCAGACTTTGAATTTAATTGGTAGAACTAATCTCCTTCAACGAAATTCACTCATTTTGCAATAAACAGTAAAACGTCATTAATTAGAAATTCAAGGGACCCAAAAAGAAATATTTCGAATTTAACTCAACTAATTTGGAATTCGCCAAAAATTGTAAAATTCATGAAAAAAGACGTTAATATTATGGAAATTATTCTTAAAACGCAATATTATTACGATAATGCAAAGTTCAGGACATTTCAAAAATTTTGAGAAAATCAAATTTTTTTTTCCATTTCGTTACATTTGAATAGCCGTGATCGAGAATGTATAATGTTATCGTTAAATAAAAAATTAAATCGTGTTATTTTAAATGTATTGATTTGCGGCTGACTTAAGGGTTTAAACTTTATTCCCGAAAATTATTTCGAATTAGTTGAATTATCCAGATTAATCAACTATACAATTAACTTGTGGGGCTTTGTGTTGTATTTTAAATGACAAATTTCAAATTAGCCGAGTTCGAATTAACGAGATTTTACTGTACAAAGCTACGCATATTCCGTTTAAAACAACCACTATACATTCTGAAAAGCCTTAAATAAAACATTTACAAAATGAGTAATGCGTAGGTATTTCGTATAATATTTTAAAGGTTCTTTTATTGTCATCACCGATATTAATATAAAACCTTCGCCACGAAGGGAAAAATTGTCCATTTAGAAGAAAATAATATTTTGAGGTGTAACATCCCTTCCCCCGCCAGGCGAATAGACTTTCAGTGAAGGGAGGTATTTTCCGAAAAGTCTCTTAAGGGCTTATTACGTTGATTTATGTTGTATTGTTCCCTCCTTTCGGAATATCTGCATGTTTTTCTTGTTTTATTTCTCTGTGTGGGATGCGACCCACTTTCATCTTGTCCTGGTTTCCAGCATCCATTTGGGAGATTACAATCCGGCCGTTTGATATTTAACAATAGTACTTTTTTCGACTTGAAATTATGCAAAACGTTCCCGATGTGATTTATATATCTTTACGTATTCACGATATTTTTTAATTTATTAAGTTTCCACGAAATCCTGTTTTGTACAGATTTTTTAATCAAAGAAAAGCGTTTCGTTTAAGGCGATTAATTTTTAACAGTAGCAGTAAAGCAATCGGCTCTTAGGCACTGCGGGTACTTTATATGATTTTAGGCCGATTGCTTATTGCTAGGCCCTGTGAGCTCATCCACCCGAAACTGGCCAAAATATCGTATATGCAGAAAGTAATTGAAATTCATCAATAAAATGGATGGACAACATGAACTATGGTGTATATCCTTGGTTTAATTATAATATTTTATATTTTACTACTCGAATTTCGAGAGTATCGGAATGTTTCATCAACAGGTGAAGTGTTAAACTGAGTACATTCAAATACAGATATACTTTTTATTGATTAGTTAGAATACAAATAATAAATTAATTAAGTAGGCGACACAAAGAGCCGGAACCGTTTTCGAGAAGTCTAGTTTATACAGGTGTCTCGTAGGTAGTAGCAAAAACTTCAAGATCTTCTTCATTCAATTTCGAATAAAAAATATTCTTTACACTTTAGTTGAAATGTCGTCAGTTACGGAAATAAACGACATCAAAATTTGCATTTTTTTTTTCAATATTTCTGGCTGCATTGGTTTGCTGTACCGTGTCGAAAACAGGGTGTGTCTGTGTTTATGTATTCCATGGCAATACCGTGTCGGAGATACTTTCACGAGTTGTCGTGTGTTAAGTGTTTGTTTCGTCTATTGTCGGTTCACTATCTTTGCGGAATCCACGACGAGATTAGTTTTGCAATCCAACATTAAACCACAACATCATTAAACACTCGTAACATGTCAGTCCAGATATGGACCCTGCAATGGGATACGAAACGTCGGCCAGAAAGGTCGTAGAAACACGGCAAAATATCCAACTGCTAGAATAGACTAATTTGTTTCAATTTTTATTGTCTTATATCGTGTCTTCTTCATTTGGAAAAAACCTTTCCATCTTATATGTACACCCATTAATTATGAATATAAATAACGAGACTTTTACATTATATTTTAAATATTTTTACGTATATTTAAACATTGAATCTGTCATTAGATGAATCAGCCGTTAGAAGCCCCAACAACCGTCGAGCTTGCATGCGAAGATGTATGAATGTGGATGACGCTAGAGTTGTATGTGAGGACAGAAGAATATGGCGCTCTATCCTCTCTGCCTACCCCCACGGGGAAACGGCGTGATGACAAGTTAGTTATTTCTATTTAATCTGTCATTAATCACAATGCAATTATTTAATGTTCTTCCCGAAAACATTAAGAGTGTCACTTTTTAAAAACATTATTAAGGGCGTTATGCAAAAGGTAATAACATTGAAATGCTTTTGTATCCATTTTATCATAGTCAATGTAGACTTCTTAGACTTTATTGATAGTATTGACAACTGCATTTGCACAAGTACCCAAATGCAGAAGACATGTTTTAATATATTTATGTATTCATTGAACTGTGTTTTTTTTTTCAAGATATATAACGTCTCATGGAGACGAAGCTATTTTTTTTATAAAGGAAATTAGATATGTAAGTCTTCATCTGGAAATTAGATATGTAAGTGTTCATAGGAGTAACGACCTATGGTACGGCTGACTTAAGTAATCACTCAACACAATGTAACGTTCACCAATTCCACCCATGATAGACTACCACAAGTATCAAATATTTTGGAAGCTGTTTATATGTTTTACTTGCACGCCTCGTTTCGTATGTTAGTTGTATTTTTACTACCACCACCTACAGTCGAATACTTTGTCATTTCCATATCCACTTAATCCAGCTATACGATAGGTTGTTAGCCCTATGAACACAAAAAAAAATACTTTCATACTTACTGTCCCATATAAAAAATAGGATCGTCTCTATGAGCTATAATATATCTTGATTTAATGATGTCCCCCTGGAAATAAAATCTAGTATTGTATTCTTGAAGAATTTGAACATACTCTAAATATTACGTATGTATTTTTTTCATTTTTTCATACAAACACAATTTTTTACATTCGTTATGTTATCTCCTATTGCTTTCAATCATATTTACTTGTTTTTTTCTGTGCATTCTCTACCTATATCTACAATCTAAGAAATTAATAAATTTTACAAATTATCTTGTCCTCATTTTGTTATTACGCTGCTCATCTCGGCACAGGTCCATTCTAGTGAGATGAGTGGCTCATCTCCTCACATCTATTTAATTTCAATTTAAATTCAAAAAGTGCCAAACTTATGAATAGCGCGAAAGCATTCAGCGCAATCACAAGTGCATCTTTGTGCACTTCAAAACGCATCATTTTTCCGGTAAAATAGATTTTCTGCCGTGCTCGTCAAAACGTTATGCATTCGCGCGTCGACATTCCGGTCCTTTGTGCCGCTGTTGATGTTTCCCCCGTAATGCCTTTAACAAAAGTGCATTTCGCCCAATAGCCGTGAGACGCTTTTAAATTCACCGTTTCCCAGCAGCATCAAAGCTTTGTACCCGCATCGCCTCTCCAGGGCTGTCGTAATCTGCCCGAGCCACGGCTGACGGCCAAAGCCGATCACCATTTGTTCAACACATTCAAGGCGACGTTGCGCTGATGGAAAAACACCCTCGCAGTCAGGAGTCCGGTAATGAAATCATGTTTCCGTTCACTTCTTTGCAAGTTTATCTGTTGATACCAGCTGTGTTTCTCGTTTTGTGAGTTGGACATTGATACATATTTTGGAAGAAAGCAACTGAATTCAATATTTATATGACATATTATTAAGTTGTTTTTTTTTAATTTGTTTACTTTCACTATTTGTTACAACGATTAGAACGATTTCGATGCTAACGCGTCATCTTCGGTAATGTTACTAATACTAAACTGAAGATTAAAGAACGGCGTGAGGAGTGGGGTGGATATTAGAGTCCGGTGGGCATGTGGGCGTGGTCATTAGGCGCAGAAGGGGGAACGTAATAGATGGAGTTTGAATATTGATTACATTTATGTTGTTGTTAATCGTTATATAACATAAATGTAAAAAAGGAAAGAAACTCGATATTTTAGAAAACTTAGCGATTAATAGTAGCATATCTAAATGTAATCAATATTCAAACTTTTACGTCCCTTCTTCTGCGCCTAATGACCACGCCCGCATACCCACCAGACTGTAATCTCCACCCCGATGATGCGTTAGCATCGAAAACTTTCTAATTGTTTTAAATAAATAGTGAAAGTAAACAAAGCCATAAGTTTTTAATAATTTTTTAAAATGGCCTTTCACAAAATTTCACAAAAAAATTTCGCAAAAAGATAGTTTTTTTTCCTTTCAAGCATTTACCGTACAATCCAGGAGTGAGTATCTTACATGTAAGTGATCTTCTGTCTGATGCTTCATTAAATACGTCTACATGCTCGATTTGTTTTGTTTAAAAGTTGCGCACTACGCGTTATGGTTTGCCTATTCATTACATCAGTTCTACATTTTGAAACATAGATAATGCATGACCTCATCGCATAGTTGTTTGGTACGAATAAACCGTGATTCTGTAGTAAAGTGATTCTTGCGATTTTGACCCCCTGAAAATCACTAGACCCTCCTGTCATCGCATCACCGATAATATCTTGAAATCTGAACAGCATAAATAAATTATGAAAGAAATTTTATTTACAAAAATTAATAATTGATATGCATACGTGTCGCATCAATATTTTTGTTATTTTTGAACTAAACTAAACGTTTGTACTTTGAAAATAGAACTCAATTGTTGATCTTCTGGAGGGGGGCTCGAACCGCCGTCCACTAGCTCAGTAGGCAGAGTCTTAATCACTAGAATAACGTGTTAATTATTACGAGATTTATATTTAATTTCCGTTTATTTCGCTGAAATTATAGTTTAGTATAGCTTTTTGCATGTTTCAATTGATGTATGTATATATGTACTGTTCAATTTACCATTCACATCCAAATATGCCATTTTACTATTAATATATTATTACATTATTTATTATATATGCTCCCTCATCTACACGTAATTCGAATTCATTAGAACAACGGTGTAATTGGCAGAAAATAGTTATTTTTTTTTACATTCTGTGTATTTCACTTTTATATGAACTGGGAATTATATTATTTAAATAAAAGTTACAGAATGACGTATAAGGCTTAGTATCCCTTTTCGCACCCCTGTTTCCAAAGCCTTGAAAGCTCGCCTTGCGGAAACGCTGTTCTCTAAACTTATTTGGGTCAAGAACGCGACATATCCACCTACAACTGTTGGCTACGCTGCATGCATTCGAAATAGTTTATTACAAGAAATGCACCTGGACGAAAAATGCAGCATTAATTTCTTTTTGTAGATATTTGTAGAAAATTTTCTTAAGAACGCAAAATGATATAAGCAAAAAATATTTCATAATTTGTAATTTAAAAAATAATTTTTTTATTTGTTTGATTATTCACCAATTTTTACAACGGTATTTTCGAAGTGTTTATTGCAATAAACAGTATTTGACAGAGCTAGTCCACATGAGGTAGTCGAAAATATTGGAGTTTTTATATTTATGGAGATAACCCACTTAATTTTTTTTTTAAAACTTTTATTTTTAATCTTACTAATCTTCTGTGAAACCTTTGATTATCATAAAAATCGATATATTCGACCGTATTCTGAAGTTAACAATATTGCTATTTCTGTATCTCAATAGTTATTGTATAACATTGCAATGTCGCCAATTTGGACGTTTTATGTTTGACAGGTTTAAAATGAAGGAATTCAATCAATCAAAAAGCTCTAAAACGTAAAAAAACGTAAGGTTATTTAATAAGCTTTTTAATTTATTGAATTCATTAATTTAAAACTTGTCAAACTAAAACATCAAAATTGATGGCATTACAATGTTATACAATACTGTCAAGATACAGAAATAGCAATATTGCTTATTTCAAAATACGGCCGATAAAATGTGGGGTATAAAAGCAAAGGCAGCAATATCCGAAAAAAAAATGCAGTCATCAAGGATTACTTATTTACAATTTACTAAATCCGAGATTTTATAGGAAATAAAGTCTATACATTTATAGAAAACATGATTTTGTAAGCGATAGATGTATAAAATTTAAAATACAGTACTTTTTAAATTAGTAACCTTCGCTGACTAAATTCAAAACAATTTTTTTTCGATATTGCTGTCTTTGCTTTTATACTCCGCGTATCGAATATTAAAAATTCATTCGCTTTAATGCGAGTCAAATAAAAATAGTAAAACATAACATTATCAAATAATGTTGAGAGAGAAAGACATAACATCATTAAATATTAAAGACAAAATACATTTCTAACAATAATATTTACTGAGAAATATTATGAAAAAACAAATTAAATAAAAGCGTGCTAAAATCGGTAAACAAGGACAAATAATGATTAATATTCTCATATACTTTTTCTCTCTACATCTTAACCTACGTTTTCTTATTCATTATTAAAGTAATGTTGCGGGATCATGACTGTAGCAGGCAAATGAAATACTAAAAACAATTCAAATTTTTATTTACTACTTTTATTACTTGACTTTGGGTAGTAAATAAAAATTTGCCACTGAACACGAATTTAACCGTGCCACCTCATTAAATTCACGCAATTTGTCACTAGTCTCTTTCACACAGGTTCGCACTGATTCAAGTGACTCGTCTATGGAACATTTTTTATTGCGCTGTGACTATCGCATCGATCACTATCGAGAATATTCCACTCGCAAGTGGGCACTTCTTCACTGGCCGATTATAATTCGGCTGTCAAACAAGAACTTATAATTTTCTGTCGCTTCTCGAATATTCCAAAACATTCTAGTCAATTTAACATTCACGTAAGATGTTTAAAAGTCTTCGATTACATGTAATTACCACCGCTTTAGACTTTCTTGACAGTGTGTTATAAAACATAATCATTTTGTTGTCGATAAAGCGCATGGTCTTGACACTCGAAATATCCATACTACAACAACTAGCTACTTACACAGCTGACATTGTGCTTACGGATTCCGTCCTGGTTCTGCAGATCTCCGCTTATAATAAATCGAATGTATGCTGTACTTGTTGTGGTCACCGGCGAACGTCTCCTTTTGACTAATCTTTAACTCTTACGGCTTCGTCGAATTCGGAAACAGATCGACACGTCTATTTCCGAAAATCTTAAATTTTTGAATCTTGGGTACGTCGTATTTTTAGGAACTGCCCGAAAAACGTCAATCTTCCAACATAAGCAAAGACAACGGAACTCCGAAATCCTATTGACAACTGGTTCAGATATCGTAAGTTAAAATTCTGGCCAACGATTGGCGGTCAGTGATCACGAAACAGCTAATACTAAATAACTAGTAATGATTCAGATATTTTTTCTAAGTCTAGATTCTGGTTTTATGATGTATTTCATACGCTTTTTGTATCCGTAGAGAATTTATGAAGGGTAGGTATACATACAAGAGATTAATATCCTATATAATGTTTTGAATGTATTCGATTGTTTAATAATCTTCAGAGAATTTAATCGAGGTTGCTCAGTTTCCTTGGTACAGATATGCAGTTCAGCGCCGAATTTACAAGCTCGCTTGTGGACGTCATCGATATCTTATTAGTTTAATATATGTCGTAGTTTCCGCCGGAAGCCCTTACGTTTCAGTAAGAGGGCGCCCTATTTTCCGCGTGACGACACTTCCGTTCACCGCAGGAAGTCCGGTGTAGCGGAATAAACTCATTATTGTCCTCACAGTTACAAACTGTTTCGTGGGTCCCCGCCAAATAGGGTCAATGTGGATACGTACTATATACCTGATGATTTTTTCTAACTCAACGGTTATTTCTTCACGGATATGATTTTACGATCTTCTATAACTCCTTATTACTACCCTGCGATCTCGGGGCACAATAAATTACTATTGGCATGTACTATACCAACCCAACGATGATATTCTTTGAATTATTTCTAAATATAATTAAACTAATTAACTTTGTTTACACCACTAAAATTTATTTGGTAAATCCAACCGGTTTCGGAAACGACGTTCCTTCGTCAGAGTATACTTAATACTATAGTATTAAGTATAATTGACGAACGAACGTATACTTAATACTATACAGGGTATACTTAATACTATAGTATTTAGTAGAATTGAACGAACGTCGTTTCCGAAACCGGTTGGTTTTACCAAATAAATTTTATTGGTGGAAACAAAGTTAATTAGTTTAATTATATTCATAATGAATAACCACAAAGTTATAGCAAAATACAACAGTATATTTCTAAATAATTGATTATTCAATATTTATCTTCGAAAACAGCGTTGCGGTATCTTTTTAAGTGGTGAATCAGAATCAAATTGAAAAAACGTATGTATGTAGGTACAAGTTAAAGGTCAAATTAGGGATCTGAGATATCGAACTTCAAAATAAAATAAAACACATATCAAACAAAATCGCGATAATAGCCACGGTATTGACTTTATTGTATAGATAATTTTATGCCATTAGTTTTTAAATATAAAAACCCATGCAGTATCCAAATATGAAACTTCAAACTCTCTGAAATGCAATATTTGATGGACCCCGGTATCACGGACAATATCACTGGAAGGCGGATCACATTGCGGTCAGCTAAATCGGAGGCACTCCCAAGCTGGTAGTACCAAGGAGACCTGGAGCCACCAAGTTTGCGGAACGTGCTTTCAGCATTGCGGGCCAAGCTATGTGGAATCAGCCGTTTGTGGGAATTCAGGAATCTTTCAAGAAGAGCCTAAAAACTTACCTATTCGGGATGTCGCATCTGTAAGGCGCCTTTGAAGCGTCTTTGACGCAAAAACGGCGCTATATAAATCATCACAAACATAAACATAAACATAACCCTTAACTACCCAGTATACTTATGTAACGTTACTTGTGTAACGTTATACAGTGTCCAATAGACTCATCACCGCAATCCAGGGCAAATAAAAGAAAACAAAGATATGAATGCAACAGACAGTATTTATTAATTGACATTAAACTTTAAGTATTTAACCTAAAGGTTTTACTTATTCACTTACAAATGTTACAAATATTTTTTTTCCAGAATGTTCAGAACAGACATTTCGGTTGCATTTATCACAACACTGTTTAGAAGTCCTGGATATATTTGAAAGACGATATGACAAATATGAGGAGTCGTTTGAAAGTCAAAAACAAATTTTTTAACGGCATGTTCTTCAGCTGTTTCTGTGGCTCTTGCTTGTGAGTGCCGTGATTGTAAGTTTTAATCGAAATAATGACCAAGTCATGTCGAAAATGATTTAATAATATATAGTCATCCACTTTATTTAATGTTTCAGAGTTCTAACTAGTCTGAAAGTTGGTGAAAAATCTTTTACAAGATTACACCACAACAAACAAACAGAGATTTGAATAGTCATATAAAAAAATTCATCTTGTGGATTATCACTCATAAAATCTATGAAAAAAATTTACCCTCACTTTGTTCAAAATTCGTTTACATTTTATTACTACACAAATTTTTAGCCGATTATTTTTCAACTGAAATTGCATATTAAATATTTGACAATGTATGCATCCGATGAACAAAAATAACTGTAGAGAGCTAATGAAGTGTGTTTATTTATACCTGCACTAATATGTACCACATATTTTGATAAATTATTTTTTTATTTTATTACATTTTTATTGGCGGTGACATATAGTTAAAAATGAATTTTCTATTTTTGTTCTAACACATACAAGGTGTCTCATAGCTAGTAGCAAAAACTTTAAAGGTGGATACTTGCTTTATATTAAGTCGAAAATCTTCAAGTAACCATGACCTAATCAATTTATTTATTCATTTTTTATTTATTTATTTAACATAACATTACATTAAATTACATTACAAATATAATTATACAGTAATAATTTATCATACAATCATATGATAAAATATGTAACTACCCAACTAGGCTGGCCTGTTTTAGGGCAAGTTATATATTTCATTTTAAAACACAATATTCGAATATAGGTACTCATTAGTATATATTATTAATTAATGATTTAAGGTTCAAGTAAATTAGTACATTATAAAAATTGAAATTAGATTGATACAATACAAATATTTTAATTAAATTAATACAATAAAAAGTTAAATTAGAAAAATACATTATATAAATTAATACATTAGTCTAACAGTAGTTTTCCAAATAAGATAATTAGATATATACATTATATAAATTAATACATTAGTCTAATTGTAGTTTTCCAAATAAGATAAAAAATTTATAAATATTTAAAATGAAGAAGAAGAGAAAAAAATATATAATGATAATACTCATTTTACTAAAGAGTAAATGGTTATGGAGATATGTTATATCAAATTTTGCATTTTTTTCAGTATTCCTGTACTTATTTTTTGAAAAAAGTCTGTCATTACAGTAACTTTATATATATTATGAAAAATTCACGTGTTTTAATGCAGCTCAAATAAAATAATAAAAATCTAAAAAAAAATCTTTTTCATTTTTGCAACGTATTCATAATTTATTTGACTTGTTTTAAAACACGATATAAGTATTTTAATAATAGCAAAAAATAAGTCAGAAATATAAATTTCAAGCTTTGTTATTGCATATCTCCATAACTATCGACATTAGGTCATGGTTGCTCGAACATTTTCGACTCATCACTGCAGGAGTCCACCCGTAAAAATTTTGTTACTAGCTATGAGCCACCCTGTATAATGCGATGGCATATGGATTATACCCGCGCACCTAACTTAGTATATAGCCAATCAAAGGTATATAATCGCGTGAGCCAGGACCACTGCACCGGCGGGGTCGTGTCATGCGCCATGCAGTGTAATTACGTTCACCAACCAGTACAGCCCTGCCTACTTAAATTAATTACAATAAATGTTAGATCTAAGCTATTACGTGCCAATAATAGTTGTATATTAGGCAGTGACCTTTTCAACATAAAGGTTTTAGTGTAAGTCACTGTATGAAATGCCACACATTTTTAAATCACTTGTATGGAAGAGAATATCGTCTGGTTATTGTTAATTCGGTTTGTTTATAAAATTTTAAATGTCGTTTGTATGGTATGAAAACATATAAAAAAATGTTAATTCCTTCAAAACAATTATTTTATGAATATTTTTTAATTTTTTTTTTATTGTAAATAAAATAATACATAGTACACACATGTTACAGTAAATATTACATTTTTTTAATACGTATATAACTAACTGTCCCCAGAAAAGTAAAACTTGTGTTTGGGGACAGGAGTACATGATACGTAAGAGCATGAACGAATAAGTATGTACAAGTCAATAATGGAACAGTGAAAGAAATACAAACATCATAAGATAAATATTAGTGACTCAAGTTAATTATTTTCGGAGTATCGTTATTTTTTAAAATTCTAACTATTTTTTGTTTTAATTATGTATTATAATGAGAGGCTTAAAAGAATTTACAACCTGGCAATATGTCACTTGGAACAACACTATCTAAGGATGGAGAACGGCCTATATCAATCTAGGGTAACCTAACAACCTTCGGAAACTAGTACATTTTTTTGTACCTGTTTTTTCTGTTATCTGCCAAAATTCCCCGAACTCGGATGTCATAATATCCAAACGCTCTTACCTACTACAGTGTTCGCGTAAAGAAAATATTTCAGATTTGATACTTAGTCTGCTAACGTAAGTCTGGCGGTCGCTGGCTTCCACTCTGTGAGGACACTACTGGCATCGTTTCAATAACATTTTAATATACTTAGGTAGTTACATTTTAAAATTAGAAATTTGTATAAAAGTAAAACATTTATATACGAAATGTGTCGGTTCAAGTTGGTTGTGTTGGGGAAGTTACAGAAATATTTATTTTATTTTATAACATACACATTATAAAAAAGGTCGTAAATGACTCAGATAGATAGTGTGATATTAATGTACGATGCTAAATCATTTTATAAAATTGAAATCCATGTCCTGTCGAAGAACGTAATTTTTGACGAGTCATAACAAGTATAAATATAAAAACTTTATCTATAAAACGTATTGTATATTAACCTCGGTTTAGCCTTTTTGCGGACGCTGGCGTATTAGGAATGGATGGATGATCTACTAACTCTTACTACTACTATGATATTTTTGAGGTATAAAAACAAAGGCAACAATATCCAAAAAATTAAAAAAAAAAATTCAAATGCTGTCACCGGGGATTACTAATTTAAAATGTACGCAATTCTAGATTTTATGTAGGTAACTATTCCTACCAAAATTATGTTTCCTGTGAATTATAGGTTAATTTTTCCTATAAAATCTAGAATAACTTGCTTTCTTACTTACCATCACGTTGTTTCCCCGTGGGGATAAGCAGAGAGGATAGAGCGCCACACTATTCTGTACTGACATACAACTCTCCACATTCTTTAACGGGACCATATTCCAGTAATCTGGTCGTGCCATGTCTTTCGCGGTCACCGTCTCTTTCTGGCACTTGCTTTATACATCTTTCTTACCAATCTTTCCACATTCATTCATTCCTAATATTGCCATCTTTGCTCTATCACGAATCTAGAATTCAGTACGTTATAAATTAACGACTGCATTAATTTTTTTTTGATACAGCTGCCTTTGCTTTTATACCCCACACTTGATCTCGGGAATACAACCTGCGTAAATATATATAGGCTATTTTAAAAGATACACTAAGGGGTGGGTAATTCCAGGTGTTTTGAATCAGAGTTCCGCGAAGATTTTCAAAGGGCGGGGGGGGGTTCAAAAGAGGGATCGCCAATTAGGGCAATAAAAACCATCTTAGCATCTTGCAACCCTTGCTTAAATTCTGGAATTAATTATGCGTCGCGTATTCGCTAGAGGCCCCATCCAACCGAGTCTTACTCGGCGTCTTATTATATTCTCTTTGATGTTATTTTAAACCTTTTCGGATGTGGGAACTTTGCGGGCGCCCGCTTGTCTTCGGCCGTGGGTGGGTACGCGCGGGAGTGTTGGTGAGTGTTGTCGTGTGTGACGCTGTACACGTGTTTTCAGTGATGTATCCTTTACGGGTCACCGGCGGTGCGTGAAATCGGACGATCCTTAGAAATTCCTGAACCACACTGTGATTCGTTTAGGAAATATTTTCGTTAAACCAACACTATCTATTTTTGTATTTGCGATAAAGGGAACCAGGCCAGCGCTCGTTCTTTTATTTTATTTTAAATCGTCCTTTATCCTCGGGAATCTGTCATACGAAACTCTACGGCCCGAAATGGTTTAAAGGTTAAAGTACTCTTTGAAAGCGTACCTTGACCTTTAAATCATTCAATGTTTTCACTGTATTCGGGCCTACGTTTGATGTAAATTTTAAAGCCATGAACAATGTTCTTCTGGTTAAACTCTGTGTATTTTTATTACTGAAATTTTGTGGAGATTTTGTTAAGGGTTACTTTGGGTGCCAACAATGAAGATATAAATTGTGTGATTATAAAGAAGTGATTTTATACAGAAGTGTTTTATAATTTTTTATATAGGCCGAATTACAGAAGCGAAACACATCACAAAACACCTAGGCTTGAGTAAATCGCATAGATTAATTGTGATCTCACCGGGAATCGAACACGGAACCCTCGGTGTGAGAAGCCAGCGTCATACCCACTGGGCTATGAGGGCCGCCACGTTTTAATGATACTAAGAAAATTTTTGAAAAAAAAAATTACTGCGTCATATCCGTTCCCATGCAGCTCCTCCGCCGTAACTGAGATGCAACATTCTCTGGTGCAGTGGTTCCCAAAGTTGACAGGACCGCGACCCACCAAAACCCACCTCCTCACATTTTCCCGATACATATTGTAGCTTCGCGAAAGACTGTTCAATTAAGAAAAAAGAAAAACGTCAAAATATAATCGAAATTTTTCATTAAGAAAAATATTAATATGTGATATTTTAATGGGAAGGATGCATTTGTTGCCCCTTTCTTGTCATAACAACATTAGCGTCGACTTCAATTTCAGTCACTTTTAATCGCAGTGAATTCGATACGTCCAATTTATTTATGTATTTAGTCTTAATAGAAACCATGGCAGAAAGTCCTACTTCATATAAGTATTTGGTTGTGAAGGGGAGGAGGACTTTCAAGACTTCGTCAGATAAGCAGGGATATAAGTTTCAACAACGAAATGCCAGAATTTCGCTAATTGCTTGCGATTAAAAGTATTTTTCAGCGATGTATCTTCCGATAAATCAATAAGCTCTTCACTTGCTTTTGTTGACATTTCAGTCAGTATGTTGTCTTGAAATGGATTACAAATATAGTTTATCTTGTCGAACTGTTTGATCCCTTTTTCGAAGTAAGCGTTAAAGTTATTTTTCAACTCTGTTGACATTGACAATGAGTGACAATGCAGGCACTACATTGACATCTGGTTGCAATTCGTTTTCTATAATAAACATGACATGACCCGGACGAGACGTGTTGCGCGGTGTTGTGACTGCGACCCACCTAATATTCGCTCGCGACCCACCAGTGGGTCGCGACTCATATTTTGGGTACCACTGCTCTGGTGCATGATTGCCCGATAAACAAAAGAAAGTCATGTACTTATTCTGAAATGAAATATCTATGATGAATTTAAATAAATGTAGAATATTTTACTGTTAAGGGCACGGTGTTACTACACCCTAATAAATTCACAATTTATTACAACGCGATTAAATAAAATAATATGCGCATAGCATTAAAATGCAAATCTGTGCTGTTTATAATTTTGTACTTAGTCGAGAAAATGTATCTATTTTTTATCAAAGTCACCCTCGTTTCGCTTGAAACCCGAAATATATTGAAATAATCAGTAGCCGGATAATTCTGCAGGTTTCTGGGGCCCGGGGGCAGAATCACGTCCCGCGTAGAAGCCTCTACTAAAAGATTCAACAAGTAGTTTTATACGTTTTCATTTATTCCAAATATGTACGCGATGCCCCCAATTTCGACCCGCTGACCGGACATACATAATTTACGAAGAAAAAATCCTGTCTGGAAATAATTTTAATAAAAGCGTTACATTTTTTGGAATGTATGTTAACATGGTAGCTCTTACTTACTTAGTCCAATAATCTTAAAATTTTTAGAATAAATAGGTTATATTGTTAAAACAAGTAACGAAAAGATGCAGGTCACGATTACTGATTTTATGGATTTTAAAGATTTATCTGTACTTTTTCGAATCTTGCAACGTGTGTTGTGTAACTTGTGTGTAACTTATTTGTACGGTTTCCTCAATGATATAATAAACCGTAGATACGTCACAAGCGTGAAATCTTGGCAACTCAAAAATATGGTAATTGCCTTACTTGCATTCGTTATCGAACGGACCTTCGTTGTGATCAGGCGCGACGCTACGCGGAAAAAGGAATAGAGTATCGTACACTATTGTAAGAATGAGTATGTTATTTTAATCACCGTGACTTCAAATTACCTTTTTTTCTGTCTACACGCAGAGCGTGGTTTGTTGTCCCTTTCAATGCAATATTTGCTACATATGAAAGTCGGCTAGTATGGGAATAACGTGTCTATATATAATGCGTCAATGGATTTCCTCGTCATAATATGCAAGCGCAGACCATAGAAAGAATTCAGCTTTAATTCTTGAGATTTATCAATTTTAATTTAAATCTACCCAATTATTTAACTAATTACAAAAGGCTTATTTATCTATTTATTTCAGTATGCAGCACAGAAGTACCTTTTACAAAATAATATATACAAGAAATCCAACGAGTAGAATAGAAAAAAAAATGTCAGAATTGACCACAATACTATTGATAGTTGTTTAAAGTTATAACAGTTAATTAGAAAAAGGAGGTGTGAAGTAAATAATATTCTCTTTCTCTATCTGATGTAAATTTGTATGTTAAACCCCGTATAAGAAACCCGGAGTTCTTTAGAATAAGCCAGCACACTAATAATGTTGGTTACTTTTCTCCCATCACAAGGTTGTGTCGCACATATAATAATGTGTATTGTGCTGACCCTAACATTGATGCTGATATTCTTGCAGATACCTTATCATCGTTCAAAAACTCACTCATACACTACATCCATTTTCTAAACCATGACTTGAACCTATAGATCCATTAAATCAATTATTTATTAAATACTAATCGCACCACATTCAAACACTAAATATACAATGCACATAAATGTACATGTAAAATATACTTAAATGCAAAAATACGTGCCGAAGACACTTGTAATTGGGATAATGGGCATATTTTATTATTAGAGTATCATGTACCTATTATCCTGTTAGTGTCTCTAATAAATAAAAAATAAAAATATAAAACATTATTTAGAAAATGGAGATGTGAAGTATATGAAAGATTAAATAAATAGGTATAATAATTTGTTTGTGATTTCATTATGACTTTAGGACGGCAGGGTGTAGAGCTTTTAGTAGCGAATCTTTATATTGTGCTTATGAAAGAACTCAATATCTTTTGTGTGTCAGATAGAAGGAATTTTAAAGTCGCTAGTATTTCTTGTTATTTTATGTTTTTTATTTATTTATTTATTATAAATACATATCATGGTACAAAATTTCATGAATACAATGATCATTCATAGAATAATATCGTATTACTCTCCACAAGAGCTGACACTCGTGGTTATGGGAGGACTAAATCACATCATATTATTGATGAATATTACAATTTTGTAACAAAAGTATTAAGAAACAAAATAGTAAACAAAAAACATCAAGAAACAAAATAGTAAATAATATTTATATTATATACTAGCTTGCAAAAAACTTCTTGTATACCTTTGCGTATACCTGCGTATACGCCTGTCTCAACACAGATTTGTCTATAGCGACATAGGCATGTAAAACATTTTACTTGTATTATTGTATCGATTGAAGTAAAATAAAATACAATTACATATGCATATATTATAATCTTTTCGGGTTTCCCGAGAAGCTCCGTCCACCACGTGTATTGAGTGACAGAACGATTCCACTGTGCTATACAAATATTATTCAGTTTCCTTAAAAAAACTTCCAAATGGTTTTTGTATGGAAATATGAAAAGCGAAGGTTTACATGTTGGATTGTAGGTACTCCGTTTTATTGTTGGTGGGAATACATTTCGCGAATTTCCCTAAAGAAAAGATCAAACGGCACGGAACCGTTGTACGAATATCAAACACAAAAACAAATTTTCTATGGACTCTTTTTAATTTATCTTATCTTCTGTAATCCCTTTCCAAATCCTAAATATTAAAACATTCTCAAGATCGGTGGGTGGAACGGAAGCGTTTCGCTATAATAATCATTTTTTATACTTATCGATATACAAGATGTCTCGTACCTAGAAGCAAAAACTTCAGGGGAGACTTCCTCGTTCAATTTGAAATAGAGAATATTGTTTACACTTTGGGAGAATGTCAATAATAAGGAGATAAGCATTAAAGTTTGCATTTTTTTTTTGATATTTCTTACTTATTTTCTGTAAAACATTGGACTATCCCTACAGTAACTATCATGAAATTTAAAAAATTTATTCGATTTTTATGTCATTAGAAAAATATATTTTTGAAATATATACACATTTTTATCATTTTATTTGACTTGTAAGAAAACAAATGAAATTTTAGTATTAAATATAAATAACTTTCATCATACTCCTACTAGGAAATCCAATGTCTTAATCGAACTAGTCGAATAAAATGATAAAAATCTTGCAAGTGTTTTATAATTTTATTTGAGTTGTATTAATCTGATGTACCAGGCATACGTCAAGAGTAGAATAGGATATTTGATACCCTTCTGGGGAACCGGAAACAAAACTAACCTAAACAGACTCCTACGACAGCAAAACAAAATACTAAAAATGTTCTATGATCTGAAATACCGGACACCAACTGAAACTGTATACCGTATAACACAACAATTAAACATCGAAAGCATTACAAAAATCGAAACACTTAAAATCATTCACAGACTAGCAATTGGCGAAATACAAGATGAAGACATAAAATTACACAAAATACACGAAAAACACCAACACAACACTAGAATGGCTCAAATCTATCACATAACACACGCCAAAACAAAAACAGGACAATCCTGACTAATTTGCAACGGATTAAAACTATACAATTACCTGCCACAACAGACCAAACAACTGACCACTGACAAATTCAAAAAAGATCTGACAAAAATGCTAAAACTGGCCAACTATAGAAAAATGACTTTGTATCTAAATTATATTATTATTATTTCTTATATTGAATTATGTAAAAATGTTATCAATAAACCTTTTAGGTTTCCATTATATTTTAAATAAAAAAAAGCATAAGAATTTTGCATTACCGAAATACGTTACTGTAATGATTGTTCGCAAAAAATAAGTCAGAAATATTGAAGAAAAAAATGCATACTTTGATATCTCCATAACATTTTCTACTCATTATCAAGGCAGTAAGTAATCCACCTGTAAAGTTTTTGCTAATGGCTATGAGACACTATATATTATTATATAATTATAATGAGGTTTAAACAAAGTATATTCTTGTTAAATATATTAATAATAATGTCACCACAAAAACATTTTGCTATTTTGAAAATGTTTTTTTTCTTTATTAAAAGTAAAAATTATTTATTATTTCAAAATTTCCATTTCGTAATACAAATTCTATATTTGACAGACCTCTTTAAAACATTATATTATTAATAGAATCTAAAAAAACAACCCTGGGAAACATTAAATTTCACTTCCTGTTTAACCTATCTCTCGTCTCAGTCAGTCTGTCAGAACTTTAAACATGTTGATCCCTTAATTTCAATCTTCTTAAGGTTTAAATATCAAAAATATACAACATCAAATTTGATTCCGCGTACGTAAAAAAAACTGAGACGATTTCGATAAATGATATCACATCGTAATTGTCTTAAAATTTAAAATACTATTTATTCAGTTTAGTGCTTTTCAAACTGGTAAATCAAGTGCTTGCTTGACCCGTTCGTATATGTACGAGTCATAAAATATCTTTCCAGCAATACCGAAAATTATTTTGCAGGTTTGTTCAGAAAAACGCTTTGATAGACGATGTGAGCTTTAATTTTTTATGTCGTCGTCCGTCGTTCTACGTTCAAGGGGTCAGAAATTACAGAATGCCCGCAATATTACTTTACTATATTATTATTTAAAATAAATCTGGATCGAGGTCAACATTTTTCGAGAATCGAGGCACCAAGCATCAAATGTATGGATATAAAACCGTATCTACATACAATGTATAAAAATATAACAATAACATTAAAGAAGTACTTAGAATAATATCCGTTATAAAATATAAACATATGAATAGTAAAATATAAAAATATCAAATACATGTAAAAGTAGTAAAAGGTATAAGCAGCAAAATATGGGCATAGTAATATAAAGTACAAATGTAAATGTAATAAAGTAGATAATGTGTATATAAAATTCATGTGTATTATTGTATTATATTTATGCTATTTTATGTTTTCAAATTTTTCCATCATTCATGTGTTTTATTGAATTATATCTCTGCTCTTTTATATTTTATGTTTTCAAATGCTTTTCTATTATTCGTGTGTTTTATTGTATTACTACTCCTCACCTCTTTTATGTTAAAAATGTAGTATATTCGCGTGTTTTATTGTATTATATCTCTACAATTTTATATTTCATTTTTTGTCTCTTTCAACACTATTTCTATAATTTTCACATGTTGTTGTATTAATATTATGTATAAATGCGTAGTAGGTAAAAGGCTGTTTAGCCGTGTATATGAAGTAAATAAAGAATATAAATAAACAAGAGCTGATCTTCGTTTCCACGGCAGCCTGGCTGACCACCCTGACGGGGTCGCCGAGCCGAGACTCGCGAGCAGGGTGTATTTAGCCGATACGATCACGTCTTACATGGCGCGAGGGTGGGAAGTATGACCAAATAATAATAAACTCGTGAAAATATAAAAAGTGGACGTGCAGCAGCTCGCATAAAGCACTCAGGTACCTGCCTTCCTGTTCGTGTTATATTTCCCCGATGGCAACACCGATGGCGGTTTTGTCCGGGAAACGTTTTATGGGTCGGCCATAAGACCCGGGTAGGTGTATTAAAATTTTGTTACTTTGTAAGCAGTTTATGTATCGTATATGATGTGTTTTTTATTAATTCTTAAACTACCGACACCGATTTTATTTTTTAATTAATAAACTTGATTGTATAAAAGCGAGCCTATCGTGATTAAATTAAATTTTTAAAAAATCAGCCACTTACTTTAATGTGAACTAAAAGCATTGCAGTAACCGTGTTCAGAAATTGTATAAATAATAATGGTACCCACCGCTTACCCAGGACCGTACTAAGAGCAAAAGCTTCCATATCGGTCCTACTCAATTGCCTCCAGGTTGACTTTTTTTTCTACCAACAAGCAGGACAGCTGCTTCGCACCAGTCGTATAAATGTAGACACATATATAAAACAACAAAAATTAGAAGAAAACCAAAGAAAAGCAAAAACAACGAAATAAAGTTATATTAGGTCCTTACATATGAAATTGGCGTTTAGTATGGGAGGAACATAAAGCCGATTTTTTTTATTATAATATATTTATTTAATCAAAGTATGTACCATTGCTATCTATGCACTTTTGCCATCTCATAGGTAGTTCATCGATCCCTTTACTAAAAAAACCATTCGGACGGGAATCAATAAAATCTTTGAAGGCGGTTTGGACTGCCCCATCGGAGTTGAATTTTTTCCTTTGCAAGAAGTTATCCAAATTTCGAAAAAAATGGTAATCTGTTGGGGCAAGGTCCGGAGAGTACGGTGGATGTCTTAGACATTCCAATTGAAGCTCCTCTTATTTGGTAGCCGTCTGTTGTGCAGTGTGTGGTCTAGCGTTATCATGAAGCAGCAGTGGCCTAGAGCGATTAACCAGCCTCGGTTGTTTAGCAGCTAGCTTTTCCATCATGGTTTGCAGTTGCTGACAATAGACATCTGCCGTAATTGTCTGGCCAGATTTAAGAAAGCTGAGTGAACGACACCAGCACTAGTCCACCAAACGCTCACAAATAAATTTTTTGGAGTCAATTTTCGCTTGGGGCATGGTTTGGCTGGTTCGGCAGGGTTCAGCCATTGCGATGAGCGCTTCCGATTATCGTACAGGATCCACTTTTCATCACAGGTAATGATTCGATTTAAAATCCCTTCATTATTGTGCCGGTTGAGTAATGCAACGCAGCAGTCAACGCGCGTTTGTTGATTTGCTTCACTCAATTCGTGAGGTACCCACCTTTCAAGCTTTTTCACCTTACCAATTTGCTTCAAGTGGATTAAAACAGTTTTATCACTAACACCGCAGCTGCAGCTAACTCGGATGTGGTTTGCGATGGATCCGCTTCCACAATAGCCTTCAATTCTTCATTATCAACTTTGGTCTCCGGCCGGCCACGGGGCTTGTTCTGCAGGTCGAAATTTCCAGAACGAAAACGTTGGAACCAAAAACGCACCGTGTTTTCTTTTGCGGCACCGTCGCCATACACATCATTAATCCTTCGAGCCGTTTCTGCAGCACTGGTGCCACGGTGGAACTCGTACTCGTAAATAACGCGATATTTCAAGTTTTTCATTTTGTAAACTGAGTGACGCAAAGAAAAAAACAATTGAGGAAAAAACAAATGAATTATAATTTTCAAAACACAAATACATGAGTAAATAGCTGTATAAATTTGGATTTGGAATTCCTAACCAAAGAGAAGATATTTGAGATCAAATTTGCCAGTACGGCAAAACACCAATTTCATATGTAAGGACCTAATATAACATAGAGAATAATCAAGAAAAAAAAACAAATTAACAATGAAGACGAAAATAATACAAGTATACCTAATAATGTCATAAAACACTTAAAACAATTAAAAGTTTTATTTATCATACAAAGTCACTGGACACGAAATTTAACGGACCACCGTTCTTTAATTCACACAAATTGTCTCTAAAACATTATACTAATTCACACCAATTTTGTAATTCGCATTGTGGTTGCACTTATTTCCAAACGCCTGTTAAGTACTCCCCTTAATTATTGTCGCTGGTGTCCGGCTCGCTAGGCACGGTTCGCTTTTATGAGTGAATTTTTTTGTCGCGCTGTCAAACAACAACAACGCAAATTAAAAAAGATAAAAACGCAAAATTCATAAATTTCATTTTGTTTCGTTTATTCGAATATTTAACCAAGTAGGTACTTAAATTTAATAATTTTTTCTAGAATTGTCTATTCGTTTTCCAAAAATAAATCGGATTGTTCTTAAAAAGTACAATGTCAAGCGGCTCTTCAAAATGTCAAAAACAATATTTCGTGTAGGCGTAAAATTTAAAATGATTCCTACTTTTATGTTGTAGTGAATTCTTCAAAATGTTTGTTACATTTAGTTTGTTAAGGTAATTATTTATAAATACGTGTGTAAATATCTTTTTCTACAAAATATATTTTTAATTTTGTTGACTTATATTCAAATGAGACCGTATTTAAAACATAACCTAATAAGCCTCTTATATTTATATGTAATCCAACAATATAACCTTCCGATTCATCTTCTATTTTCATAATTTATCGTTATTTCAAGTCGTTTTTTCTCCCTATTCTCAGAATAACAGACTTGTGTCGTACCTATTTATGTACGCGTTTTTAGAGAAATGTTAAGACATCTGTCAAATGTCAATATATCTATCATTTTAGCGATAATATTGGCTACTATTTAATTTGTGTGAAAAGAAAAAAATACATTTTACGTGAAGAAAACAGTAGACTTTTAAAATAATTTTGTATTTATTTTATAAAATATTTATCACATTAAAGTGGACAAAATATACAACCTAAAATGACACTGGTTAAAATATGATTTTTTATGATAGTGCGCATACGAATGAGAATTTATTTGGGTTCATTGGTTTCGTTTTTGATCGAAATTTTGGAACTCATTGCTTAAGGTATACATAGTATAGCTTAGTTATATTTTAGTTTTTTAAAAATACATTTAAATAATTTATTTATGTTTTTTTAGATTCCATAAATTCTGAAACATGATTGGATCTCAGCTCCGTTGTGCATTATAATATAAGATGAATCATAGATACTGCCAGGATAACTACTACAATCAGTGGAAACAAGGAAAGCCTCGACGCAACCAGATACTAAATGACCCAGCATCCACAAAGTCAGATGGCTCGTTTGACGTCAATTATAAAGTAGCTGTTCGAGTCAGACCGGCGAGTAGCATGGAGAAGAAAATGAAACATAAAATGGTTATCAAGGTTATTGACAACCATTCGCTTATGTTTGATCCCCAGGAACCACCAATTGAGGATCTGAAAAAAAGATGTTATTGTAAAAATAATGTTAAAAATACCACTAAGCACAAGAATACGTTATTCATTTTCGATAATGTTTTCAATTGCAACGCAACAAATGAAACCGTCTACAACACCATCATGAAGGATCAGATCAATTCTCTTCTCGACGGCTTCAACTGCTCAGTTTTTTTCTATGGCGCAACAGGCACAGGAAAAACTTATACCATGTTTGGCCAACCAAACAGCCCTGGCATCATTTACTTGACGGTTCAAGAGCTGTTCGATTGTGTGGACTTACTGAGATCAGAGGGAGATTTCAAAATCAACGTTTCTTACCTGGAGATCTACAACGATAATATTAACGACTTGCTAAAGTCTTCAAAGTCTTTAAAGATCATGGACGACGGCACCGGAGGGCTTATTGTGTCGGGTCTGTGTTATCCCAGAACTAACACAGCGCAAGAGCTCATAGAAATGATCAAGAAAGGTAACGAGAACAGAAGTCTACACCCCACCGGAGCCAACGAAGAAAGTTCCAGAAGCCACGCCGTGTGCCAAATCTACATCAAAATGAGAAAACCTAAGGTGAACCAAGAAAACTTGGCCAAACTATCAATGACCGATCTGGCAGGCAGTGAAAGGGTTTCAAATTCAACCAACACCGGACAGCGTTTCAAAGAGGCGGCCAACATCAATAGAACCTTCCTCGCCCTAGGAAAGTGCATCAACAGCCTCGCCGGCGGCTCGAGCTTTGTCCCTTACCGCGATTCCAAACTCACCCGCCTGCTGAAGGACACGCTCGGAGGAAATTGCAGGACCACGATGATCGCAAACGTCGCTCCGACGAGTTTGACGTACGAAAGCACGTACAGAACTTTGAAATACGCGTCTAGCGCCAAGAAAATAAGGCTACAAGTAACAAAAAACTCGTTCACTGTGGATCCGCGTATCGATCAGTGCGCGAAAAGGGTCGTAGATTTAAACGCGAAAATAAAGCAACTTGATGCCGATCTTATTTCACCTGGGGAAAAAGAAGCGCTTCAGCTAGCCGAAGACTTCGTCAGCAAATGGAATAAGGAAATACGGGTGAAGTCTGAACCCAATTTTTTGTTGCTAAGCGAATATCTGAAGTACGAAAACATACAGAAGGAGCTCTCGGTGCAGTCACTTAGAAAACGCCGTGTAGCCTCTGTGCTCTGCTCAGTATTCAGCGACAGCGAAGATGAAAATATTAGAGACGTTTGCTTGAAACGCGCCCAAGATTTAGAAACCGAAGCGGAATCCCTCGCCCGAGAAGCCGACGAGATGAAAGCGGAGATTAATGGTATGCGGGACAAACTGCAGACAAGTGAGGCGGGTCTGATATCTTTATTGGACGACGTCGTGCTAATGTATCCCGTGTTGGGTCCGCTGGCGGACGCTGTGCGCGCGCAGAGAGGTCTGATTATTCATGAAATGCAAGAAAGTCACCTTGCTGCGGTTGTTACATTGCAAGATGAAGAAATGCAGGCTCTTATCAGTTTCCTCAACGAGGCCTTTGGCGACGATTGAAAATTATCATTTACTGTAATGGTTTTATAATCGACTCTTTTATTTGTGACAAATTAGATGAATCAACAAGAAAAATCTATTTATTGAAATATTTTATTACCGCCGCGATACGAACCCGGTATTTTGCTAAACTCAATGAACTGAGATTACCAATTTTGCTATAAAAATGTGACTTATGTACGTATATAGGTTTTGTATAAATGATTCGTTGATTATTCTATTTTCATTTAGCTATACACTTTATATTTATATATTAATTCGTCTCACTACGATGAGACTTTGTCGAGATAAAAAAATGAGGACAAATTACTAAATAAAATTAATAAAATTCTTAGGTATTGAAGATACGTTCAAAAATAAGTAGGTGTACCTACATAAATCCGAGTGCTTATATTTTGTTCAAATATTTTTTCGTTAGATTGTTTTTAGGAAAACGTCTGTCTAATTTATTAATTTATTTGATTTCAAATACATGGTGTATCATAGCTTGTAGTAAAAAAATTGCAGTTGGATTTCTGCCTTGAAGTCGAAAATGTTCTAACAACCATGACCTAACATCAACAGTTGTGGAGATATGCAGTACCAAAGTTTGCATGTTCATTCAACATTTCTGACTTATTTTTTGCAAAAAATTATATTATAGTAACTTATATTGATTATAAAAAATTCATTCGCGTCAATACAACTCAAATAAAATTATTAAAACCCTGTTAATTTTTTTCAATATTTGCAAGGTTTTTATCATTTTATTTGGCTTGTGTTATAGCGAATGAATTTTTCATAATCTATATAAATTCCTGTAATGAAAGTTTAACTTTTGGAAAAAAATAAAAAAGAAATATTGAAAAAATGCAAAATTTGATATTGCATTGCATATGTCCATTATATTAAGGCCACGGTTACTTGAACATTTTCGACTCACTATCAAAGCAGGACTCCACCGGTGAAGTTTTTGCTACTAGCTATGAGATGTGTGTAATAAAACTATGTTTTAAAATTGCAAGTTCTCAATTAAATTTTGTTTTCATTAAGAATTAAATATTTATTATTGTTTTATGTCATTTTCATTGTTTACATTTAAAATATTACTTTGATTAATAATGGTACCGTTTTTTCTGACGTCACTCTTTCAATAATGGCATGAAAAGCAATGACGTTTTGTAGATTTTGATGAATATTTCACGATGAATAGACATCTCCTTTCTGGGCGTTTGAAGAGATACCTTTCGCTTTTAATAAAAAAAATATTCTTTGTGTGTGGTACGAAAATCCCGAGAAAGAAAATCCGAACACTAAGCATCCCCGTTGAAACGCTTGAAAAGATCACGTCTTGGTACCGCCTACGGAATATTTTTCAGACCGTCTTAAATATCATTTTTTCCCGAAATACACAGTTAATAAGGAAAAAAATTCTAGTCTAGTTTACTCCGCCCAATGGAAGATTTGTGTTGGCTTCATTAAAAATCTGACTGATAAAGACCGAAATTCAAATATTTCGAGTTTGTTCAAAATTTCCAAGAACAGAATACTGGATTTTTCTCCAGGGGATTTTCATTAATCAAGATATACTATAGATGTCTCATAGAGACGAAGCTATTTTTTTTTTATGGGCAAGTAGGTTTGGAATATTTTTGGGTTCGACCTATCGTACGGCTGGCTTAAGTGATCACTTCACACAATATAATGCAATGGAGTAGCTTGTCGGTCTTGTGGTTAGGACTCTCGCCTCGTGATCGAAAGGTCGCGGGATCGAAACTCAATCCAGACGAGCAAGTTATTCTTATTTTCATAGGACAAGCGTTTAGTTTAGTTTGAAAATAGTAAGAATATTAAAAAAAAAAAAAAAAGTAAAGTTCACCATATTCACCTATAATTGACTACCACATCTATCAAATTTTGGAAGTTGTATATATGTTTAATTTGCACTAATTGTTTCGTATGTGTGTTATATTTTTACCGCCACCTACAGTCGAAAACTTTGTCATTCCCATAAACCAGAACAAATGTCGCCATTGATAAAAAGATATCTCTAAATAATTTTCTTCGGAAATATTAACATTACACTAAACATGTCTGAAAATTATTTAAGTTTTTAACTTCTTTTAAGACCAGTTTTTATATGCTTGTAATATTTTGAGTACGTTCAACTTTTCAAGAACACAATACTGGATTGTATGAACGTTACATTGTATAAATTACGATAGGTCCTAAGTACCATGAACGCCCAAAAAGACTTTAGTTACTTAGTTTCGACTACACGAGACGTCTATAATACATCAAATATTTAATTTAAAAAAACCTATTTTAAATTCTTATTTATATTATAATACCTTTAAATGAGAATTGCCATGGTTCAATCAGGAGTATGAAAGAACCGAATAAACAATAAATTAAACTGTGTAATACACACATGTTGAGTTATTTTGTCACTACGATTAGAGCTGTCTCTCTCGTCGTCATAATTACACCTGATTGAAGTTTAATTTAATATGATTTAAAATAATTAATAATTTAAAATAAAGTAAGTAGGTTCACGTTGAGCAAGGTATATTTTTTAAATCAATTCAATTTTATTTTATTACCGAAAATGTTATTCTATATTTGAAAGCTTTTGTTTTTGATTAATTTTATTTTCAAAACATTTATACTAGGCGAGTTTTTATTGAAGCCCAATGTCATCCTCCAAATAAACATGGATATAAGTTAAAAAAAAAAAAAAAATGAAAAAAAAATGTTATGGCCAAGCGTGATTTGTCGGAAATTTTTTCATCTTTTAATTATTCATAAAATGGATTTTATCGGACAAACATAAAAACGTAAGAATGCATAATAGTCAACTCTTTATAAATATATAAATATAATTATCTTTTTAATCGCTTACATACCATCACACAGTTGGGTGAAGTGAGGCAGATAGGATAGAGCGCCGCACTCTTATGTCCCGACACAACTCTCGCCTCATCCACATTCATACATCTTTGCATACAAGCTCGACGATTGTTGAGAATTCTAAAAGGGCCAACTCCAGTATCTGATTAATCTTGCCGTCTCACGTTTTCCGTACTCTCTTTCTAGTGCCGTCAACACTTTGGTCATATATTTTTCTTATTATCCTCTCCTCGTTCATTCGCTGAACCATCTGAGCGACCCTTTTTTCATTCTATTGACTACGCTAAGGTTAGCTTTACATTATTTCCTAACATCTTCATTCTTTACTCTATCATAAATGGATTTTCCACACATACGACTAAGTGATCTCACCTCTACCGCATTCAGTCTATTGTCGTTTCTCTTCCAGATTCCCACTGTGTACCGCTAGTCTTGCCTCAGTATACATATTTCTTTTTGAAATTATTGCATTCAAAGCACCGTTCACCTTATTCCCTGCAGTCACTCTCTTCTCGATATCTTTTTCAGTCTGTATTTTTATCTGTATTTGAAGACTTTTAATTGAATAGTAAGTAGACTTCTCTGAAACTGAAATTTTTAATTATTGATATTTTTGTATTATATATAATGAATAGAAAACATCTGAGTTGACTTGTTATAATGTCTTTTGAATTCATTATTTTACATACCTACATCCCTATTCTCTTCAGATATACTGCGAATAGTATACTATCTCTTATTATTAAACAAAATTTGTTGATTTTCAACATGTGTAACTCTTCATTTTATTTTCTATATTGTTTCTAGTTTATTAATGAATAAAAAGTATATTCTGTAACATGCTCTTTTCCTAAATTTCATGAATTATTTTTGCATCGTACTCGAATATCACACTAGAACTATCTATTAAGGTTATTATTAATAACCTGTGGGAAATCTGTGTTAAATTAAAATAAAGTTTTATTTTATTTTTTTGACACAGAGTAGCTTGATGGTTTAGAGTAGCTTGTTGGTTATGTGATAAGGACTCTCGCATCGTGATCCAAAGGTCGCGGGTTCGAACCTTACTCCAGACTTGCGAGTTAGTCCTGTTTTCATAGCACAAGCGGTTAGCTTAGTTTGAAAATACTAAGAATATTGGTGTGACACGTATATGTTCGCGTCACTTTTAAAAAAAAAATCTGTCTTCGCCTTCTCTCTTTTTATTTTATTATAAATAAATTTTCAAAATGTATGTGGGTCCCATCATGAATAATCCTTTACATAACAACATTTTCATTTATGGTATGTTGTATAGAAATGATTTAAAATATTTTAACAATATTTATATATGCATGTTCTGAGAACACAATTACTAAATTTCGTGTTGTTGTTTTATTATTTTTGTGTAGTTATCACATAAGCCAGCTAATCATAAGCCCTGGGCCATCCTAAAAAAAATTCATACACGTTTCTCATATAAATAGCTTCGTATCTCTCGAAACTTTACCTATAATCCCTAAATATACATTTATAGTAGTTTATTATCATAAACGAAAAATGTACAGTTTTTTCCCCCAATATTCATGTTAATAGTTTAAATAAGAAACTTATATTGCAGTATATAAGCATTTTGGATTTCAGCTGTGTTCAGTTACAATCGAATTTTGCATTCGAATGATTGCGCGCTGCATAGACCCCAAAATAGCAACCTTGCGTTCGGGTACTGAATTAAAAAAATGCCCCTTTTATAACACTTGTCATACACTGTTATTTATGACGTATTCCTTCTATAATATTCGTGATATTTAAACTGCCAGTAGCAGTGAGTGATTTCAATCGCATTGTCTTCAGCAGTATGAAACCTTAATTTAATTATAAAATTTTCAATTATATAGGGTGGCCCTTTGGATACGCCGGATTTAAATTTTCCTTTTTAAAAAATTTAAAAAAAAAAATTAGTTAGCAACATTAGAAGTGCCAACTTGTATTTAAAAAATGGAGGAAAATTTAAATCCGGCATACCCGATGGGCCATCCTCTATAAACCACTCTTCTCCTTTCATTCGCATGTTTCATTTTCTGTCTCTTTGTGTAATCCCTAATACGCCTTTTACATTACTCGAAGATTTGATCTTCGAGGAATTCTAAAAAATCATTTAATTCTCACTACTTTTTATTTTTATTACTGTACTAGCTGTAACCCGTCAAAAACGTTACATGCCGGTTCCTAAAGACTAAGTATTCACTTATATATAGCCGACACATATGAAATAACGACTTTTATCAAAATTTTTGAACATTTTTTATATTTACCCCGCTGGTAGTTAAATGTACTATTATTCTAAACCCTGGCGATTGGGCGGTACATGTACTATATTTTTGACGGATAATTCAGCCTCGGCGATAGCAACATCGCTATCGTCGCCGTCTTCGGGTTTGCTGGCCCGGGGTTCGAGCCCGTTTGACTTGTTTTTTTAGCCGTGAATTCGAACGAAATTACGGACGATATACGAAGTTACAGGGACAGACAGACAGATGGACGAACGGGCGGAAGAACTTATTTATTTTTATTGCTGTATATATTTGAGCTGTTTTAGAAATGATTTTTTGTCTTCTCGATTACAGATAAACACCATACGAATTTTCTCGCCCGCTATGGAAAGATGATAAAAAATAACACAAAAAACGGGATGCAAAAACCTTCGTCGTCGGAATGTCGAAACTCGAGCATCGGCAGGCTGCAGGTGGCCCTGCGCATCCGGCCCCCGAGCCGCAGGGAGCTGATCAACCACCGCAAGATGGTCGTTCAAATCGTCGACAATCGGTCGATCATATTTGACCCACCCGACATCGAGATCCACCGGTCGAACGACAAGCTAAAAAGAAATTCCAATAAAAACATCGCATTCCGCTTCGACAATGTGTTCGGTGTCAATTCCACCAACGAGCAAATATTCCACGACCTCGTCCTGCCGAATATTCCACCCCTCATGGACAGCTGCAAGAACTTCTCCATATTCTTCTACGGCGCCACAGGGACAGGCAAGACCTTCACCATGCTGGGAAAACCGCGATCTCCCGGCATCGTCTACCTCAGCATCCGAGAGATTTTCAAGTTCATCAAAAATGTCCCCGACTCTACAGTCCAGTACGACGTCTATGTGTCGTATTTAGAAATTTACAACGATAAAATCTACGATCTTCTGAATTTTTCAAATGCTTTAGATCTCAGAGAAAATGGTGACAATACCCTCTTCGTCTCGGGGTTGTGTCACGTCAACGTCAAGACAGCCCACGAATTTGTGTACGTTATAAACGAGGGGAACAAACGCCGATCTCAGTTCGCGACGGAGTCCAATTCGAAGAGCTCTAGAAGTCATGGAATGGTTCAAATAAACATCAAAATGACAAACGAATCGAATCAGGTGAAGTTCGCCAGGCTTTCCATCACGGATCTAGCCGGAAGCGAGCGAGTGTCGTCATCCAGCCTCACCGGAGACAGATACAAAGAAGCGCTGTACATCAACAGAAACCTTCTAGGGCTAGGAAACTGCATCAACCTCCTCTTGGATGGCTCGAACCACATCCCCTATCGCGACTCGAAGCTCACGCGTCTGCTGAAGGAGACCCTGGTGGGGAACTGTCGGTCGGTGATGGTGGCCAACATCGCGCCCACCAGCGCCAGCTACGCGGACACGTTCAACACCCTGAAGTACTCCTCACGCGCTACGAAAATCAAGAAGAGACTCAAGGAATCCAAGCCCTTCAGCAGCCTGTCCGAGTGCATCCAGAGAATCAGGAAAATAAACGCCACGTTGAAGCTGATTGAGAATCGCGTGGCGCAGTGCCATCTCTGTACGGGAAACAGCATCTTTCCCGCTGCCATGATCCTGCCGCTCATCAATGCTGTGATGTCTCAAAAGGCGTTTGTGTCTCTCTCGCACGGACAAAGAAACCGACATAGCGCGAAATAAACTACGATCCTCCTACCGCGGCCGTAACTGCACCAATGCCCTTCACAGAATAACACGAGGCATTTATAAATCTGTTAAAACTGTATGGAAATATAATTACAATATAAAAAGTGTTAAAATTACATTCACAGGGCTTTTACTTATTTTTAATAAATAAACCATGAATCGATATGAATAAAATATTATTTCAAAAATGTTAATTTTGAGTTTTCTATACGATAAAAATATGTAAAATATGGTTGATAAATAGAAAAAACTATTTCTGCCAAAAATAGCATCGCCGCACTGTTGAGTCTTTCATGTGATGCCGTCGATGTTTTTAAAACAAGTGCTAACTTACTAGAACTGTTTCCTCCACTCTTATATATTGAAAAATCTTTTCTACTGCAATTTATTTATTTTATTATTTATTTATTCGCTTTGTGTAGATCTATTATCACAATATTGTTAAATTTCTTCCGACCAGCCGCACAATTTAGTGGAAGAATTGAAATATATTTCCGGTGTACAATGTTACAGTGACAAATCTAGTTTCATGATAATGAGATGAGTAGGAGGGGAATGGGGACTTTGCTTTAGTCTGCTTTTGAAGATAGTACGCAGTGCGGACGAACCGTCGAATGTGGTGCGTTGCATTTCAAAATATGAGACGCGACGTCACCGATTTTACGTTTACGTAAATTCCGCGGATGGAGAACCGAACAGACACCGAATCGAGCGATGATTAGCTCAGTGTATTCGATAAGGGCATATTGTATGGAAGAAAATGTACCGGCGTTCCGCGACGTCAAACGACGCGATGGAAGAAACGTAGTGTGGTGCCGGCCTAACAGGAATATTTTTCAATACATGAATAAATTCGTACACAATTTTCGTAATTATTTACAGCCGAAAAACGGCGACTGGCAACATCAAAATCTATCTACTTCCAAATCGAAACAATTATTTTATTCATTTATGCTACAAGTGCCTAGTAGTTCGCTGCATAAATTATTGTGAAATCCGCAATAGAATTTTAATTTTTGTCACGTTTTTATATTAAGATAAGAATTCTTGTAACTTGTCTTGTCGTTGTTGTAGCGTTACTGATGAACGTTAATACGTTAATACATTATAATTATGATATTTTTGTTATTTTCATTATTCAGCGTTATTTGGAAAACATTAATAATCTTGCAGGACTATATTTCTGCCGTGATTATGAGTTGAAAACGTTCAAGCAACCATGACCTAATATCAATAGTTATGGAGACATGCGACATCAAAGTGTGCATTTTTTTTTCAATATTTCTGACATATTTTTTTAAAACGTTGGACTATCATTACAGTAACTTATATCGAATATAAAACATTCATTCCCTTTAATAAAATCCAAATAAAATTGGAAAACATTCCAATTGGAATTTCTGTAGAATTTTTATCTTTATATTTTAGAATTATTATAAAACTTTATTTAACTTGTATGGAAACGAATGAATTTTTCGTAATCAATATAAGTTACTGCAATGATAGTTCAACGTTTTGAAAAAATAAATCAGAAATATTGAAAAAAATAATAAACTTTGGTATTGCATAACTCACTATTGATATTATTAGGTCATGACTACTTGAACATTTTTGACTCATAATCAAGGAAGGAATATAGTCCTGCGAGGTTATTACTATTTTCCAAACAATCCTGTAACCTCACACTTTGAGACATCCAGTCGCGTTAGTGATGTTGCGTTAGTTGTTACATAGAGAGTTTTTTTAGAGCAATTTTTAGTGGTTTTTCTTTATTTGTGCTATCTGGATGCGTTTAAATTGTAGAAATCGTCCTTGATGATGAGAGATTCTGCTTCTCTCGAAACTTAAGTAGTGAAAAAAATAATTATTATTTAATATCTACTTTATATAATACCTTTTGGAAAATGATTGCTTTTGGACACCAAGATATATTATAGGTGTCTCATAGAGACGAATCTATACATTTATAGGGGATAGTAGATATGGAATTCTTTTTGGGTGTTCATAGGGCTTACGACATTTCTTACGGTTGGCTTAAGCGATCACTTTACACAATGTTACGTTCACCAATTTCACTTATGTTAGACTACCACATCTATCAAATTATTTTTTTGACAGACATCATTTTTACTCCCTTTATATTAACTCGTGACGTCTGCTTGCTTGCTTGCCGGCTTGCCGTCAAAAAAAACTTTGGATCGATTTTTAACCCTTTTCCCGTGATCCAATCGAGCTGAAACTTGGCAAGTAGACTCGTGACGACGACCAAGAAGATCTTTCAAATTTTCGTTAAAAAAAATTAATAATTATAGTATAATTTCGGATTTTAATAAATTATATTGGTTTCTTCAAATTGGAATCATTAGAAAAGTTTGATTAGCAACGGCGGCCCGATAATGTCGCGGAATATTTTCTAAATTTGAGTTACTCCGTCGGTATACATAATAGGTACTTCACTACGAATTTCGAAAATCTAAATTGACTGACAAATGTTTTTAGAATTTAATCTTCAAAGCATGAAGCTCAAAACATCTGACATTTTAGAAATATATTAAATTACTGTAAGTTTAGTGTTATGTTATATGTTTTAATTCGTCTTTAATTGTTGTTATATTTTACAAAGAAAGGGAGTATAATAAAAACATGGTTTTAATGGGTTACTTTTTTACAGTCATCATTTTTTGGATAGAGCTTTTGGATACAGTCATCACAGCTCGTGCGTTAAATAAGGTATGTTATTTGGAGCCCTGTCCCGAGATTCCTGGATGCGCTGGCTGCGAGCGCTCCAGCCCTCCACGCTCGCCGAGAAGCCTGCCGTCAATTGATTGAATGTCACCTCCTAATTCCGCTCCCTGATTGCGGGGGCGCCCCCTACAAATTGATTGCAGCCGCCCCTGCTCTCCACCCCAAACCCAACTCTTTTCATTATTTTCTTCACAACGAAGCCAAAGGTTGTCGAAGAAGCTGGCAGAGTATCAGGTGTATTGATTGGCTCGGGCGACGAGCGAATACGAGCTGCGTGTGTTGATAACATTTCGCCAACATCCGATATACCAAAAATTACCAGTATAATTAATGGCAATTGATATCGTTGCGAAGCGCTTGAAATCCAACTTAATTTTAATATATTACCTTTGTGGCTTGTTTCTTAAATACATTTCCACGCATCAATGTGTAAGATTTTTCATTTTACAATGGACTCTCATTATTATTTTAATCGTAAAATTTATCCAAAGGTCATTAATGACAATGACTTACAGAGGCTGAAACAAAGCTACTCCACAATACTGTCATGGTATTCCAAATTCGATTGAAAATGTGCATGATAGATGATTGAGTTCGATCACTTTGGAAGATTTTGGAAAGCCCTGGAAGTCTGTCGAATGCACGAGAGTATGGTAGAACATTTTAGAAAATAACATTTCTTATCTGCACTTTCCACCCTAATATTATTATATAAACATAATTTCAAAGCTAGTACTACCTTTAACTAAATTTATATTTCTTTGTATTAGCATTTTATTTTTTATTACATACATTAATGTATATTTATACTAAATATCTGCAAATTTATTTAATTTAACTACTTTTATCATGAATTCACACTTATACTCTTTCTCTGTAGACGAGTCTCTAACTCTCATAGAGATGGTAGAAAAATATATTGTACCAATTTATGTAAAAACAAATAAATATATAAATTTGATAGCCGGTGAAAACTGCAGATGCAAGGACAACTGAGTGAAATGGACACGCAATAGATATCGCAAATAACCTATTTTACATGCGGGCGAATATTGTAGAAGATTAATATAAAGTGCTCCACAGACGAGTGAGTGGTGCAAAATTAATCTGAATTATGGAGTAGTGCTCCAGTTAAGTTTGTGTCTAGTAACTTTGTTTTGTTTGTGATATAAAAGTTGAATTGATTTACGACATCAGCAATTTGATTCAGTGCCTTAAAAATATATAAAAAATCTAGCCTTCATGTATTCTTATGCCAATTAAAACGGGATATTTATACACGCAGAAGATTTTCTGTGATTATGGTGTATAGATTAACCTTTGTGAAGTAATAAATCTCTTAAAAATTTACGTTCCTTCGCCGTCACGGTGAGATTCCGTTTTAGCTGAAAATGTATAATTATTTATTTCTTCAAACAATTATAAATCATGCTTCAAAACTCTTCGCTCTGTAATCAGATAAAGCTGATAGTCAAATTAGAGTTCAGTGGAAATGTGTCATGGTTTTACAGTACAACTCTCAACGCTCCACAGATTTTCAGAAAAAAATATTTTGAACAATTTCTTGGATATCTTTCTCGAGCATAAACACTTAGTTTAATTCAACAGGAAAATTCGCACGAAAAAATTAAAAATGCAAAAGTTTGCCGCTGTTTTATCAAATGATTTTATTTCTTATATACGAATTGAGATTCGCGGTAGGTACATTATGGAGTTCTAATGCCAACTCTTATATGTACCGAAGAGAAGCCACAAATTGACAAAAAAGTAACCCATAAAAACCAAGTTTTTACTATACTCCCTTTCTTTGTAAAATATAACAATAATTAAAGACGAATTAATACATATAACATAACACTAAACTTACAGAAATTTAATATATTTCTAAAATGTCAAGATTTTGATAGATTCAATTATCATCAATATCGTACCTTATGAATTTCCAGCGTCAAATGATTTAGTCAGAATCAGATTTGAGTAATGTAGAATTCTTCAAAACTAAGCAGAAATCTAAAAGAAATAAATTATTATTTGATTTTTTCCCAAAAAATCCAATTTTGCTGTCATCTGTGAACCAATTGTTTTGGAAATTTTCGAAATTTGTAGTGATGTACCTATTATACCGACGGAGTAATTCAAATTTAGAAAATATTCTGCGACGTTATCGGGCCGCCGGCCGGCGCGCCGTTGCTAATCAAACTTTTCTAATGATTCCAATTTGAAAAAACCAATAAAATTTCTAAAAATCCGAAATTATACTATAATTATTCATTTTTTTAACGAAAATTTTATAGATCTTCTTGATCGTCGCCACGAGTCTGCTTGCCAAGTTTCAGCTCGATTGGATCACGGGAAAAGGGTCAAAAATCGATACAAAGTTTTTGTTGACGGCAAGCAAGCAGACGCCACGAGTTAATATAAAGGGAGTAAAAATTAAAAAATATATATTATGATTCGAAGTATCCGCGGGTCGGATTACCGAGATTGTATCGCAATGTGACGTCACTTTTTACGCTTGTTCTCTCAATAGACACGCTACATCGTTTACCAACATGACGCGATTGCACATGGGTTAGCAAATGTGACGCGTGTCGTACATAATAATGTACGTCATCCTTCATACCCCTCCATTTTCAAAAACCTCCCTACCGACCCCCGCATGACCTTTTAAAATTCGTTACCAAGTCAAATTTATTTTCGCTGTGTAAAGCCTGATTTATAATTCATTCGTAAGTATTTTATATCATTTATAAAATCGGATTGTAATGTTACAGATTTATAGTTAATTAAGAATTCTAAAAAATTAATTTAAGTGTGTGTTGTAGGCAGAGAGAACAAAGGTCGCTCAGATGGTTTGGGCGTGTTGAGCGAATGAATGAGGAAAGAATGGTAAGAAAGATATATTAGGTCCTTACATATGAAATTGGCGTTTAGTATGGGAGGAACATAAAGCCGATTTTTTTTTATTATAATATTTTTATTTAATCAAAGTATGTACCATTGCTATCTATGCACTTTTGCCATCTCATAGGTAGTTCATCGATCCCTTTACTAAAAAAACCATTCGGACGGGAATCAATAAAATCTTTGAAGGCGGTTTGGACTGCCCCATCGGAGTTGAATTTTTTCCTGTGCAAGAAGTTATCCAAATTTCGAAAAAAATGGTAATCTGTTGGGGCAAGGTCCGGAGAGTACGTGGATGTCTTAGACATTCCAATTGAAGCTCCTCTAATTTGGTAGCCGTCTGTTGTGCAGTGTTTGGTCTAGCGTTATCATGAAGCAGCAGTGGCCTAGAGCGATTAACCAGCCTCGGTTGTTTAGCAGCTAGCTTTTCCATCATGGTTTGCAGTTGCTGACAATAGACATCTGCCGTAATCGTCTGGCCAGATTTAAGAAAGCTGTAGTGAACGACACCAGCACTAGTCCACCAAACGCTCACAAGTAACTTTTTTGGAGTCAATTTTCGCTTGGGGCATGGTTTGGCTGGTTCGGCAGGGTTCAGCCATTGCGATGAGCGCTTCCGATTATCGTACAGGATCCACTTTTCATCACAGGTAATGATTCGATTTAAAATCCCTTCATTATTGTGCCGGTTGAGTAATGCAACGCAGCAGTCAACGCGCGTTTGTTGATTTGCTTCACTCAATTCGTGAGGTACCACCTTTCAAGCTTTTTCACCTTACCAATTTGCTTCAAGTGGATTAAAACAGTTTTATCACTAACACCGCAGCCTGCAGCTAACTCGGATGTTGTTTGCGATGGATCCGCTTCCACAATAGCCTTCAATTCTTCATTATCAACTTTGGTCTCCGGCCGTCCACGGGGCTTGTTCTGCAGGTCGAAATTTCCAGAACGAAAACGTTGGAACCAAAAAACGCACTGTGTTTTCTTTTGCGGCACCGTCGCCATACACATCATTAATCCTTCGAGCCGTTTCTGCAGCACTGGTGCCACGGTGGAACTCGTACTCGTAAATAACGCGATATTTCAAGTTTTTCATTTTGTAAACTGAGTGACGCAAAGAAAAAAACAATTGAGGAAAAAACAAATGAATTATAATTTTCAAAACACAAATACATGAGTAAATAGCTGTATAAATTTGGATTTGGAATTCCTAACCAAAGAGAAGATATTTGAGATCAAATTTGCCAGTACGGCAAAACCCCAATTTCATATGTAAGGACCTAATATAATGCAAGTGTTGATGGTGCCAGAAAGAGAGGGCGACCGCGAAAGACGTGGTATGACCAGATTAACCAGATACTGGAAGATGGTTCCGTTAGAAGCCTTAACCGGTGAGCTTGCATGCGAAGATTTATGAATATGGATAAGGCGAGAGTTGTATGTCAGGGCAGAAGAGTGTGGCGCTCTATCCTCTCTGCCTACTACCTATAAGTAAGTAAGCAAGTAGCTAAATTACTTTTACAAAGTCCATCGAAAAAATATAGGTATTTTAGTATAGCTATAGTAAACTAGAGATGGGTTCATGAACGAACGTTCTTTTTGGACAGTTCACTTTACTGAACGAGTAAATAAATATAGAATATATATATATATATATATAGTTCTCCGTATAGAAATCTAGTCTTGTGAAAACTACTAGAGGTTTTCTGTATAAATTAAAAAACAAATATGTACCTACCCAATCTACGTAAACTAGTCAGTTTCATAATCAAATGTCAAAGGTGGCGTTAAACGTCGAACGATCCAACTTCATCAGCGCTACAAAAAGACATACCTCCAATCATTTTTCCCGCTCCTGGCGGGTGCGTGTGCGAGAAGGATGCATTATTCACCGTCCGAGTGGGGTGATTTACCTACCGCTGGTCCGCCGTCTCTTTTCCTCATAATTTGTTACAGAGCGATTCCGCAAAAGGGCTTTTTTTAGAGCAATAAGTCTTCGTTTTAATTCGTCTCTATGAGATATCTATAATATATCTTGATTATAAAATTATGTGTATTTTTTAATCGAACCTCGGTCGTCTAATGAAAAATGGTGAAAAGTGAATATTTAAATAATTAATCATACCAGAGCTCTCGTTGGCAGAGCTGTAATAAAACATTTCATGGGGTTATCCACAGATTTTCCTCACTAAAGTCTCGATGGTTAATTGATTGTTTTTTTTCGTTGATTTTTCAACGAAAAGCCGGCCTCCTCGAGCCGAAATATCGCGGCCGGAGCGCCCATCGAATTCCGAAAAGATTTCGCGCAATTTTTCACTAGCGCCCGTTCTCGTAAGAAAAACACTCATAAGCGGTGGAATAAATTTCCTCCCCACTCTTGTCCCTAACTTCCTTCTTCTTATTCAACAAAAAAAATACCGGTCCTAGAGCTATGATTTACGCCGCACATTTCCTCGGTATTTTGCTTTCTCCCCATAGGCGCGGAGTTGTATCCGGAAAGTATTTTTAACTTTCAATTCAAAATTTGATCATATTTACACTTCCTTAATACGATAGTGTGCCAACGCAAGCGAAATTCATCGGCGATAATCAGCCTTTCTCATAACTAATCTTGCATGGTATCATATTTTTTGCATGGAAATATATCAAATTAAAATGTTTTCATTAGGCTCCATATATTTTAAATGCATACCTATATCTTTATAAAACGACACAACTAAATTAATTATTCAATTTATAAATTAACAAACATATGATATTGTAACGAGGCTAAAAAGAATCACACACTCATGTCAAGGAATAATTGTTTGAAATGATCACAATACTAATGACGATTCCAGAACGGTCTAGCCTAATCTACGGCTTACGAGAAACATCTCCAAAAGTCTGGGAAAATATTATAAAACTAAAGAAAATGATATTGTAACGAGGCGCTCGTTACATGGTTGACAACTTTCTTACTTTAATAAATTAAAAGAATAAATATTATTCTTTTACAGTAAAAAAAGAAAACGCTTTGTATAAAACCACTATGTTTTGAATAGTTAACTTTTTTAGGGCCAATGGTCCCTTATCAGGATATATGAACTGAATTATCCTAATTAAGGGAACATTCGTCCCGAAACATGTTGACTATTTTAAGTATTTTCTTTTATTAATATAAGAATTTTATTTTTTCTTATTTTGCTATTTTTGAAGAAATTTTTAATTAAAACTGAATATTAAAAAAAATCTAATTTTCTGATATATAATCAAGACAGTGTATTGTGTCATTAATACACTGCTTTCATAAAATAGCTAAAATCAAAAATTTGCAATAAGTTACTTCCCAATAAATCTACAATTTTCGTTCAAAATGATGCAGTAAATACAATAATTAATGGATAGTTAAGCAAAGAATCACATGTTATAAGAAAACGTAGATAATTCGAAAGAATATAATATTTACATTAAAAGTAATATTGCTGAATATTCCATTTTAAAAAATATAGATTTATCATTATCTGTTGCGAAATCAATGTATACTATATAGTGGAAAGTACTACAGATGTCTCTAGCAAAGTTCCTTCAAATGTTTGAAAGAATACAGAGTTAGAAAATATCGGGTTTTGGAAATACAAATATAAAATCGTTTCATAATAAAAGAATATAAGAAAATCAGATTTATAATATTTTATTATGCTCTCCTGCAAAGTTGAAAATAATTACTTACGTATTTTTGGCTAAACCTCGATATATACAAACAACTTTCTAAAATTTGATAATGTCTGTATGTTCTTACGGTAGAATTGGTAAACGTTGCATTGTGTAAAGGGATCACTTAAGCCAGCTCGCAAAGGTTATAAACTCTGAGCCACGCTATAAAAACTAATCATATTAATGCGATAACTTGTAAGTCTCTAAAATTGCTGGGATTTATTTTAAGGACATCACGCCCATTTCAATCAATTGAAAGTATTAAAATGTTATACATGTCTCTTGTCCGGAGCCAATTAGAATATTGCTCATCAGTTTGGTCTCCATATTATAATGGGCATATAGACAGTATTGAGCGTGTCCAACGCAAATTTCTCAAATACATTAACTACAAGTTAAGCATACCAATACAAAACATAGAATACAATTACATATTGAAGGGACTAAATTTACTCACATTATATGATAGAAGAAAAATTTATGATATAGTTCTTCTTTACAAAATTGTAAACAATATGTTGGACAGCCCTGACCTTGTAGCATGTATCGACTATAATATCCCTTCCACACATAGAACTCGACAAATTGTCACATTCCATCGCAACAATTGCATTACAAACTATCAATCAAATTCTGTGATACACAGAATATTGGGAACTTGTAATGAATATGGTTGCATGATTGACATTTTCGTCGACAGTCTGGAGAAAGTAAAGTTCACACTTAAAGAGGCAATACTGCTTCGTTACTGACTTCAGCTGTTAATATGTAATGGTGGGTAATATATATTTTTCGTACACATTGCCGCTTTGTACTTTATATTTTTAATTTTTGTACTCATGTTTTGGTGCTATTCCTGGTACTTTTAATAATTTGCTACTTGTAATTTATATTGTTTAATGTATGTTCTTTTTAATTTTATGATATATTTTTTTATGTAAAAGCCTATACGCATTGCTGCTCGTTACCTACTCTTCATTTTTAATTTTTATACTCATGATTTGGTGCTATTCCTGAAACTTTTAATGTATGTGCTTTCTGAAATTTATTCTATACTCTTATGTAAAAGCCTAATGGGCGTAAACAAATAAATAAATAAAAATAAATATACGTTTCCCATATAAATAGCTCCATCTACGCGGTACTACTATAATTGTGGGGTATAAAAGCAAAGGCAGTAATATCCAAAAAAATAAATGCAGTCATCCAGCCTTACTTATTTTTTATAATGTAACTACTGCCTATAAATGTATATTGAAACATTGCCAATAAATTTGTAGGTTTGGATTTTGGAAGCGATACGTATATAAAATCTATAATTCTGTACATTTTAAATTAGTAATCCTCGATTACTGTATTTTTAAATTTTTTGGATATTGCTGCCTTTGCTCTTATACCCCACAATTAATCGTAATAAAAAATTCATGTTCCCTATTTTCCACACCGAATCGGGAATTCTTTTTTTCTTGGAAAATCGAGTGCTGGCCACACCGGGCTTCCGCCCGAGTTCTGGCGTTCGTTTCCTTGGAGTGTTTCCTTTCATTTCTGCCGCGTGACTTATGGTCCGCCGGGTAACGGCGACAGATGGATGGCCGACGTCAAATGCACTCCGGACCTTTGGAAGAAAAAAATGTCCGAGCTGCGGATTTTTATTTGCAAATGAGCCGACCGTCGGCCGCGAGCTTTATTTCGGATCGAATATTTAAACGGTGGGTCGTGATGACGCGTGATGCGTCGCTACCCCTCGTGAAGGGGTGGGTTCGATGAAGGTTCTTATCGTTTATCGTACCGTGACATAAAGTACCCGGGTACATCCATTTTGTTACATAAGAATCCTGAATATCGTCACGCGACGTGGCTTTAGGTGACAAATGAAAACACTGGTAATTAATGAGCTATTTATTAATTAGTGATTATTAATTATTATTTTTTACTTACAAATTAATTCTTAGATATGTTAGGATATAAGTTAATATGTTAATTACTTACTATTTACACTCTCATTTTTTTTTTGAGTCGCAATCCTAGGATTGGTCTGCAACAAGCACTCGCCCTCTCCACTCCTCTCTGCCACCTGCCAGCCTCTTCATCTCTTGGTAGGTGCTACAGCGCACATCTCCGATAATCTGGTCTACGTAGCTTAATCTCGGGCGGCCTCTACGATTGTTGCCTTCAACATTTCCCTCGACGATGGTTAAAAGCAGGCCCGGATATATATAACATATATATAACACTCTCATATATTTATATATATATATATATATAGAGATATATAGATATAGATATATATGATATCATTTTCTTATATCTATTTTAATATTTCCAAATAAACAAATAAACAATTAATTATTAAATGGACAAATATTATATTTTTTTGAAGTTTTACAATCCGGGTTCCAAGTTCAGCAGGGAGTTTGGTCCTTGATGTTCGGTCATTCTCTCCACATGACCCAGCCACCGAAGTCTTCCCAATTTTATAAATTTTAAAAATTTGGGACGTTTAGCTCCTTAAACAGAGAATAGAACTCATTATTGTAACGATGAGCTCTGTACTCTGTTTAAGGAGTATACTCTATACTATACTCTGTTTAGGCTCTATATACTACTAAATGAATATATAAAACTATCCCGTTAAACATTAAAAAATCAGGTTTCTTATTTTTACCTTTTACTTACGTAATTTTTGTATCTGTATTACCTATTGTCTGTCAAAATGCACAGTCATTATATTCAAACCTTCTTATCTACTTATAGAGTATATATACAGAAAATATTTCAGGTTTGATGCTATCGCTGGCTCCTACTCTGTTAGAATAGTCAGTAAAGGGTCGATCTTTGATGGTCAGGTCCATCTGTCGGCTGTGGAAGAGAACGAAAGTTCTGCCATTAGGATACTGGACACTACTCAGGTATGGAATCGACTACCTTTCAAGCAAATGAGAGGCAGGATTTGACGTTGATGGTGACTACGACCCCGATCGATAAGTGTATATAATATTTTGAGTTTGTCTTCGTTTTTGGTTACGTTAGTGATGGTATTCGAGAGAGACGAGAGTGACTGAGTGTGACGTAATTGTAAACAACGAATGCTTTGAACGAGTATGTGTATTCGGGTATGCCGAGTAGTGACGGCAAGGCTGAGAACAATATCGAAAGGAGAGTGACTGCGGGTAACAAAGTAAATGGAGCTCTAAATACAATTATGGCCAATAGGAATCTGTCAGAAGAAGCAAGACTAGCGTTAACACCAACTCTGGTTTATGGAAGTGAAGCCCGGAATTGACAAAAAAGGAATGGAAGTAGAATGAATGTGGTGGAAATGCGGTCACTAAGACGCTTGTTGGAAAATCTTTGGTCGATAGAGTGAGGAATGAACAAATTGGAAGTGAATATAATGCTGGCTATAGTGTGATACATAGAATAAATGAAGTAGTGCTGAGATGTAGAACGTATGAGTGAGGAAAAGATGGTCAAGACAATATACAGGGCGAGTGTTAAAGGCAACAGGAATAGGGGGCATCCGCGAAAGACCCGGCACGATTAGACACTACAAGTATTGGAGGATGGCTCCGTTAAAAGCCTCAACAACCGTAGAACATGTATGAATGTAACCGAAAAAGATGTGGTGTGTCAAGATAGAAGAATATGGCATTCTATCCTCTCTGCCCACCCCTGCGGGAAAAGGCGTGATGGTTAGTGAGTTAGTTATATTATTTTTAAAAAACGGCTGATAATGATGCATCGAGCTAATTAATATTTTATGATAATATTTGATTTCCTAACGAAATGTCCACTCGTTTTAATAAATGCATTTCTTATTGCAGTATTATCTTGCCCAGATTTTTCCAAGTGCTCCAGTCTCGCCCGTAATGATACGAGGTTTAAGTGTCTGCACACAGGAATTCTCGGGGGAGACATTCCAGTTAAATTTATGAACTTCCATATCTAATTAGTTGTAGAGAATACATCCTCCCTTTCGGGCCGCCGCCGCCCGCCGCCCGGCCGGGGGTGGCGACCCCCACTGCCGCGAATTAAATGCCCGCTCGGAGGCTCCACGTGGGAAAAACTTCGTCTTTTAATCCCGTGTATATTCTGGCGAGCCTAATACCGGTTCATCCCTCATGGCGATGAATTATTTTTATAAAATTCTTTCGTCTTGTGTTTCGTTTTTATTTTGTCTTTGTTAATGCGCTGCCTCTCTGTTGTGCAAAACACAGGGCGCTTCTTTTATTTCTGCCGTTTTCATTTTAATTAAATGGTACATGTTTGTTTTAATATTTATCTTGGACGTATTCATCCGCGGAAGCAGTTAATAATATAATACAAATCTCGACAAGGTGATTATAATTTAATTCAACAATTTCCCAGTGTCTAGAAGCAGCTAAGTAGAATAAAAAATGTTATCTTTTGTTTTTTGCGTGAAATAAAAATGTTTATTTATTCCTGAAATCTAATTTCTTTTATCATTTGTACATCTGTATTATAATGAATTATATTAATTAAAAGAAAACACTTTTTTTATAAACCACTATTTTTTGAATTATTAACATATTTTGGGGGCAATAGTCCCTTCATCATCATACAACGTAATATTATATTTTTTAATTAAAATTTTTAGTAGGTATACATTGTATTCTTTTTAAGTAACTATTGGCCCCGAAATATATTAATGATTCAATACGAAATGTGTTATTAATATAAACAATGTCACCACAATTTCATTTTCCAATTATCAAAGAAACAATTTATTACACTTGTTTTTTATTTACTTTTTTATAAAGTACGACTCATGATGCTCTTTATCTTCTCGATTTTTTTTTTTTACACTAAATTTACCTTTGTAATATACACACGGTGAGTTATTTTTTAACACACTATGAAATACTTGACCAAATGAACGAATACTTCCTACTACGCGACCCACTGCCCTATATGAATAGGTTGTCAACATTGTGTATTTAGGTTAGTTATTTATTGCATCTGATGATGAGAGGATTGCTCCCCTTGAAACTATAGAAATAATAAAAATAACTAACTAAATAAATAAAGATTCAGATATGTTATGTAGAAAATAAAAAGGTTGACTCATAAATACGGTTCGTTAAACCTTAAGGATTTTTAATTTTATCTGCAAAATCTGTTCCCTTTCTGTAATTCGCTTATTTTACATGCCGAATATAATTTTGAGACCGTTAGTTATGACGCAGTACTTCTTTTTTAACATCTTTAGATCAATTTATCAAATTCGAACCCTAAAATGGACAATTTAAAAGTACACCTTCACCATGTAACACAAGAATTTTTGTGATACTTTGATCCAATGCCCAAAAAAATTTCAGAACAGACGCTGCGATATGAATCCAATCCGAGCGAATTGTTGAGAATCGCATGTCAAAATAAATATCCATACTATTCGAATAAAATATCCGTTTTATTTCAATGCCTAAATATGTCGTAATATAATTCGTCTTTTATTTTCTTTATTTTCATTTCGCTTAAAAAACTCTTTCAACCTCGTCAATTCTTTTCCTCCTTTCGGTACAACCATCCGCACAAAATTCCTTTCAAAATGAGACCACCCTGTAACGCTGGCGCATATCAACTAATTGCTAGGAGTTTATTGCCGAATTCCTGTCTTGTTATGCCTGATATATATCCTTCTTCTCTTCCATCCCCTAATTCCTTCTGCCTTCCGTATGACAAGTTATTACTCTCCTCCGCATTCCCCCGCCTGTGTTTATCCCGTCTCCCGGAAAAAATCCCGCACATCTCGGGCGCCCTTATTATTCCCACTTATTAGTTGTTCGGGTTGACTAATTTTCCTCTTCCGTCTGCTCACATTCCGGATCGTCCAAATCACAGTGGATTAGGTTATTTTTTCATTATCCCTACATCAAAAATAAAACGTCCAGTTTTTATACGTTTTGCAGGAAACACTATTTCCAACCCTCGTACGAGGGGGTGGTTGTGGAGGGGGGAAATCTAGAAATAATGTAATTAATACACATGAAGCTCAACGATACGAATGAACATTATTTTTTGCTAAAATCTCAAGCTTTTATGGTATTTCAAATACGTGTGTTTATATAATGTTTATTCATTATTTAAACTCAAAATGTGTTTTAAATTAAAGTATATAAATCTTGGTTTTTGGAAAAACACTCGACTAGATTGCCTCAAATATATTATATATATAAACATTCTTCAAAGTTTTAATGCAATAAATTTGTTTAAATCAATGTAAATAATACATCTGAAATAAAGGTTTGGTTATCTGTATCAAACATTGACGTACATCATTAATTAATCAATGTATATTATAGATGTCTCACAGAGACGAAACTGTATTTTTATGGGAAAGTAGGTATAGAAGTCTTTCTGTGTTACTTCCATACCTGTGTGTGTACTTCTATACCTACTTTCCCATAAAAATACAGTTTCGTCTCTGTGATACATTTATAATATACATTGATTGATTAATGATGTCCCTGTGACAAAAATCCAGTACCGTTCTGAAAAATTTGAACATACAAAATATTCTGATTGACGTACACGATTAAATTGCTTATCTTTGAAAACATTATGCCAAATTTAAAAAAATGTATACATATATACTATCGTGACCAATGACTTAATAATGGATAAGAAAATTCTACCGCGTTTTACCAGGTGTAATACTCAACAGTAAATAAAAAAAGATTGAAGTACCTAATATTCTACATACCATCGGGAAGTACATGATAGATAAGGTACCTTAAACGATTAGATGACACCATTATTGCTTGTCGATTCACTTCAAAAAAGTCATAGATAAGTTATTTATGAATATCCTGATTATACGATCCAATAACCGAGATCAATATCAAAATAGCACCCTCACAATAAAATAAGTCTTCATTAATAAAATTAATAAACATGTAAGCCGTATCGAAAGTATTAGGTCCTTACATATGAAATTGGCGTTTTGCCGTACTGGCAAATTTGATCTCAAATATCTTCTCTTTGGTTAGGAATTCCAAATCCAAATTTATACAGCTATTTACTCATGTATTTGTGTTTTGAAAATTATAATTCATTTGTTTTTTCCTCAATTTTTTTTTTCTTTGCGTCACTCAGTTTACAAAATGAAAAACTTGAAATATCGCGTAATTTACGAGTACGAGTTCCACCGTGGCACCAGTGCTGCAGAAACGGCTCGAAGGATTAATGATGTGTATGGCGACGGTGCCGCAAAAGAAAACACAGTGCGTTTTTGGTTCCAACGTTTTCGTTCTGGAAATTTCGACCTGCAGAACAAGCCCCGTGGACGGCCGGAGACCAAAGTTGATAATGAAGAATTGAAGGCTATTGTGGAAGCGGATCCATCGCAAACCACATCCGAGTTAGCTGCAGGCTGCGGTGTTAGTGATAAAACTGTTTTAATCCACTTGAAGCAAATTGGTAAGGTGAAAAAGCTTGAAAGGTGGGTACCTCACGAATTGAGTGAAGCAAATCAACAAACGCGCGTTGACTGCTGCGTTGCATTACTCAACCGGCACAATAATGAAGGATTTTAAATCGAATCATTACCTGTGATGAAAAGTGGATCCTGTACGATAATCGGAAGCGCTCATCGCAATGGCTGAACCCTGCCGAACCAGCCAAACCATGCCCCAAGCGAAAATTGACTCCAAAAAAGTTACTTGTGAGCGTTTGGTGGACTAGTGCTGGTGTCGTTCACTACAGCTTTCTTAAATCTGGCCAGACGATTACGGCAGATGTCTATTGTCAGCAACTGCAAACCATGATGGAAAAGCTAGCTGCTAAACAACCGAGGCTGGTTAATCGCTCTAGGCCACTGCTGCTTCATGATAACGCTAGACCACACACTGCACAACAGACGGCTACCAAATTAGAGGAGCTTCAATTGGAATGTCTAAGACATCCACCGTACTCTCCGGACCTTGCCCCAACAGATTACCATTTTTTTCGAAATTTGGATAACTTCTTGCAAAGGAAAAAATTCAACTCCCATGGGGCAGTCCAAACCGCCTTCAAAGATTTTATTGATTCCCGTCCGAATGGTTTTTTTAGTAAAGGGATCGATGAACTACCTATGAGATGGCAAAAGTGCATAGATAGCAATGGTACATACTTTGATTAAATAAATATATTATAATAAAAAAAAATCGGCTTTATGTTCCTCCCATACTAAACGCCAATTTCATATGTAAGGACCTAATATTTCCATTTTTTTCTTTAAAAACATTTGAAAAATATTAACTTACCTCTACGTGAGTAATAATAATTTTATATTTTACTTCTTATGTTTTTGTTAATAATTATATCATCTTGAGGAGGCCAAGACCCACCAGGGGTTGTAGAGCCAAGAGTGATGATGAATTATATCATATTTAAAAACGATTTAAATTGTATGAGCAATTAAAACATCATGATGAATGTTATTATTTCCATATTAATTATTATCTCTCATATTAATAACTTTTTCAATATAAAATGTGCTTCTACTCCTGTTACCATACACTTTCTTGTCTTAACTTTTATGGGAATGACACAACAAAAAAAAAACACCTGTCCATAAGAGATTCTGTTACTCTCAGAACACTACTCACTCACTCACTCAGTATATTTTAACTCACTCACTCAATTTAAAGATCATCAGGAATAATCTCTACAATGTTAACGCTAAATCCATCAATAAAACAAAATTTGACTTATTTTACTTATAAATTTGGTTTATTTTAGCGTCACCTAATCTGTATTGCTTAAAAGATTTACGGATTATTCGCATTATATAAATTATTTTCGCAATCTGAAGAGAGAGGGAGAGAGTTGGTGCTCACTCTTTTTATAGCAGCGCCACCTCTATCCCCGCAAAGGTGGCCTGCCTGAATACACTACAGTTAACATCGTGAAATTGGTGTCGTAATTTCCCGGCACGGTAACCAAATATAATACTCGTATTTTTGGAATGATATGCTCTTTTCAGTATATTTTTTTATCAACTGATTCATCTTATACCTTGTAAATATTTTCACGAGATTCTAAAGCGATAAAAGTGCACATAATGCGTGTGGTACTATCCGAAAAATGAGAAAATTTATGGCAAAATTCGATAAATTTGAAAATGGTTCGATTGCTAATCATCGGAGACCTCTATTGACATTAAAGTGAACAATCTAGAAGATTATAGAAAGAATTGAAATATGCAGAATAATACCAAGAGCTTCGAAAAAGCCGAATCATTATTCTTTATAATTATACGGCGGCATCATATAATAAAAATATGGTCCAAAAATTGCAAATACACAATAAAAATGTGTTTTGAATACGAATAAATTTAGTTTTTAATCGAATTAATGTTGACTTTTTGACAAGTGTTTAAGATCATCGTGTCTGCCCTGTAATGTGCTCCGTAACGGAATAACTCCACCGCTATATAATACACATTATGTAAATCACGTGTTGACTCTGCTCCCATCGTCTAACTTGGTAATACAATTAAAGTTTACGTATTGATTTACGACGCTAACCCCAAAACATAATAATCCGCCGGTTTACAACGTAGTCACGGAGCGGAATCCAATTTCCCGCTCAAATCATGTATATTGCAGTATCGCACATCCAAAAAAGCCCGCCATCAATAACCCGGTCGCGCACACAAGAGCGACTTGCACGACCAAACTTTATCAATTAGTCATGGCCGCCGAGTGCGTGCGCCGACTCAATGGGTAGTTTTTCTTGCGCAAGCAGTCATGACTTGTCCGAATAATTTAACTCCGGATAGCGGGCGGGGGGTGGAAATATCCGCCTGCGAATAATATTATTATTCCTTCAAACGAATTTATGTTTCACCGCCAAAGCTCTCTGCCGCCCTGGTACTTCGGTGATTTATTTGGTGAAAATACCCTCTCTCTTTTCAGCTGATGATCTCGCTCGCATCCGGGCATCGTGGTCATTTAAATCTGGCACTAAGTGCGAACTGCTTTCGTCCGCTCTTCGCGATCCCGGGCATTCTCTCATGAGTCTCCGGTCATGTCTCGTACCCTGTCCATCTGCCCTTACCTCTCTTGTTTGATAATACTACATCAGGGGAAACATGTAACTGTCAGTCCTGACTTCCCTTGCTCGAAGTAATTATGTCCCTATAATATTTTCACGCAATGCTAGAAACGGGAAGAATTACATATATTCGAGGATTAACCAATACTCAGAACGTTTATAAAAAAAAGGAAATTAGGGACTTCAGGTCTAAAATAAACGATGGAAATTTGGACTAAATTCGCGAAACTTCTGGAAACCCGAAATTGTATATAAAAGGAATGAAGCTATTGGGACACCACACACAGACCGCACAAAAAATTTCACATTATCATCTTCATACGTTTGTAAGTGAGACATACATTTCTTCCCTTTTTATATCGGAAGTTACACGCGTTTGGGAGCGGAGCATTTCCTTAATATCTGCCTTCTCCTATTAAACGCAGAGTGATGTGTCGGTTTGAGAAAATAATGAAAATTGCCTTTGGCGCTTAGAGGGTAAGGTGGTGGGCGGGCATTAAGTATTTAAGCCTACTTTCGGGGGCAAAATGCCTTAAATTAGGGGCGCAGCGGTTCACGTCAAGCAACGCGAGTCTGCAAGCCCCATGAAATAAGGCTGTTGCAGTTTTTGACGTTAATTCCACAAATGTTTTTACTAAAATGCAGTAACGTAAATCTAAAAAAGTTAGTTTAATATCATATTTTGCCTGGCAAAAGTTAATCGTTTTCGCTCGCAATTTTATTTAATGAATTTGTTGTCTACAAATGAAACTATTTTCGTTATTTGAGCAGAGCATTCTTATATAATTTGTGTATAAAATTTCGCGAAATAATACCTGACAATAATAATAATACGTGACACATACACAATATGAATGAGATCATAATGTGTAATGATTATGAATCTCTATATTGGAGTATTGATCATGGTTTTTTTTTCGATTGATCTATGCCCGAATTGTTTCAAATATTGAGTCCGTTTTCTTAGATTTTTATTGTTACTAAACAGTTTCCAAATAGTGTTCAATGCATTGTTAAGTTTCGCCACTAAGAATATATAAAAGTGTTTATGCAACATGTTAAATCGATGTCTTGAAGTATTTGAGATATTGATAAACAGAAGACAGCTCAAAATATGCCGAATTAATAGAATTATGAATGAATGTTATGGTTCGGATAAATAAAGAAAAATTAGTATTTTAAACGAATGAGAAGTTAATATAATTCTAGTATTCTCTATACCTATAAAATATATTATTATTTAGATAAACTGATATTTTGATGAGAGATTTAAGGTATATTCACGCGATTTAAGTTATAAAATATAATCTTTATTATATAGTTGCGGATATTTTATACGAACCGTATGTTTTTCCGAGAGACAATTCTCGATGTTTCGTTGAATTCTTATTCAACATCATCAGGAGGACGACCTGTACCCGCGGTGGTAAGTCCGCCCTTTACCTTCGCAGGTACAGGTCGTCCTCCTGATGATGTTGAATAAGAAATCAACCAAATGAATAAGAATCGTCTCTCGGAAAAACATTCGCTTCGTATAAAATATCCGCAACCAGTTATATTTAAATATGTCTAACGACCATAACAACAACCTTAACTCTTTAAATAATGTCTAAAAGATAAAATAATTTCTAAATAATATTCGGAACAAAATAAAGACTAACGCAAATCAATAAATACAATTTAAGAAGTGAGCATGTAACTATTTGATTATATCGAAACATTAATATATTTGTATTTATATTCCATACATTAGGTATTCGATGCTACCCCTACCAATAATTTATTAGTACAATATAAATGGAATTATAATTTGTGTTTATATTTAAATTACACCCCTGCATCCGAGTGGCTTTAAACTACTCACGGACATAAATTTCCACTTACAAAATCCCTAATCTCAAAGTCGAGATAAACTTTAAACATTACATTTCCACAGCGATATGATGGCTGACCTTTTTTAATACCTGAATTAATTCCCAAGTTATACCCTCTTGAACAAGAATTAACCCAAAATCCTCGTTATTAAGTCTTCAGGGTCGCGAGTGACCTCAGCCGCCCTGTTTACCCCACTTTCCTCTCACAAAAGGAAAGCTCGTACCCCGCCGGACTTAACCAAATACCAGGATAACATAACCCCTAGAGGTCGCACATGGAAACAAAGAGAAAGATTCTGATATCGATTTTCATACATTGTACTCTCCCGGTCACGCTGTCGTAACCAAACTGGAAAATAAGACTACACATGTTATTGGTATATGACAAATACTTCTATATTTCCATGATAACGGAAGATTATAATAAAACCATAAAATAGGTATTAAGTAATTATAAAAGTAACTAGCTTTATTAAGCGCTCGAGATTTGAATTCGTGTAGGTGTATAGGCATTAATTTTACAATACTTTATATTTGACTGAATAAAAGCTTGTAATATAGAAAATAAGCTACAAAAACATAGTAGTAGACATGAACGCACTTATGTCTAAATATTTTTTCTTTTAAAAAAAACCATAAAATATGAAAGAAACAAAATGGCTTCAAGGTTGATTTTTTGTTTGTTAAATAGATATTTGAATGCATCGCAGCTGAAGATGTAAACGTCGCTGTAAGCTAAAAATAGTCGCATTTAAAAATATTTGTTTTTTTGCTTTATAAAAAAAAGATAAGGAAAGAAAAATATTTAAATTGCAACAAAAATTTACTGCCAAGTTGATTTTGTTTTTTCTGTTTATTGGGAGAACATGAATGAGACGGTGTGTTAAATAATCTAAATACCGAAAGACATGCCATATATTGTATGCAAATTAGAAAGTATCTAAATACCTATATGTTGTTTACGTATAAACGCCAAAAGTCTTTAATCCAACAGCCCCCTTTTATTATATAATACCGTATTGTATTATATATCATAGTACAATTCATAAATTTTGATGTTATGAATATATTTATTGATTATTTACGATTCTGTCACGGGATCACGGTGGTGGGAAACAAATGAAACACATCAAATTAAATAAAGTTTTTATTTATCATTAAACTCACTGAACACGAACTTACCTGGAGCACCGATCTTTAATTCACAATAAGTTTGCACTAATCACTCGTCCGTGCAACGCATAATACTCGTCTTTCCAGAATATTCGCACGTTTGTGATCACACTTACTATCTATTGAACGCCCGGTAGGTACTCTCTTAATTTATCTCTGCTCAATACGTGCAATGTCAATCTTTCTAGTAATTTTTAATGATTTTAAAACGAGTCCTGGAAAATCTTCAATTATGTGTTTTTCTTTCTTTTGCTACAGTCTCAATAAGGTCATTACTTTCTCTGTATTGATATTTATCATAGATATTGTACGTGTACATATTCTTAAATAGATAAGTTCCGTCTATTTTTGAGTGCTCGAATAGCAATCACTACTACAACAATCTTGTTAATCTGAGAACAGAGGGGTTTATTTATTCAAATGCCATGCGTCAAAGTATAATTTACACATAGAGTATATTTCGCCAGATAAAAGTGCGTTTGTTGGACAAACAAAGTCACACGAACGTGCTTAAAATCTTATTGAAAGTGTACAAATTCGACTGGTGAAATTTCTCTTTGTGCTCGTAGTGGAGTCCGCGGAGGGGGCTTGGAGGAAAGATTTATCTCTGGTCAGGACGGCGATATATGGCATGCGTTGGGACACATGGAATGTGGACGGATTGGGCGTTCGTGAATCTTGATTCTGTGGACATTCGTCGTAAATCAACAGTGTTTCCAATAATTAGTCGAGGCATTGATTGATAATTTCCGAGCCGATTTATTCTCGACTTAAATTTAACTTGTACTTTTGTCAGCCTGGAACGGTATTTTTCTTACACTTAATTTGACAGGAGATAAAATGAAATTTTGTTTTGCATAGTCATCCTAAAAGATGGTTTTCAAATTGTATAAGTACACTTACTATTGTAATCAGCTATTTCTTTGTGCTTATTCATTTTTAATTAAATTAAAAACAAAAATTCACTTGGTTTAAACCACTATTTTTTGGTAAATAATTAAGAAATACACATTTAAATTGAAATCATTTTTAAAAATTTAAATAATTTTAAAAACACTTAAAATAGACAATAAAATAATGTCACACATCATGTAAACACAAAAAGTTGCTAAAAATATAATTGCCCACATTTTGTAATGTTGAGTTTGTAGTTACCATAAAAAGCAACGGAGATTCCGAAATTACGTATTACCAAAAATATTTTTGTTTAAGCCAAGTAAATTTTTGTGTTTAATTTAATGTTAAAATATAATTTAATACAGGTACGATAAATCAATCAAAAATTATTTTAGAGGTTTTTACTTTGTGTAAATTATGTTTAATGACAATTTTAGGGTTAACTAAATTTGATTTAGATAAATAATAATTAACATTAATAGGATATTTATTTACCGAGATCTCTATTTTTGTAGAATTTCATATTCCCTCATTTTTCAGCGAACGTTGATGAACAAATTGCTGCTCTCAAGAAAGAAAAATGCCAGAACAATCAAGTCATCGTTTACGACTTTTAATTTTTTTTTTTACATTTACACTTATTGTTTCTTACATTTACATTTTCGCAAAGCGAGTCTCAACAAATTAAAATATAAGATTCAATGCGTGTTTGTCTTTTAAATTATGATTATTTGATTTTTTTCTAGTTGAATACTATGGAACTAATAGCGTCTCTTTTTTTAAAAGTTAATTGAATATTTAAAATCTTCATATATACTGATGTGAGCTGAAGATAGTCGCGTTGACTTCATAATTTCAGACAGAATAAGCTTTTTAAATATGACACCGTAGCGTTTTGCTGTTACAGATAATTAATTAACAAAATTAAGATTATGGCAAAGGATATTGTATCTACTTCCGCTTAAAGATATAAATTTCAAATATTCAATATGAATGTGATCCTCTTGCTATTGACAAACTGGTTTTTTTTCAGGAATTCCCTTAGCACAAAGCAAGTTCAAGATTGTGAAGCAATTTGTTTCGGGATCTTCATCTCAGAAAAATGATGTTTCGAACAAAAACATCACACAAAACTCTGGGCTTTGAGATAAATATTATCAGGAGCGCAGAAGCGCCGACGAGATGTACGATCTCAATCGTTTCCAATCCGTGCCCGCTAAACCTTAAAGAATTTCAATAGAAGCATCGCGCTTTGTACAAAGCCCCGGGACATCGGTCACCATCGCCTTTCCTTTTGACCTCCTCCACCCTTCTCTATCTACATGTGCTCCTGATACATTGCCCCGTTAATGGAAAACCTTTATTCGGGGAGTACGGCCATGCTACCGAAATTTCAGGGTAATTTGGATAATAAATTGTGACATGTTTTAAGGGATTTCTTTGTACTTTGTTACCTTTGACCTGTTAAAAGAATTTTCGTATGAATTTCATTGAATCATTTTTAAACAAGAAATTTTTGTCATAAAAAACTGGACCCAAAAAATTTTTTTACAACAGTTCTTTTCTTCTTTACCCGTACTTTAATATTCAGTACCGTGGTAATTCGTTTTTAAACATTTCACATTAAATAACATTCAAAATTATTAGATGTTTCATTTTACTCCGCGGGGGTAAGCAGAGATAGAGCCCAAAAATCTTCTGTCCTGACACACAACTCTCGCCTCATCCACATTCATACATCTTGGCACGCAAGCTCGACGATTTTTGAGGATCCTAACAAGACCATTTTCCAGTATCTGGTTAAACTGGTCACGCCATGTCTTGCGCGGCCACCCTCTCTTTCTGGCGTCGTCAACACTTGCGTTGTATATTAAAAAAAAAGAAAAAAAAGTTTTTATACTATAAAGATATTACGGACGTTACATGAAGTTACGACGTTAAGGACGGACGGATGGACAGACAATGAAATTATGATAATTGGAATGAATATTATGTAAAAGTACAAAAGTTATAAGAATACATATATCAGTTTGGCTCTCAAACGTGTTCTTATTTCTTCATCCAAACTATGCAAATATTAAATTAAAGGCAAATTGCTGTAGTACTTATGACTCTGGTCTAGTGATCCAGTGGTCGTGGGTTCGAAACCCATTCCAGGACACCAGCCAGTCAGTCCACAGCACAAGCGTCTAGCTTAGTTTGAAAACAGTGAATTAGTTTTCAGGATTCCTACTCTATATCCTGGTTTCATCTACCCCGAAACATATTGATAATCTATACTAATATATAGAGGTAGTCTGTGAGATTGTTAGTTTGTAAATGCGTAAGTTTGGGTGTAGGATTTAATCTCCGTAACTACTCATCCGGTTTCAAAAATTCTTTTACCAATACATATTTAAAATAGACTTTCAGGGTATTTATAGGCTATATATTATGCTGTTATAAGGGCTTTTCGTGTTGATCTTTTTTTACAACTAAAGTCGACGAAAAAACGGTCGAGCGAATGCGTTTCTTACGAACGCTGCCTTAGCAGTAAGATATAAATATTTTTTTATGAAATATGTTGTAGAACTCAAAAAGGCTTACAAAAAAGTTCGAGACGACATATATCTATATGTTAAGGTTAATTTACAAATTGATAAAATATGGATAAAATATATATTCAAAATAAATTTTAATCTGTCGAGGGTAGGTTATGTTAACTTATTACCAAAATAAATTTGCTTATCGTTAGTAAAATTTTATGCAGATAAAAATTGCCTTTTACACAACATCATTTGGGCGAGTAGTTTATATTATATTGATTTTTCACTGATACTCTTATCGTCTTGAACTGAATTCCACGCGGGTGAAGCTGCGGGCACAGCTAGTTCATTATATAGTGGTTTTATACATCGTATTATTTTCATAAATATTTTGGAATTTCATTTAATATTAATATTTCAGAACACAATATTATAATCGTTTTGGATTACTTTTCAATTACGTATGTCAATTATGCAACATTTTCAATTGAAATCGTAAGAATGAGCAGCGTCTGTTTCATTTTATATAGTTCTCTTGTTTCTCTTTGCTAAGTTAAGTGGGGTTTCTTCACTTTAAAGATAATTGAAAGGAAACCAAATATTTGCCCGACCTCGCTTCGAGCGTGGAGTATGTTATAAAAAAGGAATAAAGTGAAGTTTAAGGGAGAATATCGTATCGGTAAGGAGCCGAGTCCGTATGTGATATTTTGTCTCTTTCTTTCTTTGATGGAAATTATAATGTGAATTATTTCCCCCGGGATTAAACTATGCCATTTCATTTCCCAGATTTGTTTTCGTTTTCCTTTCTGGAAATTCGAGAGCGTCTTCTTAAACTGTGCCCACAACAAAATGGCTGACAAAATGTTATATTTTTCCACCAAAAAAATGTTATTTTCCCATACGCGTACGTATGAGATTCATTTTACATATACAAAAGATCGAAAATTGTAAATCTTACGTAATAAAATATATTTTTGACATGTCTGTTAGTGACACATGTCAAGTCATCCTGTGGTAGCGGTTCTAGACCAACAAGATAGTCCTATTTATTATAGAACAGGGTTTTAGATCACTTTAAATATAGTAATAATATTGATGTGACATTTAATTCGTGCACACATCGTTATCCGAGTTATGGCACAGACTTTAAACGCTCATATCTCAGAAAGTATATAATACAGGTATTTAATATCTTTTATCCCTCTCTAGCGGCAATTGACGCGCTCAGTCTACTTCAGTACGCCACTTGTCCATAAACTACCGCGCACAAAAACGATAGCTTGCAAGGTCTTCTATATGTACGATATATTTATGTACAGTGCAAAGACATGGCAACAAAGTTTATGCGGCAAAGTGAAAAGTTGCGGCGAAGAATTATTAACGCCAAAGTGTACGACCAATAGCTACAAGCAGAAAACGAGAAATGTCTACCAAAATAGTGAGATAAATTCCTCACGCCTCAGAGTTATATTTTTAAATTTATCAATGCGAAAAATGTTTTCGAAAAACAAGTGTCGATATCAACTGTCTTTTTTCGGCTTCTTTTTAGATGCTTTTATTAAATTTCACTTGTCTATCAGAGGAATCTTGTAATCAATATTTGACCAACTTGCTGAGCAATAATCCCTCTGAAATTTGGCAGAGAAACTTATTCCTGATAGCAATACAATAATCATTAATTAATTTTACAAAATAAATTCTGATCTATTTTTTATCGGACATTATACATAACGGCGATATCTGTCGGATGCATTATTTTAAAAGTGACGTTCTAAATGCTATGTGAGTTTTCCGAATATGACATGTAAGTTAGAAGGTTAACTTAGAAATTTTTGTCAATTTTTTAATGCCAAAAGTTTTAATTGAATTTTATTTATCTTTAATTTATATGAGAGAATATGAAATTAAAATACCGGGTAGTGAAGCTACTAAGCTTAACTATAAATTTAACTTTTGCATCTTTAATTTTCCTTTGCCAAATGTACTTGGTCTAAACTGCTCCGTCTAGCTGACTTAGCATATATTCAAATTCAATTAAACATGCTTTAATATACAAGAAGTGACTTCGCCCGCCGTTCTACGCGATGCATCCAATCCCCTGCAGTGTGGTCCCGACGCCGACGAGCTGCACAGCGAAAAGCCTTTGAAAATATCAGCCCTGCATAAAAATATACGCTTGTAGGCCGAACAAGACTACCCTTTGATATTTTTGTCGTGTCCCTTTTGCCGAACCCGCGGGCGCTGGGTGGACGGCTACTCTTGGTCGTGAAATCATGTAACTGTAATAAATAGCGAATCCCAAACGCCGTGTTGCAAGTCATGGTAGCCTGGTAGGTGCAGCAGAGTAAGTCGTTAGGGATTCTCCATAATTGGTCGTTATTCCATCAAAGCCTTTCAATTACTGACACCGTCTGCCTTGCATCCTATTAAGGAAGAGTAATGTGGACTTAATTTGTCCTTGCTGGTCCTTGCACATTTCGCGTATAATTAAAAACTGTGAAACAAGAATCATTTTCAACCATTCGATTTTCATTTTAATATTTTGTTATTAGGCAATGGATGTTTGGAACAAGTAGGTGAGTTTGTGTATTTGGGGATTATGATCCATAGAAGAGGGAAGGCTGAGAAAGATAACGAGATGAGAGTGACTGCAAGGAATAAGGTGAACGGTGATTCGAATGCAATCATTTCTAATAGAAATAACGGAAGTGAAGCCTGGAGTTGGCAGAAAAGAATCGAAAATAGACTAAATGCAATGGAGATGAGATCACTTATAAAGAGTAAATAATGAATATGTTGGAAAGAATGAAAACTTCTGGAGAGTCTTCTTCGTTCAATTTTGAAATAGAAAATATTCTTTAGACTTTAGGTGAAATGACGACGAAAATATGTCAGAAATATTAAAAAAAAAAAAAAAATTTTGATGTCGCTTATCTCTGTAAGTGTAAAGTGTGGATACCAAAGTTTGTGTACACCAAAGTGTAAAGAATATTATCTATTTAAAATAAATGAAGTAGACTCCTGAAAGTTTTTGCTACTAGCTACAAGACATCCTGTATAAAAAAATCATTACAAATTTTATTAATCAATTCTCAATCGTCATTTTGTATATTCTTTTTAAAATACCCATTTTTCGCATTCAAAATTTAATGTCGCAATTTTTTCGCGATCTCATGTCACGTATTTCTCGCGCATGTCACTTATGTCGCATATTTCTCGCGCATGTCACCTATGTCGCATATTTCTCGCGCATGTCATCTATGTTACATATCTATATTCCTCGCACGTTTCACCTATGTCACATACCTATATTTATCGCGTATGTCACCTATGTCGCATATTTCTAGCTCATGGCACCTATGTCGCACATTTCTCGCATTTACTAAACTGTAGAGCACATTTTTCGCATTAAAAATTATACGTTACATAGGTAACATTAACATCAAATCGTTTATGAATCTAATAGATAGTCCTAATGTGATATTTAAGAACAATTCAAAAACATTTTATGATTATTAGGGGAATAACGTGTTACAGAATACACTTTTTTCACCTCATTTTTTAGTGCTACGGAACAAATGAGTGCGATTCAAACAGAAGCGCGGAGAAATGGTGTCCATTGTTTCGAAGAAAAGCGAGTCGTTTAGTAATTTTAGAGTAATACAAAAGACTTCGCAATATTAAATTACTGTGGTATATTGTTTGTGGAAGTGTACATGGTGTATAAAAAGCTTGTCTACGATACTTTACAAGTCGATTACTGCCTAAATTCCTAAAAATACCAAGAGAAAATTTAAAAAAATGAGTCGAAAATGTTTGAACATTATTGTCCTAAATATTTAGTTACGGAGATAATCAACATCAAAGTTGATTTTTGTTATTTCTAGATTAATATTACTGTAAAACATTGAACTATGTTTAACGTAATTTTAAGCAAACATTTATTAATTCATTCGTTTTAATACGAGTCAAATAAAATGAATGAAACGCTGCAGAAATTTGAACGAAATTTTCTCTGATCGTAATCATTTTATTGTATTTATTGACTTCTTAATATGCATTTTCAGCCACTTTAATGATAAGCCAACATTTAAAATATACTCATAAGTCAAGAATATTGAATAAAAATGCAAAAAAATATCATTCTTATTTACTAAATTGATTACGTTAGTTAAGTAAAAGATAGTTAATCAAGATTAATTATAGATTTTTCCCGGGGACAAGGCTATTTATATGGGAAAGCATGTATGGAAGTCTTTATTGGGAGTCTACAGAGCCTATCTAGTACGACCTGGCTTGGCTGGCTTTAGTGATCACTTTGCACAATACAACGTTCGCAACGTTACAACCGATTTACCCGAGAACAACCACACATGTATCCATTTTTAGAAAGTTATATATGTATTTTATTTATGCTACTTATTTTACATATTAATGCAACTACCCTTCGCTGTCATTCACACGAAAAAAGTCAAGGAATAGTACATATACAGGGTTATTTGGAAAACATTAATAACTCCTGCCTTGATCATGAGTCGAAAATATTCAAGCTATCATGACCTAAAATATCAATAGTTATGGAGATATGCGACATCAAAGTTTGAATTTTTTTTCAATATTCATGACTTATTTTTTGTAAAACGTTGGATTTTCATTACATTTCATATCGATTAAGACAAATTTATTCAATTCAATAGAAGTTAAATAAAATGATAAAAACCTTGGAATTCCAATTGGAATTACTACTATTGATATTATTAGGTCATCATTATAGCTTGAATATTTTCGACTCATAATCAAAGCAGGAATATAGTCTTGTGAGGTTATTAATGGTTTCCAAATAACCCTGTATATTATATACCTATATATCGATATATGATACTTCTTTATTTTATTTTTTGACTAGAGTAAGAAGCAATTTTTTATTTATATTTAAGGAGCTTACCCACACGGCTTCGCACGCGTAAATTTTTAGTAACTTTTAATCATATTTTATTAATTTGTGTATAAACCTTAACATATGGATATATGTCGTCACGGTTTCTTTATACAACCTTTTATATTCTACAACTTCTCTATAGAAAATATTTAAATCAGCATCGCTCGACCATTTTTTCGGTGACTTTAGTTGTAAAATAGGTCAACATGTAATATACCTGACCTAACCGTGTATAAAGTGGTTGAGCCTTGGCTCACCGAACCGAAGCTACCAACTAATTTTTTTTTTAAATCTAACCGAAATTAATAAACCATCTAATATAAGTTCTAATTCAGATACGCGACCTAAAATACTCTTACTGATCTCGATCGTACTGTTCCGAAATACACATTATAAAATAGATAATAACCTATAAGTATCTCTACGTAGATAAAAGGTTAGAATTATCCGTTTTGAATGAACTGAAAGGATTATTTTGTAAGAACGCGATGCGGTCGTAATGTTTCTTATCGATGTTTAATTAATATCAAAATCCTATTAAGTTACCGCAAGTTTCATTCTAAATGCAAATACTACCTAATGGCTTTTATCCTAGTTTACCAGGATATCTCTCTATACTAGATTATCTATTAAATGGCTCATGATGTCGTTTTTTTCCTAATTTATAAATAAATAAATCACTATACTCTCACTCAATTACTATAGAAACGTCGAAGTTATTGGCTCGTGATATCGTCTTTAGTCTATAACTCCCCCTCTATTGTGACGCACGTGGCAACCCTAATATTTCAGAAAACGTGTTGGAAATTCTATATTTACACATACAAAGATAATAATATACTTATAATTTTAACTCGGACTTGACTACAATACATATAAAATTTATTGTTTAGAGTTTCCATTTACTGGAATAACTAACCATAACAGAAACGTAAAATATCTGAAAGAAAAAGCACATTTACATATCATTTTGTTTTTAAATTTGCTTACTTTTGTTGGCTGCTTCTATATACAATTTATAGTTTGGAGAAAAACACATAATCAGATTGTTTCAGTGATTCGCCTCTGGATTGGTTATCTTGGTAGAAACTGTATTTATCTGCAAACCGAGAGTCTAATAATTTGAAAATAGGTCTACTTCCGAGTATGTGGTGTCTGTCGCTAACAGTACTTCACTTTTCTCGTTAGGAATTTATTTAACAAGTTAAAAAATGAATCTATGGAAAGGAGGATTATGTCCGTGGGTAATGACATATCCTCGGTTTCCGCGCTAAAGGGGCCCCATCGTCCCGCCCCTTTAATGGCCATGAAAAACTTCCTTCTATACATTTTCTCTGGCGTTTCCTTTACCTTGATAAACAACCCGAAGCTAAATCTTGATATAGCCACGTAGTATGTTCCATTGCCTCGACAAATCGTCAGCATTCCGAAGAAAATGTAAATCCAAGGTATACCAAAACTTTAGGGATCACTTGCGTCTAAAGATTAAGTTGGAAGATATTAATAGTGGCACCTAATTCTTTTTAGGGGTCCTTGCGTCTAAAAGAATGTTGGTTATTAGTTTAAAGCTGATTATTGCAATTTATCCTCTGTGGAGTATAAAGATAATTTCTTGGTAATTGAAAATGTGAATTCCTCCTCGTAGAATGAAGACAAGTATGTTTAACCAATGGAACATTCCACGTGAACAGAATATATTAACCATGTGTCAATACATTCATAGATATCCAAAGCGTAGTGAATAAATCTACCTCACCAACTTCCTATGACCATGTGACTATATTTATACAATAATTAAACGAGTTATCTGAGCAAAATAATTCGTGTAGATAACGGGAATACTTTATTTCAAATATCGTTGAAGCAAAATTTAACGTCCGAACGAAATCGCAATATTCAGGGGTGTATCCTGAATCGGTTGCGCATAATTAATAACCCGATTCACTTTCTCTCCCTCCCGTTCATATAAGTCAGAATCAATTATTTCGAAATCACAGCGCTCTCACCTAGAAGATTCTTCCTTCAATCAAGTACAGGCGTAATTTCGACCCATTGAGGAATGACCCATCTGTACTTCTTGAAATTCCCTAGTTAGAACTAGTTCTTTATATATAGAGAATATGCACGTAATTATGGATTTTTGTCCTCATGATTGAACGTTTCCTTGGCAAGAAGCGGTGCAAACCCAAAACAATCAACCCACTTCATTCGCTCCCTCTCTTGCGTTCAAATGATTTGAATTACGTCTAATGGGATTAAAATGGATTGGTTCTTGTCTTTCTCCACTCCATGATCCATCAGAAATCACGCCGAACTAATTCCGGGGGTCAACAACACAGACTTCGGACCAAACGTCATACCTAATGAGTTATTTCGGGCAGTTTCCTTTTTAGGAATAAAGCCTTACTTATAAACTCATTGTCGGACGTATATCATGGTCTTTATACTCCATGCTTGCTACCACCAAAACTGAACGATGCCATCGCAAGACGAGTCATGTTATTTCAATCCTAACTGCATTATTTATAATGAATCTAAAATATCGTCATAATTTTGTTACTCGAAATCAATATATATGGATTATTCTATCTGCCTTCACGCACTCCTGATGCTGAAGGCATCCCTACGATAACTCTTGTTTGTTCTAGTATAACTGATCCATCAGAAATCACGCCGAACTAATTCCGGGGGTCAACAACACAGACTTCGGACCAAACGTCATACCTAATGAGTTATTTCGGGCAGTTTCCTTTTTAGGAATAAAGCCTTACTTATAAACCCATTGTCGGACGTATATCATGGTCTTTATACTCCATGCTTGCTACCACCAAAACTGAACGATGCCATCGCAAGACGAGTCTTGTTATTTCAATCCTAACTGCATTATTTATAATGAATCTAAAATATATTGGTTCCCGTTTTTTTTTTGATTTAACCACAACAACTTGAAATAATAGTTTATAATCTAATTTGTCTATACAGAATCTAAAATATGATTTGTAACAACGAAAAGGTTATAAAAGTCCATCGGAATGTATAACATGAAAGGTACTCACTGTATGTGAAAGGTGAAATCCCGAAGCACTGTTTTTTTTCTTCCTTCCTTCCCTGGTTTCACCGCTGTCTCGTTCCGAAGGCACGTTATTTTATTTTTGAATTTATTCTCTAATATTATTTAGTCAGGGACTATACTGTATCCACTGAGGTTTTCAAAACCCAAGCGTCATCTACAGCATAACTTCCTACGTGAAAATCAGTCAAACACTCTCCGTTTTTTCACTCTGTCGGCTTATTTATAAACTTTCATTCCCGACTCTACACCTATACTCTTACAAAGTCCGAAAGAGCCGATTGGTCGGTTCAAAAAAATGCTTTCAAATTGGACCTATCACGTGCCTACACATAAATGTTCGTTCCGCCAGGGGCGCAGTCAACTTATCTATAATACGCCATCATTAGTATTTATTTATTTTTGAACCAATTTCGTTTCTCCAGTGGAGCAGTCGCAACTCTCTCGCACACAAGCGATAAATTAATCTTAAATAGTTCTTTTGAGATATTCGATATAATTATTATTTTCTTTCTCATTTCTTTGTAGTAGGGTGGCAGGTTAAGTCCATCACAAACACGAAAAGCTCTTTTATTTTAACGAGATAATATATATAACTGATGTCCACCCTGAAAATCCATTCTAAATATTGGTAAAAAAATTTTTGAAATCGTATGAGTAGTTTCGGAGATTACTTTCTACATTCAAACTTACAAACTTTACCTCTTTATATATCGATATTCATCCTTATTATTTACATACGTACTTTAGAATACTCTAGAATAATAGAAAATTTTTTTTTTTTTACTATTTTTGTAATAAATGGTAGTGTTTTTGGAAGATGGGCGCTCTCACGGCTCTTATAAACATAAATTAGTCGTCTAGAATTCAGTGCAACACGCTTTGAATTCCTTTCTTTCTTCATTAATGCACCACCATTAGGTCAACGACCAATCACAGCCGAGGTCCCCGTAACCACGTGTTATATTTAAGTGTTGTGTTTCATTTGTCACGATCTTTTCAACGCGATAAATATAAAGTATTCAGGTACGCAATTGTTAATTAACCTAAAAGAGCATCATGACGTAACTACCTGTTAGATAACGATCTTTTATAAATGCCAAACGATTAAATTACGGACATGACTCATTCACAGTATTCGTAAAAGAAAAAGTATACGTTTTTAGTCGTGTTTAACTTTTGTGTAAATTTTCATGAATTCACTAGAAAATGTGTTTTATGTTTGAATCATTAACCACGAGTTTTCAAAGCGTAGCAATAGGATCTAATCTAATATAAATAAAATAATTTAGTTATCTGTATTTCCGTAACGTCCGTAACTTGCTGAAGCTGCGCTGGAATTACAATTTTAGATAATTAAAATGTGACACGCAATCAACGCGCAACGCGCAACGGCTCAGGTAACATGAAAGGGTAGTCCAATAAATTACACGGTCTTTACATTTTTAAATTATTGTTTTATTATATTTAGTTGTAGCGAATAAACTCAATTATAATAAAAAGTTTTCTATTCGTGAATTTTCAGCTTCAATGTCCCGTGATTTTTCACGGATACACGGCTTTGTGACATTATAAAATATTGTGAATATTTTACAGAGAAAGTAAAGTTTCAATTCTCGAAAACTACCCTTTGATGCCGCAATGGGGTCGTATGTCGTGTAACAATAATATAAACAGGTCTATCTGAATTTTTTTTCCATTTATTTTAATATAGTAGGTATTTCACTAAAATAAACGGACAAAATGAATGATGTATTCATAAAAAAATACGTCGTTTTATTAAAAACAAAAATAGTCTTAGTAAAATATTTCTCGTTGAGTATTGTAACAGAATATTTAGTATGTGAAAAATTGCTCATATGCAGGGTTATTTGTAAAACATCAATAACCTTGCAGGACTATACTCCTGCCTTGATTATGAGTCGAAAACGTTCAAGCTATTATGACCTTATATCAGTAGTTATTGAGATATGTGACATCAAAGTTTGCATTTTTTTTTTCAATATTTCTGACTTATTTTTTGTAAAACGTTGGACTATCATTACAGTAACAAAAAATTCATTTGTTTCAATACAAGTTAAATAAATGATTAAAACCCTGAAAAAATTCCAATTGGAATTTTCCAATTGGAATTAGAAGGTTTTTATTTTTTTATTTGACTTGTATTAAAGGGAATGAATTTGTCATACTCGATATAAGTTACTGTAATGATAGTCCAACGTTTTACAAAAAATAAGCCGGAAATATTGAAAAAAATGCAAACTTTGATGTCGTTTATCTCCTTAACTATTGATATTAGGTCATAATAGCTTGAACATTTTAGACTCATAATCAAGGCAGGAGTATAGTCCTGCGAGGTTATTAATGTTTTCCAAATAACCCTGTATATGAAAAATCACTCATATTATTCATTTGGTAACGTAAAATAAATATATACATGGAATTATCATCCTTTTCATCATCATCATCGTCTTCATCCCCTTATTCTATTAGGGTCGGGGACTCAAAGACTCGACAAGGTACAGTAGTTTCAAAAATATCTTGTAATTCATCACAGAAGTATGTTAGTTTTAGAGTATTGTTATTATAAAGAATACTATTGTATAACATGGAAAAATAAAATCCTTATAAATTAAGATAAATTAATAGATAGAAAATGAATTAAGTATTTATTAAGTGTCAAAAATATATTTTTTAGATTGGTATTCAGATTAGTAGCTACTATATGCCTTCGCCAATACATTCAACACTGCACTGAAGTCCTATCTGTGTTGATTTCCTAGTTATATGGGAATGTATATTGCACAAGTATTAAGTGCCGCGTCATTGTTTTTATAAATAAGGCACTAACGACATGAGTATTTTATAGTTTTTAATATTAAAATGACTAACTCGCGTGAGGTACCGGCGTGTAGTAGTGTTGAAAATATTAATGAAAATACGTGTAAAATAGCACATAAAAAACGAAAAAGAGTATATTCGCTTTTTACCCTGTATCTTAAAATGAACATTCTGGCACTATAGAAGCCTATAGAAGTCTCGCGTCAGTGACGAAGCTATTTATATGGAAGTCTTAAACCACAGGACTTACGACCTGTATTAGTTGACTTAAGTAATCTCTTTCCACAATGCAACGTTCACCAATTCCTCCATAAGAACATCCACACATTAAATAAATATTAATGTTTAAATTTAATAGTAATTGTAAATAATAAATCACAATTATAATAATTTCGTTGTCTGTCTGTCCGTTCGTCCGTCCGTCTGTCTGTCTGTCTGTTCCCGTAACTTAGTGTAACGTCCGTAACTTCTTTATAGTATTTTTTTTTCGAATAATTTTCCGAAAATAAAATAAATAAATACTTTTTCCTTTGGAACCGACATGTCTAAGGAAGTACTATCATTTTGACGGGTTACAGCTAGTTCATTGTGTACAATTTTAACACATTTCATCTTCTAAATTTTACTGTCATCGAGATCACCCAGCTCTGTCATCAAGCACCAAAGTTCTAGTTTGACTTCACATACGAATACGCAGACGGCCAGATCTGTGACATTAGTTCTCTGCATCCGTCCCTCCCTTCCGCACGCGGAGACATTCCATTGGAACGGGACGACAGCATGACTAGGGGAAGAATGCTAGTGACAAAGTAATCTAATAAAACGCCTGTCTCCATGCGCCACCCACAATCACAAAAAATACACGGTGTTTCAAATGAGCAAGATCCTTTTTTTTGGTAAATGTGGTATTTTATTTTATATCCTAAATCCAACCAAACGCCTCTTGATAACATTCGCTACAGGCCCTGCGCTGGTTTAATCCGGTACTGATAACAATCATGATGTGAGACGTGAGACGGAAAATCCACGAGACATATGTGAATCTCCTAGGAGCAAAATAAGCAACTCAGAGATTGTCTCTGTGGAAAATTTCATCAAAATCTTGCCAAATAAAATAAAATCGATCAAAATATACCAGAACAACTCAGTTACTTCCAATAAGATAAAATATAATCTAATGTTTGAGATGACATAATGATCCTTATTATTCATTCCGTACCCAATGACATCATACATAATCAATAATTTCATTGTCATTGTCTGTCTGTCCGTCAGTTCGTCCGTCTGTCTGTCTGTCAGTCCGTCCGTCTGTCTGTCTGTTTGTTTGTTTGTCTGTCTGTATGTATGCCTGTCTATCCACGACTTCGTGTAACATCCGTTATTTCGTTGGAATTTACGGTAAAAAACCAAACAAATTAAACACAGGCTCAGTTTAAAAGTGAAATATTCATAAACTTGGTCGACGGTCGCTTGCGAGGGTTCCAAGGTCGACACCACACGGTGTCGACCTTGGAACCCTTGCACTCGTCGTGAAACTTGTTGATCTAGAAGTAACAGAATGTTAGTAAACTTAGTAAAAACCACTACCAGATTTACGGTCTACCGGTTTCGAGACGTACCCATCTCTTCGTCAGGACCAACACTACACTACTACATTCACAACACTATACCCCCCAACCGTAGTATTGTAAAACTATCACCACTATTATTCACATGCGTGTTAATCTTGTCAGAGAAATTGAACTACTAGATCTAGAAGTCATTCCTAAATTGTATCAATGGATTTGCAATACTCTTTACTTTGTTCTGAATATTATTTACAATTTACATTATCATTAAGACCACATTTATTATTAATTTATCATAAAAAGTGTAATGTGTGATTACATTACATTCAAAATATTCATAAAATATTGATATTATCTATCAGGTTCAATAACGACCTGTTGACGGTGTGTTTGTTAAAAAAATATATAATGTTAATTGTTTTCACCGTTGATAACTGTGTCCAATCTGTCCACCCGTTATATAGTGTCACCATTGGCCATCATGTCACTGAATATAGAAGAATAAAGTAAATTAATAATGTTAACAAATAAAAAAAATGTTATGCCTGGTCTAAAACTTTCCGACTGCAGTGTATGTGCCTGTTTGCATGTACCTAGCACATGGCCACTACATGTATAATGCACGGGCGGGAGTCGGATGCAAGGTAATCTAATTCTTTCTGTAATTTAATTCTGCATGTTATGATTGCATGAAGGAAAATGGAAGAAAAATATCAGCTGAATCGTGAAATGCTCCCGTAAATTTAATATTTTTGTATTATTTCGTTTGTTTTTTCTATTTCAATTTTTAGCAAAAGTTGCAGTTAAGCTTATTGATATGCCGTAGATGCATATGCATCACGCTAAATAGCCTACAAAATGACGGCATTATCGAAGTTATTTTACATTCTACATATTATACATTCGTGTTATTTTATCACAACTATGGGGTGTAGCCACTATCTGGCTCCCCTTATTTATGCAAGTTGTGTAGAAAGATGATATAATGAAGGGGTCACCATTCCCGAATTTCACTTCGGGAAATATATCTCTATGGAAAAATGCAATCGTTCCTAATGTAGTTTTTACAACTGTAGTTTCTTAAGGAGCAGTACTTCTCATAATTATATATAATTTATATCTAGTAATTTTGTCTCAACTGATTGTTCTTAGTCACCTATGTATCGTTGCCGAAGTTTAATTTTCCATCAATAGTTTTTTTTTTTTGAAAGCAAAATTCTTTTTTTCTGATATTGCCCAAAAATATATAGTTAATTGAGTGGTTAAAGGTAGTAAAACGAAAAAATATTTTTTGCAATCGACAGTATGCGTAGGGACATGCTGAGATGGACTGCACATCTTGAAACTACAGTAGTGAGAAAATACCTCAAAGTCTGTGCAGTACAAAGTTTAGTTTAGTGAAAATTAAAATAAATTTATTTACCACTAGCTGTGCCCGCACAGTAACTTTAGTAACTTTTAGTCACATTCTATAAATTTGTGTTAATCTTAACAAATAGATATATGTCGTCCCATACTTTTTTGTAGAACTTTTTGAGTTCTACAACTTCTTTATAGAAAATATTTAAATATCTTTTACCGTTGAGGCAGCGTTCGTAAAAAACGCATCGCATCGCAGACAGAGCAACGAATGAAGTGTTTACTTTACAGTCGAAACCCTCAAGAATATTTATTTTTAATTTAATATCTTTTGAATAATGTATACTACAGAGTGAGGCAGAGTAGGTAGCTTGCTTATTTAGAAATTTAATTTAAAAAAAAGGAATGCAGATATATATATTATATATTGAACAGCATCAAGTACAACATTTTAGTTTTATGTTTACACAGTTTTAAAAATGATATCAGGCAGATGGCTTCAGTATTTTTCTTCAGGTGAGCCAGAGTGAGCCAGACGATCGTTGTAAAAAAGTAATTTTTGATAGCCTCATAAAAAATAGTCGCGTGGGGCTAAATCAGATGATTTCGCATGAAATGGGTATGGAATGCATGTTGCGGGACGATGATTGAGCGACTTTTAGAAAATTTTGCGTCGCCAGTGAACGCGCACTTCACCTTTGTCCACTCCATGATGCTGACTAAACCAAGCGGAGCTACAACTTTACGCCCCACCCTCTCGAAAATGCCTACCTCTACCCTCCTCAGAGCAACCATTGCTTTAAGAAACCAAATTCAAATAAACGAGTTGCTTATTAATAATATTGTATAAATAATGTCACCACAAAATCATTTTGCTATTATTGGAGAGGTAATATTTGTTTTGCTCTTACTAAAAAAAAAATTAATATCACTTTTTTCACGTAAACATGATTGTACAAAAATATTAGATATAATGAAATTTATGCTTACCTCCAGGCAAAGTATTCTATCATGTTTTAAATTATTCTCAGCAATGTAAACCGAATCCACTTTAAACTAGATCATTTAAATGAATACATATCGTTTTAGCGTTTCTCGTAAAATCTATTATTCAGCATGATAGAGAGAAAATTGTATAATATTTTCCTTTTGTGTTTATAATAAATGCACGTGAATTCTCCATTTTACAATCGCTTAATTTGAATTTTAACGGACAAAAGCGAGTTTCGCAAAAGTCTACATGACAATATGGCGAAATAATTTAATTACAAACTTTGTTTTAATTTTCTGTTTTCATATATTTCCCATCTGAATAACAGGCTGCCCCCGGGTCGGTCTATCAGAAGAGACGTGGGTTCGGTAGCTACTCTATTAAATTGAGTTTTGGCAGATGGTAGGTCCACTTTGGAGAGATATGTCGTATAACGTTTTTTTTTTGATTTTCTAATTTCGCATAAAGCCCTCGCTCCAGAAGGCATGCCAGAGCAAATACAGCAACGTCAGAAGGCGTCTCTTTCTCTTTAATTTAAGCCAATTGGGTTTATGGACGACAATTTTTCGCTGGCTTAATTCAGACACAATGCGTTCTGTTTTTCTTACGCGTCAATTTGTCACTTTAATATTTTTCCACGTCTTTTATCTGTATTACTAATCTGATTAAAATTTGAGTAAAATCTTTAGCGGAAAATTTAGATGAAAAATTTTAATCAAAATTTTTTATGAGTTTACTAGAAAATAAGCAGCATGAAATTTTACATTTTTTTTACATAAAATGTTGCAGACATAAAGTACAGTAATGTTTGTAGGTACAAGAACGTGTGTATTATTAAATTAACCGGATGATTATATTTCCTTTGATTTATGATCCCGTATTTTAGAGAACAAAGAAAAGTAAAAAAAGAGTGCAAAATAATTTAATTTACTAGTACGTTATGGATGTTTGCAATAAGTAGATGAGTTTGTATATTTAAGAAATATGTTTGTTAGAAGGGGGAAGGTTGAAAAAGATATCGAGAGGCAGATGACTGCAGGAAATGTGGTTTATGGTGCTTTGAATGCAATAATTGTCAAAGACACAGTGGCATCGAAACTGGTCAACCGTAGAATAACGTTGTTTTAACGATATTTACATCAAAATAAATTTTAAATAGAGTTTTATGAAGAGACCGTTGGCCCCGAAAATATTGATTATTCAAGAAATAATGGTTTAATACATTGTTTTCTTTTTATTAATATAAATTATATTACCACAAATTTATTTTACTGTTATTAATTAGTACATTCTTCTGAATTAACGAATTTCCGCTTCAGTCTATTTCCATACTTTTCCAGTTTATTAATTTTTTTATTTATATTCATTTAATATTTTATATATAAACTTATAAGTAAAAAAAATTAATTGTTGAATTAATTGTATTTTATTACGCCTCAAGCAAAAACACCCAGACCTCAGAAAATCACACAGATTTCATCTCACCGGGAATTGAACCCGGAATCCTTAATATGGACAGCCATACCACAATCATACCACTGAACTGCAAGACTCACCATATATTGTGATGATCATTTTTTATATTATATGAAAAAAGTTTAATTTTTAAGACCTTTAAAAATAAATTATGCTGTAACAATATATTATAATATGTATGTTCTGAGAACACAATTAAGTAATTAATTTACGATGAATTAATTAAGTCAGCTCATACAACTCCTAAGCCCTGGGCCATCCTGCAATAAAGACTTCCACACACATTTCCCATATAAATAGCTTCGTCTCTGTGAGACTACTATAATTTATCTTAGTTAAATTATGCTGAGTTTTTACCGAATTTATAGCAAACAAGCGTTAATTTTTATTTGAGCATTCTGTAAAAAATCTACTTTAAATAATATTATGTAAAAGTCTGCTTTTTATCATTTCAATGACATATTGATCGTAGTGCATACCTATTCTTATTATCATCTTATAAACCGTTTTCGGTCCACGGAGAATATTAATTATTATTATATTTTATTTAAAATAATTATCTTTCGTTTCCTCCTAGCCTATATATTATTTAGTCTTAATTAAACAGCTGATTTATTACATTTTTCGGAGGAGACGTACCGCGCACACGGCTTAGTAATATGCCTGTCTCTGTCTAATTAGTCCATATACGATTTTAATTTATTACTTCAGTCGATAAATTATATAACAAATTTGGTTCAGGGCTGCGCCTCTGCGATTTTACTGACAAAACTGTCTCCAGGCGGTAACGCATCAAGCGAGCATTATTGTATAACCGAAAAATGTCAATTACAAATGTCATATGTACAGGACGTCTCATAGCTAGGTGGGTTCCTACCTCGATGATGAGTCGAAAATGTCCAAGCAATCATTACCTTATATCAATAAAATTATAAATAATAAAAAGCTTACAAAAATTAAAAAAAGATATTCAACCGGTTTTCACAGTTTTATTTGTATTGAAGCGAATGAATTTTTCTTATTTGGTATTAGTAACTGTAATGATAGTTCATCTTTTTTCAAAAAAATAAGTCAGAAATATTTTTAAAAAAATGCAAAATTTGATTTTTGCATACCTCCATAACTATTTACATTAGGTCATGGTTCCTTGAATATTTTCAACTTGTAATCAAGGTAGGAATCCACCTTTAAAGTTTCTGCGACTAGCTACGAGACAGCCTGTATAAGAGATGTCTCTCTTAATATGCTGCATGGACTATGTACTAGAATGTTATAGTTCCACGTGATCGGACACAAGTAAGGTATGGATAACAAAGTATACATTGAATGGGTAGCTTGTTGGTGTAGTGGTGTAGTGGTCGCTCGCCTAGTGATCTGATGGTCGATGGTTCGAGCCCCATTCCAGAACAAGTAAGGCCCGGTTGTTTCAAATTCGATCAAAGTAAGCGTAGAGTTTAAACTGAAATTTTACGTTCTCCACCAATCAGACGATCCGTTTTCGTAAAAATCTATGCTTTTATCGACCGCTTACTTTGATCGAACTTGAAACAACCGGGCCTAAGTCCTATTTTTATGGCACAAGTGTTTAGTTTATTTTGAAAATAATATGAATATTGATGCAGTACGTATTTCGTGTTCGCATCTCTATTTTTAAAAAAAGTGATTCTACGCGGTGTGAGAAGTCGTGTTTGTAATGCCTCATTTCTTTTATGAGGCTGCTTGAGTCACATTCAAAGTCACGTTTTGGAAGAAAATGCCCACCCGTCCAAAAGCATCTTGCTTAAATCAAGCGACGTGTGTTGTGTGAGTAACGCTGGTGTATGTGAGATGATTCAGCAGAGGCTATGGAAAGAGGACGTAAATTATACTCACGATTAACTGTAGTATTTTTTGACAACAATTTATAGATGTGGCGTTGAGTACAGAAATATTATTTGTGAGTGCTGCAGCGATCGGTGGCAGATTGCGTGTACCTATTGGCAATCGGGCCCCTGATTGGAGGATATCACTCGATACGTGCGGTTAAAGCCGCGTCGGCTCTGGACTACCACAACGTTTTTACGTATAAAAGTAAATGTTCCAAATTATTCACAATGTGTTACATACATATTTTCAATCTCATAAAGTAATCCTACCTAACACCGACGTGAACTGGATAAAAATGAACTTATTATTATCAATAAAGATTTTTTTTTTTTTTTTTTTTTTTAATTTTTTTTTATTTAATATTAAAACTATATTTAAATCATAATACATTTGTCTATTACAATCTACTTAGATACATTTTATTTTATTGCTTTGCCTCTCCAAAAATGAGACTTGCTCATGTGCTTGGTGAGGGGTTTACACTTTATTAGTTTATTTTGGATTTGGCTTATTTGTTCCTTAGCTATATGTCTTGTTATGCATTGTCAAATTGTATCGATCTAAAGTGTTGGTTTATTTTTTTCTTTAATTGTTGTAAGTCATCGATTTTCTTAATATCTGTAGGTAGGTTATTGAAGTTTTTTATGCCCAAGTATATGTAGTTTTGTTGACACAGTTTGGTATTATATTTTGGGATTTTAAAATTATTTTTGAATCTTAATGATGTGTTTTTTTCAAATTTAGCAGTTATGTTTTCTTTAATTAGTTGTATAATTGACGTTTTTTTGTAAACATTCTCTAATTTTGGAACTTGGAATTTAGAGAAAAGTAATTGTGTAGAGAAGGTTTTTCTTTTTTTTAATATTACTTTTATAATTGATCTTTGGATTACTTTCACTGTGTTTATGATGTTTTTATACGCCCCTCCCCATCCAATGATTCCATATTGGAGTAGTGCATGGACAGAAGCGTAATAAACCATTTTTAAATTATCTATGGTTAGTGTGTTACGCAATCTTATGAACATATATATGCATTTCCTTATTCTTTTGACCAACTCGCTAATGTGGCTGTGCCATTTTAGGTGTTGGTCTATTATTACACCAAGGTATTTTAGTTCTCTTTTAGATTCTAGGGTTGAGCATTTGTCATTGCAGTTAGTTTTTTTGCAGTTGGTGTCATGTACAATAATTTGTAAATTTGAAGGGATTGTCGGTTTTTTTATTGAAAAAGGAATAAAGTAAGTTTTGTCGGAATTTAAGGAGAGTAAGTTGTTGTCAAACCATAATTTTAGCGTATTTATGTCATTGTTCGCTTGTGTATTAACTGTGTCCCAGTCGCTTCCTTTCGTGATGATCGCAGTATCGTCAGCGTATGATATTATTTTTCCGTTCAGTTTTAGGTTGAAGATGTCGTTAACGTAAATTATAAATAGCAATGGGCCTAGAACTGTCCCCTGGGGTATACCGAAGTCGCTGGTTAGGGGTTGACTTAGAGTTTCATTAATTTTTACACATTGTTGTCTTTCATGTAGATAACTTTGAAACCAGCTTAGAGCTGTACCTTTTATACCAACAGATTTTAATTTTAATATTAGTTTATTACGTGAGACACTGTCAAAAGCCTTTCTTAGGTCCACGAAAATACCAATACATTTAAAAGATTTGTCTAGCGATTCTTGGACAGCTATTACGTCTTGCGTATTTTTATCTTCCATGAAGTTATTTAAAACCTCTATTATTGAATAATTTACATGTTTCGTGGCCAATGTTTCTTCACTGAAATGTACTTGCATCACATTTGTCTCTTTGTATACCACGTTAGGTGTTTGTCCCGGGCGGTAGCGACTGGAGCTGAGACTAGTGTACACCCTTTTTTTTAATAAGGTCATTCGACCAAAAATCGCAATAATAATTTCAACAATAAAAAAATACTTTCACCAGTGGTTTGCTCACTTGTTCTTAGATTTTGAAGAATGCGAAGGAAATTAACTTGAAATTCGTATATTAATTTTTTTTATTATACCTAGAACATCTTCAATTACATTTCTTTTGTCATATAATATGTGGAACTAATATCATTATATAAAACGAAATAAAATATTTGTTTTGAATTTCAAATACAAATTGTTTTACAAATACAAAATGTTTCATTCTACTGAAATCTTTCACGAAAAAAAATAGGTATATTAGTTTTGTATATTCCTCGTATAGTTTTGAAAATTATTAAAGAAGACAGAATGCTCATTTTATAAATGTATTGTCGCACATGCTTTCACGATGTATATTTTCAAATTAAAGATAAACAAGTAAATTAAAAATACATGTTTTTATACGCTTTCTTTGTATATATACGTAATCGATATTTTAACATTACCCATGCAGAATCCAAATATTTGGTATCTTGTTTTAAAGTTTAAAACATACTAGCCGCACACCCGTGAAAATTTTAACAATAATAACAACTTGACTTGCGTAACCGCGCAACATATGCGGCTCGCTGATTGCGTGTAACACTCTAAATATTTAAAGTTTAAATTCCAGCAATTTACGGACTTTACGACAGACAGATGGACAAGCATACAACGAAATTATTATGTTTGATTATCGAACGGCATGTCCTTGAGCTGTTTTTGCGGTTCTTGCGTAACGTGATTATTAATTTTAATTAAAATAATGACCAAGTTATGTCGAAAATTTTAATAATACGTATAGTCATCCACTTTACTTAAATTTTGAAAGTTTTAAAGCTGTAGCTGGTCGGAAAATTTGTGAAATAATCAGTTACAAGATTCCACTAAAGCAAATAAATAAGAAGAATTATAGAAAAGTTTTTCAGAAATTCTTATATTAACTCTAGTTTTTAATATTAAAAACAAAAACTAAACGCTTTGATTTTCAAGGATTGCACGATTTTTTTTTAATGTTCAAAATTTTCAATAATAGAACACAATTACTGAAATTTTATACCCAGTATAGATGTCTTATTATCAGCGGCGACGTCTTTCATGGGAATAACAAATTTCTACCAACATTATTATTATCAATAAAGAGAAGAAACTTTGTTTAAAACTACTGCTATTGAATAATTAACATGTTTCGTGGCCAATAGTTCCTTCGTTAGGATTAAACGTATACTATATAAAGTCAACTATTGGAATTAAATATATATGAATTGATTTAATATGAAATATTTAAAATGTATTGCGAAAATGATTTTGTTATTTAGTATATCTTATTTTCAAACCTTCGTTAGTATCAAAATAATGTTTTTTTCCAACAGATGTTTGGCAAATTCACATTTTTTAGAAATAGTTTCTTATAAGTTTTTTTTTTCTTATATCTTATAAGTTTTTTATTTTTTGTTTTTGATTTCATCTAAGCTTTAATTTTAATTTAGTCTAGAAATCCTATTGTTATAAAACTGATAATATTCATCAAAGATATTCTACTATCAATACAGACTTTTAATGCTAGGTAATGAGCATGAAAAATTAATTATCAGATTTTCTTTGTATGAATTTGAGTCACTACCGATTTCTACTCAATGGTCATTTCACTGTTCATATTCGCTTAATTATATGGTAATGTTAATTATTTTTATTTATTTGCATTTATATTATTTATATGTATACGTATATTCATGTCTATGTATGTGTATAATACAGTTACATAATTATTATTATATTGTTATATTGTATCGTAAAAGGTATAAATCATTAAAATATATAAATATATATACGTTGTGTTCTGACCTTATATACTCTAAGGTTCTGACGAAGGCAGCATTGTCCCCGAAACTCGTTGATAACTCAATAGGAGCTTTAAAGAATGTTTTCCGTTTATTAATAGAAATACAATTTATTTACTTAATACTTAAAAATAATATCACCATGTTTCATCTTCCATAATCTTTAAAATTGTACCCTATTCAAATAATGGGTGCGCCATGGAACCCCTTATATTTCGAGCGTCAGCTCCAGGAGGAAAAAATTATACCAGGGTGACAGTCGGCCCCTGGCCCAACCCTGCCCCAATCTCTGGCGAGATCTGCCGCTGTTGTTGTGTGAGATAAATCTTTCTATCAATCATTGCCGGGCTCTCTTATCTCCGAGCTCTACGGGCGCTCTATTTAATTAATGGTTGAGACAATGAGATGGACAAGACGGTGAGTCGCCTACATCGAGCCGGTCGTCCATTTTGTTTTCGCAAATAATTAAATGTGCCTTAATACACTCCTGACGCGCGCCGCTGTTGTCATTTTAAACGTAATTTAGATGTCTTTTCAAATTAAAAATAAAGGTACTTATTAAAAAATTTAACATGCATAATATCCCGATCCCTATAAAATGCTACACGATTTCATTCATCTTTTTACTCCCTTTATATTAACTCGTGGCGTCTGCTTGCTTGCTTGCCGGCTTGCCGTCAACAAAAACTTCGGATCGATTTTTGACCCTTTTCCCGTCTAATCTAATCGAGCTGAAACTTGGCAAGTAGACTTGTGGCGACGATCAAGAAGATCTATCAAATTTTCTTAAAAAAAATTAATAATTATAGTATAATTTCGGATTTTTAGAAATTTTATTGGTTTTTTCAAATTGGAATCATTAGAAAAGTTTGATTAGCAACGGCGGCGGCGGCCCGATAACGTCGCGGAATATTTTCTAAATTTGAATTACGCCATCGGTATACATAATAGGTACTTCACTACGAATGTCGAAAATCTAAATTGACTGACAAACGTTTTTAGAATTTATTCTTCAAAGCATGAAGTGTCTTATCAAAGCTCAAAACATCTGACATTTTAGAAATATATTAAATTACTGTAAGTTTAGTGTTATGTTATTTGTTTTAATTCGTCTTTAATTGTTGTTATATTTTACAAAAAAACGGAGTATAATAAAAACTTGGTTATGGGTTACTTTTTATATGGTTTAAAGTACCCTTGACATAAAAAAATCGTATGTTAAAAATATAAATGTAGGGTAATTATGACTTTCTAACAAGGCCGACATCTGATAATAAACTTATTGTATTGAACATTATTATTATTAAAGCCCGATTATCTATCGGCCGCTTATTATGGAATTGCTTTATGTTTATGACTAAACGACTTAACTTTCTATTGACTTACTTTCTATTGACCCACTATTAAATAATTTGGCACTTTTTTATGTCCACGTTTTTTTATAAAACATTTTGTATTTCAGAAACGTCTGAAAGATATATTTTTTTATTTTAAATATATTAAGAGTAACGGATTACATCAAGGACATCCACTTGTCGTACAATACACGACGTTGATCTTGAACTGCTGACTAAGCCCGTGAATTCCATTGCGATGTGATATTGTGACTCGTATTATTTGTTGATCTGCAACACATTTTTGTTTGTATTTGCTGATTTGCGACATTTTATATTAGTATGAATTTTATTATGAGTTTATTTATGATACAAAATGCATGTGTTATACTTGGACTGTCTATCAGTTTCGGTAGTGATCTGTTGTTTTAAAATAAAAATAATACAGCTGATAATATAATGTATTGTAGAAATAGATATATAATAATTAACCTATTTTTCTTTACTTTTTCAGGTAAGCTGTGGAATACTAAAATATTCATGTTGATCAACAAAGCATGGCGTCAAGGCATCAGTTCATAGTGAGTACATATTTTACACGTGTCTCAAAATACTACATTGTTATAGAATGTAATAATTTATAAATATATCATTTTATAATCAATCATAATTACACGTTTATGGTGATCTGGGGTCTACAGTTCGATAAAGTGGCGTAGCGCGACCAATCGGATGCCTTACCAACACACCCGAGATGCGAGACTTGAACGACGTCGGCGCGGGTTCGTATCACGCTTCGCTCCTTAATTATTTCGTTCCTTCTTTGACCGTGGAGCCGTGTAAGCGCATTTAGCTTCATGATCTCAACTAACTTGTAACATTCATATTGTAATGCATCCGAAATAAACTGAAGTGAATATACTGTCACGTGTCGTGGCTGCAGGAGGTATTAAAGAAACGCTGGAATTTAATACAGAAATTATGAAATTGCTGATTAATTGATTAACAAAACGTACAAAGTCACTCAACTTTAATAAATGTAACTCTATTCTTTAAATTAAATTGATCCTCGTAAATAGACACTTTATAATCGCTTTAACACTTTATTCACTATTCACTAGAACATTCCATCCAATTTCAGCACGTATTATTTTGCTTCTTTTTATTTCGCTACGTCAGAATTTTTCCAGATTATACGCTATCGAATTACCGCTCGTTTTGCCGCCTTGGCAACACGCAACTCGCGGCTACCTTCGCTTTGGTATCGCTGTCAAACGCGCCCAAAAACAACAACTAACTTATTCCCGCACGCAGTCTATTTATATCTGCTGATATCGATACCTCCAGGCGTTTCCAGTGTTTACGATAACCCCCTCGTGGCTTCCAGGCTTTTGTGGATGTTTCTCAGAAGCCGTAATTATGCTAGGCCGTTCTGGAATCTTCGTTAGTATTTTTTTCTTTAAACTATGTATTCTTACATTAATGTACACTTTACCTATCTTTTTTAAAAGCCCTGTAGGGCGTTAATAAATAAATAAAAATAAAAATAAATAAATATATAAAAATAAAAATATTTTTTAGGTGAGCGATTTCAAACGTTATATCCAATATTATAAATTCATTCAATTGGATATAAGTCAAACAAAATTATATAAATATTTTGCAAAAATTTGAACTAGATATTAGGACAATGTTGAATCCGATTTTTTCACATACTTTAGAAAATCGTATCATTACCATCAACACTAAACCCTGCCAAACGTAATTTTCACTGTCCATCTCTTATTTTTTTTCAAAAATAATGCCTTGTATTTGCTCGTTTTTAGGTAGGTATCTGAAATTTTTCTGATCGCCACGAAAATTTTTCGGGTTTAGTTTGTTTAATTCTTAGGCCTTAGTTTGTAGTAATAGTTATGTTTAAAGCGTAATAGTTTTTGCTTTTTCTACAAGTTATACAACTCGTTTTCGTTCAATCTATGCTTTCATCTTGACTATTCCTGTAGGTCAAGGAGTCTATACAACAGGCCCTTCTTCAAAATGAAATTTTTTCCACGAGGCTCATAATTTTGCGTAATTTTACTGCGCAGGTCTTAAAGCTTTTTCCATTTCCGCGTCCCGGCCATTTATTACAGATAAAATATTCAATAGATCACGTTTATGTAGATATTATCTTTCCCTGAAAAATCATATTTTTAACTGTAAATTTTCTAATCATTTTATTAGATTTACCCTTTAACCTTAATGCCCATGTTATAATAACTACGTTTAAGTACTTAGTATGAGCTTTTTAAATGATGTGGTCGCCTTTATAAAACTCTTGTACTTATAATCTCTACTATTGCGATAAATATGAAATAAATAATAATTTCAAAAACTGAGTTTTATTTGACTTGTAACAAAGTGAATGAATTTTTTATATTTAATAAAAGATTCTTACATGATATTCCACCTTTTAAAGAAGATATTATGTCAGAAATATTTTTGAAAAATGCAAACTTTTACATCAGATAAGTTACAAATTTCGCTCAAAGACGAGGCTATTTATATGGAAAAGTGTGTATAGACTAGCGAAGGGAAAAACTACATTTCAAAATGAAGACAACACGCACACGTTCGCATTTTGAAGACTAAAAAGTGTGTGCTACATTTGTAGTAGGTACCGAAACATTACAACACTTCATCTACAAGTAATTGTAGTACTACAAAGTTGTGTCTGTAACAATAGCCTACAAGAGCTTCTTGAAAAGTGTTATATCAATAGTTATGGAGTAATGCAATATTAATTTTTTTTTTTAAATATTTCTCACTTAATTTTTTACAAAACGTTAAACTATCATTACAGTAACTTATATCCATTGCGAAAAATTAATTCGTTTCAATACAAGTTAAATAAAATGATAAAAACCCTGCAGAAATTACAATTGGAATATTTTCCAATTGGAATTGGAAGGTTTTTATTATGTTAATTTACTTGTATTGAAGGGAATGAATAATTCATATTCGATGTAAGTTGCTGTAATGATAGTCCATGTTTTACAAAAAATAAGTCAGAAATATTGAAAAAAAAATGCAAATCTTAATGTCACTCCTGTTGATATAAACTTGTGGTTTCTTAAAGATTTACGACTCATAATGAAGGCAGGAATATAGTCCTGCGAGGTTTTTTCAAATAACCTTGTATATTCTTTTTTGTTTCTGTTATACTACGAAAGCTGTCGGAATATATGTCCGAGGCCACCAGTCAGTCACTCACAATTTTTTTTAATTTTTAACTTTACAAAATTGTGAAGAATGCTATCGATAGAATGATTAATTGATTGACACTCGAAAAAGCAAACGTAGGGGAATCGAAAAAAGTATTAAATATACTGTTAATAAATAGAGGAAAAACTAACGAAGACAGAACATGAACTAAATTTTAATGTATAGTAATGTACGCTACCACCAGAGCGTATAAAAATCTACAGATATGTAGATTTTTATACGACCGTTAGGAGAGGAGAAAGAGTCATAGCGGAAGAATGTCTCCTCTCGCGTCTATGAAGCATTTTAAGGATAAATTTAGCCTAATTAAAAACCTTAGCAAAGAAAACGTATTTTATACAATGTACGTAAGGATATTATTTTAAATTTAATAATCGTTTTTTGTTCTGTAAGTGTATAAATTGAAATAAATAAAAAGTTTGATTTTACGAAAGCTCTACCAGATAGCGCCCTTTTTATAGGCTAACACAAATATACTACGATTTAGCGATAATTACATTTCTTGTGAATGTTACATTTCAACTGGCATTTTGTAAAAAACTGTTTTTCATTATTTTGATTAATATATAACTGAGACATAAAAAATAAATAACTAATGTAGAAATGAAGAATTACGTCATTTTTTACGGGTTTACAGTTTGTTTTATATAATGTTTATTATTTCTAAATAGACAAAATGTACAATGTTGTATAATAGCCATCAGGATATGATTATTGACAATGAGAATAGGTCCCTTATTTATTTGTTTATTTATTTTGAATTCAACGGCATTACATACATAAGCTATTAGTGTGGTTATTATATAATATAACCACGACAGAATTAACTTAAGAGTTTATAATAAACAAATTAAAGTAGAAGCAATTTTAGGTTAGGTTAAGTTAGATTAGGTTAGGTTAGAGTAAATAGGTATAAGTGTTAATAGGTAAAAGGTGTAAATATAAATATTAGGTCCTTACATATGAAATTGGCGTTTAGTATGGGAGGAACATAAAGCCGATTTATTTTTATTATAATATATTTATTTAATCAAAGTATGTACCATTGATATCTATGCACTTTTGCCATCTCATAGGTAGTTCATCGATCCCTTTACTAAAAAAACCATTCGGAAGGGAATCAATAAAATCTTTGAAGGCGGTTTGGACTGCCCCATCGGAGTTGAATTTTTTCCTTTGCAAGAAGTTATCCAAATTTCGAAAAAAATGGTAATCTGTTGGGGCAAGGTCCGGAGAGTACGGTGGATGTCTTAGACATTCCAATGGAAGCTCCTCTAATTTGGTAGCCGTCTGTTGTGCAGTGTGTGGTCTAGCGTTATCATGAAGCAGCAGTGGCCTAGAGCGATTAACCAGCCTCGGTTGTTTAGCAGCTAGCTTTTCCATCATGGTTTGCAGTTGCTGATAATAGACATCTGCCGTAATCGTCTGGCCAGATTTTAGAAAGCTGTAGTGAACGACACCAGCACTAGTCCACCAAACGCTCACAAGTAACTTTTTTGGAGTCAATTTTCGCTTGGGGCAGGGTTTGGCTGGTTCGGCAGGGTTCAGCCATTGCGATGAGTGCTTCCGATTATCGTACAGGATCCAC
>JADDOH010000776.1:0-157707 GCA_016648135.1 Agrypnia vestita | reverse complement strand
TGATGAAAAGTGGATCCTGTACGATAATCAGAAGCGCTCATCGCAATGGCTGAACCCTGCCTGAACCCTGGCTGAAACCAGCCAAACCATGCCCCAAGCGAAAATTGACTCCAAAAAAGTTACTTGTGAGCGTTTGGTGGAATAGTGCTGGTGTCGTTCACTTCAGCTTTCTTAAATCTGGCCAGACGATTACGGCAGATGTCTATTGTCAGCAACTGCAAACCATGATGCAAAAGATAGCTGCTAAACAACCGAGGCTGGTTAATCGCTCTAGGCTACTGCTGCTTCATGATAACGCTAGACCACACACTGCACAACAGACGCCTACCAAATTAGAGGAGGTTCAATTGGAATGTCCAAGACATCCACCGTACTCTCCGGACCTTGCCCCAACAGATTACCATTTTTTTTTCGAAATTTGGATAACCTCTTGCAAAGGACAAATTCAACTCCGATAGGGCAGTCCAAACCGCCTTCAAATATTTTATTGATTCCCGTCCGAATGGTTTTTTTAGTAAAGGGATCGATGAACTACCTATGAGATGGCAAAAGTGCATAGATAGCAATGGTACATACTTTGATTAAATAAATATATTATTAAAATAAAACACAAATCACTTTGTTTTCACCACTATATTAGATTAAAAAATCTACATGTTTCGAGAACAATGTTCTCTTCATCAGGATTATTGTGTACTAATCTTAAAAGTTGAAACAAGCAAATATGTTACGGTGAAGGATCGGTTGAGGGGGTTGGTGAGGGGAGGGGGGGGTTCGAGGTGTTGATTATTATGGGTCATTTGGAATGTTAAGTGGAAAAATATTCAAAATAGGATTATGCAAAAATTTCGTCTGTGTATTTATTATATTAGACTTAATATTAGCATTTTTCCTAATTTCGAGTATTTCTAAATTATTTATTTGAGGTATCTTATAGTTGAAATGTAAAAATTTTAAGCCTGTGTTAATATCAAATGTATGGTCAAATTCTATTAGATGTTTTGCGAAATCAGAATCAATATTGCTAGTTAATGCTTTGACATGTTCTTTAACCCTAGTTTCAAAATTTCTTTTTGTTTTCCCAATATAAAAATTATCGCAATCGTTACAATTAAGTCTATAAACTCCTGATTTCATGATAGGATTATCACTATCCTTGTTATTTAGTATGTATTTTTTTAATTTGTTACTCGTATAAAAGGCCGGCTGAATTGAGTTAGGAATATTTTTAGTTATTATTTTTGACAAATTGTTATCGACAAATAAAATTCTACGCCATTGTTTATTTCTATCTGTTGACTTAGGATAGATATATTGTTTAAAAAACCTCACAAACCCCCTCAACCGCTCCTTCACCGTAACATATTTGCTTGTTTCAACTTTTAAGATTAGTACACAATAATCCTGATGAAGAGAACATTGTTCTCGAAACATGTAGATTTTTTAATCTAATATAGTGGTGAAAACAAAGTGATTTGTGTTTTATTTTAATAATAATGTCACCACAAAGTTCAAGCCTTCATACAGAAGAAGAAAAAATATTCTTCGAACAGTAAATATATTATAATAAAAAAAAATCGGCTTTATGTTCCTCCCATACTAAACGTCAATTTCATATGTAAGGACCTAATATAAATAAAGTTTTCTGAGCTATTCTGCTGTCTCAGATATGTCTGGCCGACGCCATCATCGGGTCTGATGTCACAGGCGCCCGGAAAATATGAGAAAAATTATAAGGCGTAATATGCATATTTTGAAGTCTATTATTGTTAGTCAAGATAAATTATAAAAGTCTCAGAGACGAAGCTGTTTATATGAAAAACGTGTACAGAAGTCTTTTTATAGGATGACTTTATAGAATTGTGAATGAACGTTGCATTGTGTAGAGTGATCAATTAAGGCAGCTCATACAGGCCGTAAGCCCTGGCCCATCCTGTAAAAAGACTTCCATACACGACTCTCATATAAATAGCTTCGTCTCTGTGAGACTTCTATAATTTATGTTAATTAATAATTATCCCTATGTGGGCATAATCCAGTAATCGTGCTCTCCAACATACTAAATACACAAAACTATTTTTGCTTTTCATTAGACTTAGTACCTACTTTGCTTGAATCGCGTCGATTAGTAATGAATTATGGTATTTTTTCTCGTCAGTTTGTTTTGGGTTATGATTATGCTAATTTTTATAGCGCCGTTTTTGCGTAAGAGACACTTCAAGGGCGCTTTACAAATTGGATATTTTGAAGAAGTGAGTTTTTGGCCTCTTAGATGTTTCTTGATTCTCCAATCGCACACTATGGATTTTGTGCTTTTATATTTTGTACTTAAACTTTAGCAATTCTTGTAACTTGTAATTCCCACTTAATGGACAATAAGTATGTTCCAATTGTCCCTGCGCCTTGGAGACAGAGAAAAGTGTGGACGCCATCCCGTCCCGCTCGCATTCCCACGAGTTTCAGCAGGCGGTGATTACGGCCGCTTTAGCATTTAAAAAATGCCAAACATGGGTGGCGAAAGTGTAGGGCCAATATGGGAGGTATCACTTATATAATGGGTGTGTGGTGGATCCCTCTTCTCTCTGATCGTGGTGTGAGCCGCCTTCCAGTGATGTAGGTCCATCAAATATTTTGGTGCGTTTCTTTGAAAACTTTTGTACACCATCAGTCGGATTTTTTATACTTTATCAGTTGCATGCACACACCAATCTGCTTTCATGTTCCGACATTGTAGTACATCGTATTTTTTTCTTAAATGAATAAAAATAACTTGGTTAAACACCACTAAATTCGTCGTCGATTCCGACCAGGTTTCGCTACGGCCGTAGCTTCTTCAGGCAGAATCTTAACTGACTAAACATTAAAAAAAAACTAACCCAGAAAAAACAAGTTTTTACCATACTCCCTTTCGCTTTGAATCGGGTTTCGTGTCTATACACGCGTCGGGCTAATTACTCATATAGAATGATACCAATTTGAAAAAACATTAAAATTTCTAAAAATCCAAAATTATACTATAATTATTTATTTTTTTAAAACGAAAATTTGTTAGATCATTTTTACCGTCGCCACGAGTCTGCCTGCGAAGTTTCAGCTCGATTCGATCACGGGAAAGGGGTTAAAAATCGATCCAAAGTTTTTTCGTCAGACAAGCTAGCAAAAGCAGACGCTACGAGCTAAAAGAAAGGGAGTAATGATGTGCTTATATACTAGTGATACGTCAGTGTTAAAGGACGGAGTGCCAACAGTGGGGGTAGGGGGTGGGAGTGCGCGGGGAATATTACCGTTAGGGGGGAACATATTTAAAAGTGGACTAAAAGATGAGTTTACTTGATTATTAATGAATTTACGATTATGAAATAAAAATAAAATAAAAATTCTTTTTGCGGCACCGTGGCCGCCCTCGCCCCCCCCCTCCCCCTCACGTAAATCAGCTGGGCGCAGCACCTGCCGCGATAGATCGCCGGGTTAATCGCTCTCGGAAGACGAGCGCCGCGCAGAGTCGCACTTCGCATGAATCAAAATGTCGGCCCGCTATTTCCATCTTCTGTAAAATCGTCAAATGTTCTTACGCGCGGCGGCAGACGGATTATGTTTTTATCTTTATATTTTAATCCGATAAGCGCCCTGCACTCTACGAACGTTCGGAGAATATTCGTTTAATTCTCAATGACGTCTCGATGAGAGACGTTTCGTCTCACGGGCGTGCACTCCAGTCGCGAGATTTCAAAATGGTAAGGACTACACGTGATCGAGGATTTCTGAAACAGTCGTGGGCTGGAAATCGGCGAAACACACGAAAATATACGAGAAGATTCGAGAAAGAAAGTTCTCTATACAGAGTTATTTTGAAAACATTTTTAACCTCGCAGGACTATATTCCCGCCTTGATTGTGAGTCGAAAATGTTGAAGAAACCACGACCTAATATCAATACTTATGGAGATATGCGACATCAAAGTCTGCATTCTTTTTTTAATATTTCTGATTTTTTTTTTGCAAAACGTTAACTATCACTACAGTAACTTATATCGAATATGAAGAATTCATTTTCTTTAATACAAGTCAAATAAAAAAAAAAAAATCTTTCGAATTCCAATTGGAATTTCTGCATGGTTTTTATCATTTTATTTGACTTGCATTGAAATGAATGAATTTTTCGTAATCGATATGTTACTGTAATGATAATTCAATGTTTTGTAAAAAATAAATCAGTAATAAATATTGATATTAGGTTAGGGCGGCTTGAACATTTTCGACTCATAATCAAGACAGGAATATAGTCCTGCGAGGTTATTAACGTTTTCGAAATAACCCTGTGTATAAGCGGCGATGCCATCCTAACAGGAACAATTTTTTTTATGACCGTCGAAGCGAAGACAACTGATAAGCGAACTGTGTGATAGAAACAGCGTGAATAAAATATACCGGAGACAAGTGGAATATTAAAAAAGCTATGTATACAACTGTGTGTAGACAATATAAGTATGAAGAATACCTGAAGTCAGCTGCAATCGGCTGTAAGGGTTATAGCCCCGCATCTCATTTGATTGAGGCTACTACTGTCAATACTGGCATGATGGAAGAAGAAGACTCTTTAAGAGCCCCTCATTAAATTTGGCTTGGATCAGCGAGCTCTTTGTTAAATTAAAAAAATATTAAGATCAAACCAGTGCCACTTCTTTCATCTTTATACGCGGGTGGGTGTAGGAAAAGTAGTCCCGTTCTTCCCAGTTTTGAGGCCAACATAACAATGTTTTACAATATGACACATCGATATAGGGTGTATCAGAGCTAGCAGCACAAACTTGGCCGGTAGATTCTTGCCTATATTATGAGTATAAAATGTTCTAGCAACTATGGCCTAATATCAGTAATATGGAGAGTTATGAAATATCAAAGTTTGCATTTTTTTTTCCCAATATTTCCGACTTATTTTTTGGCAAAAAGTTGAGCTGTCATTACAGTCACGGCTGCTTGAACATTTTCCACTCACAATCAACGCAGGAATCCGTAAAAGCTCTGTTACAACCTGTGTATTAATTTCCATCCTCCAGAGCCGATAAATAACTCGCGATACGACGCGAGCTCCCATTCAACAGCTTGGCCGCCCGTCCCCGGTTCGCACGGTAGTGAAAAATGCGCAAAAAAAAAATAGTCTTTACCACAATATGCATAAAAAATAAAAAGCGGATTTTCCTGCGTGCGACGAATAACAAAGAACACGCCACAACCGTAATACGCACAAACAACCGCTGGGAAAAACAACAAAAGCGGCGCACGTACGGCGGCCCAACGACAGGGATAATTATTGACAAATCCGATTAAATTTCCACTGAATGGCCGGCCTGAAAAATGGGAGAAGCCACTGTGAACTAGACGCACCGAGAGAAAAAACGGTAACCGTAAATATGCGCACCTAGAATGCGACCACTACAAATTGGCGTGCGAGGGAGGGCGTCCCCGTCGCGTAACAGAAGTTGCCAGCGTGTAAATTTATTACACAACACGTAACGTCGCTGTATATGTAATTAAGCCTATGTGCCGTTTAAAACGTTCTCATTTGAATGAATCAATTTGTCAATTTTTCATATAAATACTAGAGATATACTAAAAAAAAACATTGCCGTTCATCTGGCAAGTCTGCCTAGTAATTATTTAAAATATTTTTTATAAATCTAGTCTGTGCAATTATTTTTTAAAACAGTTTCATTCGTTTATCTCAGAATGTAATAAAACGGCACATAGGCTTAATTGTCCGGTGGCGGGTGTCGTAGCCTTTAAGAGAAATTTGGTCGGGCAGCACTAAAGAAACCGAGCCGCAATGGCGGCCGTTCTATCTGTCAAACTGTCAAACGGTAATATCGGTCCATTATTTGCTTTTTCAGCTTCGCAAAACTTTAATGCTTCATTGGCAATTGTTCTTTGCACCATCCCGGACTGTTTAGGGGACATAATAATTCAGTGTATCAAGATGTCACAGCTCCCGAGCAAATACAAAATTGTACCGAATGACAGGGCGAGGGGTTACCGCCGGGTGCGGGCGGGGCGGGTTTTAGTTCCAAAGTCGCCGCACGCCAAGTTATTGTGGTCAGGCAATAGACGCACCGAGAGAAAAAACGGTAACCATAAATATGCGCGCCTAGCGTGCGTAGCGAGCACGCGGCACACAGCGCTGGCTCTGTAAGGGAATTCTCACATTTGCATTTTTCTCAGGGAAAAGCTGCCCGACGGGTCCGCCACCACCCCCCACCCCCCGCGCAAGAGGCGGCAGCGCGAGCTGTCGCATCCGTCGCCATAGTCCTCCCTAACTATACAATGCTGCCCGTGCCCGAGGAAAACGATACATCACAAAGTGTTCTTTGAAGGGACCCACAGGAATTACGCATTGAACTCTCCGTTAACGCGCGTGCATCGCCTTGGAAACAAATACTCGAATTTTTCATTTCATTTCAACTTGAATTAAACAGGCCAATGTTCGTTGTAGGAGCATACCCGAATTAAAGAATTACTTAGACTTAGAATATACCAATAGAATTAATTACAGTTTAATGGACAAAATTTCTATTTATTTTTTGTTCCCCATGAATTATATATATTTATGTATTTATTTTTAAGTGTACTAATTATTCTTCACATCTCTTTTAAATATGTTTTAATTTTATATTTATCTTCGTATCTTATGTACCTGGTATATTGTTTAAATAATCTTTATTTCACTTTATTATTAATTTGTTAAGGTTTCTAATTATTACTGTTTGATTGTGTACTAATCTTTTTTTTTACGCTTCAACAGGCCAATAGGCCCAATTACAGAAGCGAAAGATATCACAAAACACCCAAACATACCAAAACTACGAGGGCCGCCGTTGTTCATTTATATTGTTCATTTCTCTTAAATCTTTTATTTCCATTATTATTTTTGAATTATTTACTTTAAAACGAGTTTTATGTTAGACTAGGTTAGGTTAGGTTATTTATTTACTTTAAAACGAGTTATATGTTAGGTATATAAAAATCCTTTAACTTTCTTGTACTGTAAAAGCCCACTAGGACGTTGATTAATAAATAAATGTTGCAGTCTTTATTGCCAGTAAGAAAAAACAACAAAGTGCAAAATATTCTTTATGAAAATATAACTCTAATTGTATTTTCAAAATTTAAGCAATTATTTAGACATCCGTCAGAAAACGGCTATGCAACAATTATTGAAGACACAAAAAATAATTAATTCAAAGTCTATAATCTATAATTTGTCGCCATGTGGCAGATAAGTATCTCGATAAGCGAGCGCTCTACCGTCTTAGCTACTCCCCTGTTTGGCCGCAGTGCTAAATTGTCGGGTACTTCGTATTTTTACAACGACGAGAAAGAAATATATTCACGAGACAAAATATCACTAAAAAAACTTATTGTTTGAAGATATTCTCTGATATCTGAGACATGCAAAGTGAAATTATTTTTAAGGAAAACCCGAATGACAATATTTGAAAAATAAAGCAGACGAGTGAATACGAAAGTATGTAATTTTAAATTTGTCTTTAAATTCGCGGTATTGCGCGCCCAATGACGACGTTTTTTAGTATTATTAATTGTTGACAAAGAATTTATGACGAATTATTCACAACGAAAACCGGCCTACGACGGCTGGACTTCGATCTGCGTATCCCAACGCCTGCAACCTTGGCGGACCAGCTACGCGATTGTGATAAATCATTAACAACTTTGTCCCTCGCTTAGCCAACTAATCTCTTAAAATTAAATTGGAATAAAATTTAGATAAATTTGCATACAAATAATGTGACCCTGTGGTAACGTAAACAAGCAAATGAATAACCCTTTTTCGTTGCGCAATCTACGCCAAGATGAATACTTATTTTACTAATAAATAAAGGAAAAAATAAATAGACACAAAGCAATTTAAAATATAGACACATTAAGCCTTCCATAATATATGCAAATTAAAAAATATATTTGAATTACGACACCACATCAAGAATTTAATTATAAAGTTTTTATTAGACATTATTTTATATTACAGTTTTCAATTCCATCATTGGCTTTATTAAGATTTGGTTATTTAATGTATGTTCTTTTTAATTTTATGTTATATTTTTTAGGTAAAAGCCTACACACATAGCTGTTCTTTACTATATATTTTTAATTTTTATATACTCATGTTTTGGTGCAATTCCTGATACTTTTATATTTTGCTACTTATAACTTATATTGTTTTATGTATATTCATTTTAATTTTATGTTATATTTTTTATGTAAAAGCCTGCTATCAAAACATTGCTGCTCTTTACTTTATATTTTAATTTTTATACTCATGTTTTGGTGCTATACAGATATTGTTTAATGTATGTGCTTTTTGAAATTTATATTATATTCTTTATGTAAAAGCCTATACCTAATGGGCGTAAACAAATAAATAAATAATTTTAAAAAAGCGTTTAGGGGAGGGAGTGCTTTTGTATTGCGCAGGTCCTGAAAACGTTTTTTAATTAAGAATTTCACTCACATATTTTTGCATATTTTTTGTTCTACTACGAAAGGAGGAAATTCAGTACGAAAAAATATATACTTATATTAGGGGGAATTATTTTAAGAACTGAAAAATATGCTTTATTGATTAATAAATTATTAATTATTAACAACTGCTGGTGACTGCTAACTAGGAAAACCGATATGAAGCGGCAGTAGATCAGCCATTTCCACGACAGTCAAAATGTAAGCTTTTCCCATTTTCGTTTCCAATTGGTTTAACTTCAGGCCGATTTTTTTTGTAGACATCGAAAAGGGTGTTTGTTTACACATCAAAGGCAATAAATAGTTTGACATAATTTTTGTATACAACTATATAATATTGTCAGTAGCTAGTTCAGAGTCAACCTTCCTGCGAAATCGTGGGGGCAGGACCGCTATGGCGGCTTTCTCACGATACACACATTTCGCATACGCCTAACGTCGCGCAATAATCTCACAGCGGCCTCAGCGGGGGGCCAACCTTCACATATTTAACTTTAAAAATCAAAAAGTCGAACCACGTATCGGCATCGACCCTCGGACCAATAATAAATATGTTTGGAGGCACGGTAAATGTATTATTTAAAAATACTTTTTTTGATCGTCTTTCGTAAGATGAGTCGATCTAAGCTTAACATCTCTTTTTGTCGCGTTTGATCAAATATTTTGAGAGTTGATACTAACAGTTACTCTCTTTCCGTCTGGTGCGCATCCTGTGATATTGTTTTCTATGTGTTTCAATCAAAATCGACATCAACTGTCACTTTAGTACGAAGTAGTCAATTTATCACGTGACACATCCTTGGGGGGTTGATCGATTAAAGTGGATATTGCGGCCTTTGCTTTTTATACTACGAGTATATTCCTGCCTTTGTTTTTATTAGTGATTTGGAAACATGGTTATGTAAAGGATAGAGATGCATATGTCTGCTATAAAATCTCGAATTCAGTACATTCTAAATTAGTAATCCTCGGTGACTGCATTCAAAACATTTTTTTTTAATTTTTTTGATCTTGCGGTCCTCGATTTTGTACGCCTCATTTTATACAAAATATAATACTTTTTTTTCAGTACCGCTGCATAATTAATAGAACGAAAAGAGGGTCGCTCAGATGGTTTGAGCGCGTTGGAGGGGCACGTTAAAAAGAGGATGACAGCGGAAGACGTGGCACGACCAGATCAACCAGATACCGGAGGATGGTCCTGTCGGGAGGTTCAACAATCGTCGAGCTTGCACGCGAAGGCGTACGAATGTAGTCGTGTGCCAGGGCAGAAGAGTGCGGCGCTCTATCCTCTCTGCCTCCGAGGCGCGCGCCGAAGTGGCTCGCCGCACCTCCCGCAGCGGCCGCCGCCCGCTGGTGACTGAGCCCCCCGCCCCTCCTCCCCCACCCCCCGCGCCGCATTCCTGCGGCTAGCCTTGTCCGGCTATCTGTCTATCCAAATCGGACGGCCGCGGGACTAGCGCTGCTAACTTTTTCAAATCAATATTCCCGCAGAGGATAGAGTGCCACGCGCGCCGTTCGCTTCATCTCGACTATTTCAGTCCAGATCACCTTGATTTCGAACAAGAACATTTTGTGTTTTATTGTATCATAACATTAGTGATTTTATGATTTTTTTCTTTACAACTAGTCTTCCGCGGAACGAGCACAATCACTTGACGATGGTCCTGTTAGAATGCCTGCCTCAACAATCAACAAACTTGTATGAAATATGTATTTGATGAGGTGAGAGTGTGGTATCAGGACTGTAAAACTCTATTCCCCTACTACCAGAGGGTTACAAGTTGGTTACACAGTTCCAAATTACATCTCGACCATAGAGCATTACTTTCGTAACGCGTTAATTAGATGATCATCTCAAAAAAACTTGCGAAAAAAGACGATAACTCGCTTTTTATCCGTTCACTCAAATATCCGACGTGTCAGTCATTTCTTAGGTTTTAACCTGTCCAAAACATGAGACGAGGAATGATGACCTTTTCAGATTACTCCCGTCGATTTTTACGCACGTTCCATTGACAAGTAATTAAAAGTCATTCTTGCTCCAGTAATATATTTCAAAACAGTGACATAATCGTCGATCGATTTATTTAACAATTCGTCTCTTTTCTTCTGGTTGTAATATGCACAAAATAACGAGTCAGCGAATGACCACTGACAAATTCCCATCTCATCCTTCTTCTCCGAGTTAAGTGTCCCAAACAAGCTCCAAGCCACCCATAAATTTAATAATAAAATTAGTAAGTTAAGAGCAAATTATTCTTATCCTCTTCGGACTCAAAGGATAATCATAATCGGTCCGTTGATTCATCTTTAACGACAACATTTTTACAGTTCTTAAAATATTTCAAAAATTAGAAATTCAACATAGCTCTAGTAATATCTATTGATGGTGAGCTTAACTAATTTTTAAAAGGATACAACGCCAAACATTCATTTGAGAGATTTTTATCCAACTTTCGATCCACACACGTCTCCTATAGACGACACCGAGTCCGAGAAGGTCATGAGATTGTGGGCTTCATCAATACTATTATTCAACTAACTGTAACCCGTCAAAAATGACAAAACATTGGTTCGCGTCTTTGCTGAGCCCTAGTATATATTTATAGTATCTTTTGCCGGTCCGCGAAGAGGCGGCGGTAGAAACATGCGTTAAACGGCCGGTTCGGGTTTGCTGGCCCGGGTCAAGCCCCGTCTCCGGCCGTTTAAATTACGGACGGACAATCGAAATAATTATGTTTGATTATTCAACATTATCGATGACGGATACCTAGTTGAATAGATTGATTAATCTTCAATTTCAAAATCAAGACTTCTTGAAAATCCATCGAAATCGTCTTCCATAGCGTTACTACCAGTCGATTCGATAATACTGAAGTCAATACAGTTTTCCAAACATCACATCAAAAGATGGTGGTCCATATTTTGCTCACAAAACGCCGTAAAACAGTGATCTATTATACAGAATATATAGGATTTTTTTAAACGTTGTGGGTTGGATCCCATCAGCAGGAATACTTTCATTTATCCTATGCGCAAAACACGCGACGTAAACGGCGAACGTCCGATTGCGAAATCGTCCGACAAATCTCACCCGCCGAGGTGAAACTGTTTTTGCCTGCCGGGCAGAGGTTGCGCTACGCGAAAAATTCCTAAAATAATATACATATTTGATTAATTAATTCCATTACATTAGCCGCAGTGTGTCTGCTCAAGAATGTGAGGCACGGTCCGCACGGCGCGAAAAAAATAAAGAGGCACCTAGCGGAAAGGCCTCCGCGTCTCCCGGCGCGCTCGCCCGCCGGGCGCGCGCCCGCTCCCCGCCGGCCGCGCATTGCCGGCGCGCGGGCCGGCCCGCGGGGACCGCTCCGCGGCTCGGCGTGGAAAATAAACAATGAGAGCAAAATGCAGGACGCCTTGAAAGTTCACAGAAACGTACACACAAACACATGTACGTATTTGTCTCTATGGACGCGTTTGTCGAACGCTGTCTGATGAGCGCTGATAATAGGGAATTATTAAAAAAAAAAAGTAACATGTAGCGGACACGTCCATTATTTCGTCGTCGCTTGGAATGTGTTTAATGGCAATTAGGAAAGGATGGTAAGGCGAGTGTTGGAGGCAGCAGAAACAGAGGGCGTCCGCGGAAGTCCCGGCTTGACAAGATAAATCAAATACTGGAAGATAGCCTTGTTAGAGGCTTCAACAACCGAAGAGCGTACATGAAAATATATATGAAAGCGGACGAAGCAAAAGTGGCGTACCAGGACAGAAGAGTGCTGCGTTTTATCCTCTATGCTTACCCCTCTGAGGAACGGCGTGATGGTAAGAAGGCAATTAATACAAAATACAAATCAATTATATTCTTATACTCCGCTTGTACTAGCAAAATCACACAACATGCATCGTGAAGTGGGACCGACCACGGACCCAGAAAAAGCTCCCACATCGGCCCTACACTTCGCCATCCATTTTGACATTGTATTAATGCTAAAGCAGTTTCCTCGCTACGCCGCTGACGACGCAAAAGCACTCGTGCGACGCGGCGAGAAAACTGCACTAACCACTTCACTGTCTCTGGGGTGCGCTGTGAAAACAATTTATTGAAGAAAATAGTAAAACATAAAAATTAAATCACAAATAAATAACAAAATATAAATAAAAGCAAAGAAATTCAAGGAAAAGAAAGTAACAAAGCATAAATATAAGCAAAGCAAAATAAAACAGAATGTTTAAAAGATACAACAAAATAAATACACATCATGAAAATTTGAAAATGTAATAAAATATAAATAACGGACGGTTACACCGTGGAGACGCTTTAAAAAATGCAAACACTCCCAATTGGAAAAAATAAAAGGACATCACAAACACGCAAAGGACTCGCCAGTCCGGAAAATCGCTGTCGGCAGGAATCAAATCTCGAAACAAAAAAAAGCAAAATAAGGCCAGAGAAACAAATATCAAAAGAAAAATCAAGTTAAGCCAAAGACAGAAATAAAATGAAAATTAAAAATCCTCGGTAGTATAGTGGTAAGTATCCCCGCCTGTCACAATATATATTGTGCAAAATATTAGGTCCTTACATATGAAATTGGCGTTTAGTATGGGAGGAACATAAAGCCGATTTTTTTTATTATAATATATTTATTTAATCAAAGTATGTACCATTGCTATCTACGCACTTTTGCCATCTCATAGGTAGTTCATCGATCCCTTTACTAAAAAAACCATTCGGACGGGAATCAATAAAATCTTTGAAGGCGGTTTGGACTGCCCCATCGGAGTTGAATTTTTTCCTTTGCAAGAAGTTATCCAAATTTCGAAAAAAATGGTAACCTGTTGGGGCAAGGTCCGGATAGTACGGTGGATGTCTTAGACATTCCAATTGAAGCTCCTCTAATTTGGTAGCCGTCTGTTGTGCAGTGTGTGGTCTAGCGTTATCATGAAGCAGCAGTGGCCTAGAGCGATTAACCAGCCTCGGTTGTTTAGCAGCTAGCTTTTCCATCATGGTTTGCAGTGGCTGACAATAGACATCTGCCGTAATCGTCTGGCCAGATTTAAGAAAGCTGTAGTGAACGACACCAGCACTAGTCCACCAAGCGCTCACAAGTAACTTTTTTGGAGTCAATTTTCGCTTGGGGCATGGTTTGGCTGGTTCGGCAGGGTTCAGCCATTGCGATGAGCGCTTCCGATTATCGTACATGATCCACTTTTCATCACAGGTAATGATTCGATTTAAAATCCCTTCATTATTGTGCCGGTTGAGTAATGCAACGCAGCAGTCAACGCGCGTTTGTTGATTTGCTTCACTCAATTCGTGAGGTACCCACCTTTCAAGCTTTTTCACCTTACCAATTTGCTTCAAGTGGATTAAAACAGTTTTATCACTAACACCGCAGCCTGCAGCTAACTCGGATGTGGTTTGCGATGGATCCGCTTCCACAATAGCCTTCAATTCTTCATTATCAACTTTGGTCTCCGGCCGTCCACGGGGCTTGTTCTGCAGGTCGAAATTTCCAGAACGAAAACGTTTGAACCAAAAACGCACTGTGTTTTCTTTTGCGGCACCGTCGCCATACACATCATTAATCCTTCGAGCCGTTTCTGCAGCACTGGTGCCACGGTGGAACTCGTACTCGTAAATAACGTGATATTTCAAGTTTTTCATTTTGTAAACTGAGTGACGCAAAGAAAAAAACAATTGAAGAAAAAACAATTGAAGAAAAAACAAATGAATTAAAATTTTCAAAACACAAATACATGAGTAAATAGCTGTATAAATTTGGATTTGGAATTCCTAACCAAAGAGAAGATATTTGAGATCAAATTTGCCAGTACGGCAAAACGCCAATTTCATACGTAAGGACCTAATATAAAAGAGGATTTGATTCTACGTGTGACGTATAATTTAATAACAAATTAAATTTACAAATTAAGGCGCGAAACAAATTTCCACATTATACCAAGCCATTCCAAATATTCAATGACAATAAAGTTAAAATAAAGTGAGAAAAAAAGACGCCTATGACTATATCAATCTGTTGATAAATTGTTGTTAATTTTCCATCACTTTTGACGGGTTATGTAAAATTTTGATAACACGTCATCTGCTCAGTAGATGGTAAGGAACATAGACCTGATGTAGCCAATAAGTAACTTAGACAGATTTTCAACAGAACCTTACAGTAATGAAAAGTTTACACAATTATGATTGAGAAATAGAACACTAGAAAATAAATTTAAATGTTACGTATTGCATTAGTAGAATAGATGAGAGTAGTGTCTAATGACAGAAAGACCGAGGTAAAAATGGCAAATCTTTTGCTCCTACGCCTGACTTCAAAATTAAATAATTTACAAGTGTTTTAATATTATTTTTAGATGGATATCACAATTTTTGAATCTATCTAAAATCAAACAAATTAAATAATGATTACCTAGCACACCTCTGATTGTACGATACGATTTATAAATAAACAAACATGGAAAAATAAATCAACCAATGCACTGCTAAAGATTAAAACTTAATCTCGACTACGATCGAGTACCCATCCATAGTCGTATAGATACGAGGTTTTCATAGATGGACAGGTGTTCGTGAGTTGTATTACCACTACGCACACACATGCAAGCCGAATACGCCCGCATTCCAAGCCGTACACACACACACACACACACACGTCTATTTGTGTTTACGACAAAATCTACGAATAGGGGACCATAGACAAATGCGGTTCGGTTTATTTTTCAAATAAAGAACGCAAGGAGCTTCGAAGTAATTTTGTGGTAATTTATGACTCGAGCAAACTGCGGATTTTTAAATAAGGAACGAAAAATGCTGCCTCGCAAATAACCGCAGATAAAGATCGGATGCGAGGCACTAGTAGCGCTGCTGCTATTGAATTATTCAAATTAGGAACACGGGGTTCACGATTCCTCGAAAGCCGAATAGTCCGTTCATAGATGATTTACATATTTTTTTTATTTCCGTGTCGACTACGGTTCACGGCCACTCAAGTCCTATGCGAATAAGACACGAGACATTGTAGTACCTTACCTAGGGCTGTTATTTTTGATTCAGCGCGAATTTAGCGCAGAGGGTAAGAAAAACCTGGCATTTTTGAGGGAATGCCAGAAATTATATTTTATTATTATAAAAATGGAGTAAATATACCTAGGACATTATTTAAGCATACCGAGGATCATTAATAACCCTGAAGATGGTTCTAGTGCGACATTAAAATACAAAATAATAAACATTTTGCGTCAATTATGGAAATTTACAGAATACACATTTCATAGTTGGGAAATTAGAAACAGCATAGAAAATTAAAAGTCTAGAATTACGTTAGGTATGTGAGGTTACATACATATTTGTGGGATAAAAATTTGGCGCCTGGTGTTATAGGTCGACCACAGTCAAAATTGACCATTCCCTAGCTTTGTCCGGTAAGAAGAAAGCGGGGGAAAGTTGCCTGGCGAGCCCGCATTACAAGCTTCAATGTGATATTCCGAATATATACATATTTTTTAGTTTAAAAAAGGTAACAACACGCACGCGTAGGCCTAACATCGTTATTCTGAAAGCGTACGGAATCGAACCCGCGACCCTCGGATCGAAACGGGGCCCGCCTCGCTGACAGGGCGTCTTCGGGAAGCTGACGGCGGCGTCGGTCGACTTTCGATTTTTAAAATGGAACATTTTGAAAATCCGCCGCGGCGCCGCCGAGCGCGCCTCCGCCGCGCGAGGAATGCGGTCCGCGTAATTATTTACGCACACGGCGGGTTATCATTTGTTTTTCTCTTCCCCGGCCCGGCAGGGGGACAACGCAACGGCGCAGAGAAAAAACAAACCCGACACGCACCGCGGGTGTCAAGGCCGCGGCGGGGTGACGTCCGCGCTCGGATATTTCAAAAATGGCGCGAGCCGAATAAAAAATAACGGTGCAGCGGCGGCCGCGCTCGGTTTTGACCAACAAAGAAATACCACGGCGGACGAGAAATAATAATCGGCGTGACGGCGAGTCGTCCGCGTGTAGCGCCTCTATCCTTTCGTGACACTTTTGCGTCGTGTGCGTATTTGAATAAAGGAGAAAAAAAATTGGCATGCTCTATAACTCTATAGGGATAGTTTACATTTTTCTTGATAAAACACATCAAAATAATTGTGTAACAAAGAATAACTTTTTAATGATAAGCTGCCCTATACACATACACAAAAAACCCAATTAATCAAAAAAAAAAACGTACAATGACTTTCGTGGGAAAACAAATTTACTACAATTTCAGGTCGAATGTGTCAAAATCGTAAATAAATTAATTTCGTAAATATGAAATATAAGGAATATATTCACAAATGATAACAAGACATACACGAACAGTGTGACGTTTTAGTATATCCAAATTTGATGTAATTGCATTTTTTAATTTATAACATAATTCGTAATTCTATTTTCTTTATTGTTTATAATTTTTAAACCATAAAAAATTATTCCCTTAGTTGTCATAAAATATTTTTACATTGTATTTTGTCACACTACAACTATACATATGTATATTAATCAATGAGGGCCTGTTGATCTTATATAAAAAAATTAAAAAAATTGTGATCTATCACATGATTTTTTACAGTTTTATGATAACAGGAATCAACACAATTCACTTTTTTTTGACTTACATAAATTCGGCAGTTTTCTGAAATAAGCAATATTGCTATTTCTGTATCTTGACAGTTATTCTATAACATTTAATGCCGCCAATTCTGACGTTTCAGGTTGGAAATGAATGCATTCAATCAACCAGAAAGCTCTAAAATGTAAACAAATTTATTCACAATTGTCATTGTCACATATCAAAATGTAAACAAATTTATTCACAATTGTCATTAATTTCAAACCTGTCAAACTACGTCAAAATTGGCGGCATTACAGTGTTATACAACAACTGTCAAGATACAGAAATAGCAATATTGCTTATTTCAGAATACGGCCGATTAAGATTTTCAGTTCTAGTTTATCCAGAAGAGAGTCGTAAGCGCGACTGAAAATTTGACAAAACCCATTGTCATATGGTATTTATTTATCATATGGTAGACTAAAAATTTTAGACACTAAAAGGAATCAGATTATTTTTTTTATATTTATCCCTCGTAACAGAACGACAATTTAATTTATTTTATAATTTAATTTTAATTAAGAATGCAGATATTTACGTACTTATTTATTTTTATTTTTTAAATATTTTTCTTCAGAAACGCGTGGTTCGAACGAAAATCACCCTTTTCTAGCTAATAAAAAATGTGTAATAACACAAACAAACACATTTCCGAGAAAATTTGTACGCAAACAAAATAAGATAATCTTGCTTTGTTTACGCAGAAATACAAATTCTAGCTACAAAACTCAACTCATTTCCGTCAAAATAATTTCGATCATCTCGCTTTTGTTTACATCATGCTCCAAAACAATACAAAGGTAATTGAGCAACTAACTTCTTATCGGTATCAAATATTGTGATTCAGATATATGCTCACTTGTCGGGTCAAATTACCAATAACTACAAAATATAAATAATTGATTACAATTAGACACAGATAACACTGGAATGTCTTAATCTCCCGTAATACTTATCACTCTCATATAAGCGATATCGAAATATTAGTGACTGATTTGCCCTTTGAACAAAAGATGTAGCATTTGAAGGATAGACGGATAGCAGATTAAGTAATAAATATTTCGGTAGAGTTAAAAATAATACAATATCTAATTATTTGTAGAATTTTTAAATACAAATAGCGCAGACAATGATAAAAGATATAATCAAAATGGACAACAACGTAGTTATTTTATAATCTTATTAATATTTAAAGATTAACACGCATGTGATAAATATTGGTGAAAAGTTAACAATAAATACTATGGTTATGCTGTATAGTGTTGTATTGGTCCTGACGAAGAGACGGGTATGTCTCGAAACCGGTAGACCTAAAATCTGGTAGTGGTTTATAGTAATTTAACTAACACTCGGTTATTTTATAATCTTTTTCTTGGAATATAATCCCAAATCACCCGTCTGCTTGGAATATAATCTTCTAATGCCACCCTTTTTCAAAATGGCGAATCAACCACCTGCTAAAATAATTTTAACGGAATCACATTTTTGTTCGGAATTAAAAAGCTGGCCGCATACAGGTGAAAAACAGATGTTTTGCAAGGTGACATGCGTAGATGAAATCTGATGACATTTTGGATCACTATTGCGTAATTAGTTGAATCTGCCTAACGGAGATAGATTTTTTTCTGTGTATCTTTTTAAATGTATAATCTGACTAGTTTTATTGAATAATCACGGGACAGAATAATAATTAATTGACGATCCTTGCGTGTGACTCGGGCGTCCGGGTGTCATTAGCGGCTAGTCATCGTCAGTGTTGTTGTAATTCCAGCGAGTTACCGCAAGGGCACTTTACAAATTAAAATTATTTTACTAAATAACTAACTGGCTAAACAACGTATTTACTATGACTTATATGTACACTGGATGGACATGAAAAAAAATTAACTGACGGTTAAAAGTATAGTTCAGAGGGCCGGAAAGAATTAAAAGTTTTCGCGGAGGAAATAATGCTGTCACTAAGACGCTTGTGTGAAATTTTCTGGCTATAGTGTGGAGATAAAATAAAAAAGGAATGCTGATATGGTTTGGTCACGTAGAACGTACGAGTGAGGAAAGGATTGATTAAGAAAATATAGGGGTCGAGTATTTAAGGCAAAAGGAATAGAGGGAGTCCGCGAAAGACCTGGCACGATCAGATATTATAAGTATTGGATGATGGCTCTGTTAAAAGCCTCAACAACCGTAGAACATGTATGAGTGTAGCCGAAGCAAAAATGTTCAAGTTTGTGTTTTCTGGGGTATTATGCCGTGTTGTTACGACCTTTCGGGCCAACGTTTCGGATCCCATTGCAGGGTCCATCATGGTCATCAGGGTCCATCATGGACCCTGCAATGGAATCCGAAACGTCGGGCCGAAAGGTCGTAACAACACGGCATAATACCCCAGAAAGCACAATCTTGAAGATTCTGAGTGGCTGTGAAAACCTAAGAACTCATTCTGAAGCAAAAGTGGTCAAAATGAATATAGCGTTCTATTCACCCTGCCTACCCCTGCAGAGAAACTGCGTGATGGTTAGTTAGCAAGCATACTTGGAGTATTAGTTTTTCTATGATTGTCTAAATAAGTCTTTAGTTTTTTTTTTGAACTGTAGTAAGATGTCTATTTGTCTCAGTTTGTTTGGTAGGTAGTTTATTCCGTAACTTTGGCCCATTATTATATGAAGAAGGTACCTATTTTTTATTAGAGAATTTATTTTGGTTGCTTAAAACTACTTTCGGTGTGTTCTAACGAAAACAAAAGTTTTATTCACTCATTTAAAGTATACAGCGGAATAAAATACACCGTAGACGGAAGGTTACTCATAATCTGAGAATGTGGGAGAAGAGGAAGGAGTACACCAGACGTCGGCCAGAAAGTTCACGGCATATTACCCCAGAAAACACAAACCATAAGATGTACACCGGGTTTGGGAATCACAATTTTATGAAGCCAATATAGACTTAGATCTACAGTAGTTCAGCATGCAAAGATCGCGGTGCACGCGGTGACAAAAATCACGTTCGAAAGCAAAAAAAAAATGCAACGAACGTAAAATTGCCGCACGGGTGCGCGATATTAAAATACGGTTTACGTAAAGCAGTTTATTGTGCAGAGAGCAGATCTCGTGCGAGATGACCTTATTGTGGTCAGAGCAATGAATGCTGAGAGTACCCACCGCGAGGGGTCAGGTCCGCGAAGTGATATCGACAGCCGGCCACCGGCGACAGCGCTCGTTTATTTGACAATTTTATATAAACAAATTGCAATTCTCTCGCATGGTAACGGACAAAGTTACGCAACACGATGTAGAAAATCGAATTATTATTATACGTTTTTATTTGATAACGCAAGCGATTTTACCGTTGAAAGGATCATTATTTTTTTAATTATTGTGAATTTATCTTTTCGCAAACATAACATTTCAGACATACACGAATAAATAGAAATAACCCGTCGATGACGAAGGGAAATTAATATACATATTTTATAAACTTACATTATTACATGTGGATCGTATGGTTAAGAAAATATATGAGGCGAGTGTTGAAGGCAACAGGAATATAGGGGGTCCTCGAAAGACCTGGCATGATCAGATACTACAAGTATTTGAGAATAGCCCTGGTTAAAAGCCTAAACTACCGTAGAACTTGAATGTAGCCGAAGCAAAAGTCGTGTGCCAAGATAGAAGAATATGGCCTTCTATCCTCTCTGCCTACCCCTGCAGGGAAACGACGCGATAGTTAGTTACATTATTTATTTATTATTAAGAAAGCAATGAATTACATGGATGGTCCCTACGTAAACTCAAACTCGGACCATGAATGCATTTTTTACTTTTTTGTACATATGTATAAAAAATACTCTTCACCGCAATACAATTAAGAATATAAGAATACGTTAAAGAAATGTTTTTATCTTTTTTAGAGAAAAAAATTGTCTAAAAGCGTAGATACAAAAATACGATCATTTTGTACGTAAAGCCAAACTGTCAAATTATTTTTTGTAGATTTCCCTTAGTTATGTATGCGTAGGACCGTTGATATGCGCTTGATATGACGAATCCGCAGAAAACTTTTTTGCACGTTAACGCGCGACACACAATATGTTTGTTTTATGTTGCTATGCGACACGGACTGACGGAAGGAAATATCATAGGATATATAAATTGATGTTGTTTTGAAACTACAACTTAAGTTATCAACGATTGCGGGGAAAAAAATACGGATTGACGTATTTGTACCCTGTAAAATGTACGATACACTCGATGATTTGTTTGTAACTTTCGCGGATCGCTCGGTGCCGGGCATTTCGCGGCCATGGCCAGTGATGACGTAACGACAAAAATAACACTTTGTTTAAAACATAATTAATTTAAAAAAAAAGGTAAATGTGTCTTAAACAGAAAACCTGACTTAAATAATTATCCCAATAAATGGGCAAATATATTTTACACCACCAGTATTGGAGTTTTTGGCGTAATTCAATATACTCACATAAAATAAAAACAGTTTAGATTTTGACCATGAGATCAATTTAATCTCATTTTACCACATTTGTCATTGAAGCGTGCGTACATTGTGACAGCCATTTGGTTAAATAAATAATAGTAATGTACTATTGTAGCTTTAGCATTAATTAATAAGCAAGTTCAATTGTTAATGTCATGTTACTAATATGAGTAAAAAAAAAATAACGCTAATGTCCTAATAGCAACATCTTCGTGCATAATAAATAAAAATTCCCACAATCATAAAAATCACCTGAAATCAGTTTTCCCTTATTTTGCAAACACATCTTTTCATTATTTAACCCGTCGTTAATAATGCATTTTTTGTACATAAGAATGTGATAGATTATTGTTTTAACTAATTAAAGACAATATTTTCAATCCGAGGGCATCGTGTGGTAACAAAATTAAACATATTTCCAATAAATATATTATAAAAAAAAATGATTATATTATTTGTACATATCTACTTCTTTTTTTAAAATTAATTACACCAACATGTTTCTGAAAAACCTTTCCATCGTCAGGGTGTTGTATAACTGTCAAAATATCAGAATGAAATTAATGTCTTTTGTTTCTTGTTTTTCTGAATTATTTGAATTTTTTTTAGAACTGGGCTAGTAAATTTAATTGATTATTAATTAATAATATTTTGTTTACTATTACATGCTTTACAAATTTGATATATGTTGGTGTAATTAATCAAAAAAAAGAAGTAGTGTAACAAATAATATAATCAATATTTTTTTAAATGTCAATCTACAATGTGGCTGAATCAATTGAAAAAATACCTATATCATTAACAAAAAAAACCTTGAAATTGTCAATAAATCGATATCTGCATACTTTTTAAATTATTATTTACAAAAAAATAAAATAAAACCAATAACGTGTCAGTTACAATTATTTTAATGTCATATTTTCGTAGATTTTTTAAAAATAAAAAACTATTCAATTCTCGTCATTTCTAGTATAAAAATATTTGACATCAAGAATATTACAAAAGCATGAATAATATTAGTTAGCCATTTAGAACGGCCAACTAGTAGAATTTGAAGGACAGTTTGTTAATAAAAATACTTATGGAATTAATAATTTCATCCCCCACTCAACTTTGTACATTATCATTGTTTATATGTTATGAAAATATACGCGCACGGCATCAGAAAATGTTGATCACAATGTCCTTGGATGTGATTAGTTGTAAACAAAATCAACTTATTTGTAAACAGAGCGCAAGAATTTCTTATAAGCGTGTTTATAGATAAACCGTGGTCAATAATAAAATTAGTCGAATAATCGTACAAGATAATCTGATTCGAAGAATGGTGGAAAATGTTCAGCGTGCAACAATATAATTACAATGTACACACGCTTCGTAACAAGGTGAATTGATGGTAGACTCCTTTCTGGAATTTGCGCAATATATTGTATTAAACTAACGAAAGAATGTCTATAGCGATGAGAATATTTCTCACGAAAACTTTAAAATACCGATTGCACAGTGCGGTGTGTTTACAATTAGACGCTATTTATATCACGTGTCAGGCGATGAATAGCGAAATAACTCAGTCCATATGTACACTTCTGAATTCCGAGCGATGAAAGCCGCGCAGTGGACATCTTCGCGAGCGAGTATGCTCGCAAAGAACACCGTGTCAATAACGAGCTGATTCATGCGAAACCGACCATTAAATCAATATTGACATTCCTGGAGCCATTAGCTCGTGAAAATTTCTGGCGAGTCAATTACATCTATTGGGCAATATCAGAGCGTCCGGCCGCGCGCCGTGGAATGCGGCCCGATCAGGATTAGTGGTTTCCTAATGCCTCGCCGCGGGCCTTGACACGGGACGGGTCCCGCAGGAATGCGCCCGCACCCCTCGCCGTGTTTACCGAGCTAATTATTCCTATTTATCGCCACTAAAATACGAGTAAAGAATGTTGTGTGAAATCGACGGGACTAGCTCGCGTGTTTTCAGCGCGAGGGCAGCACCTCCGCGAGAACTTTCGGTTTGTTTTCCGATTTTAGACATAAACAATAAGAACACGGCTCGGGGAATGACACGACAACCCGATATAAACAAACAGGGACGCTTGCGGAGCGGCCGAGGGCCTCGGGAAGGGCGATCCGCCCGGAAAATACACAAAACATCTCTGGAATGCGGAGTTTTGACGTGGGGCTCCGCGGGGTGAACACACTGAACCTACCTGTCTCTCGGGTCGATCCACGTCGTTTTCTTGCTGTTGTGGTCGATAAAATACAGTTTTCCATCGTAGTCCCTCGCGAAATCCCAACCGTCGGGTAAGGGAATCTCACCATTTCTTCTCCTTGGCATATTTCACTAATTAAATCCATTCAAAACGAATAGGAACTGGCACACGCGAAACTAGCTACTCGGCCATGTTGAATAGCTCATTATAGTGCGTGACGTCACGGCGCTCGGCCAATCGCGCGACGGGGCCGGCGGAGGAATGCGCGAGTAGAGAAAGTAGTCCGCGCGGTATACAGCGACCGGTGCGCGCGAGCATGTATCGGCGACTGCCGCCTCTCGTTTTGCCACCGCCATTATCAACCTCGACGGTAATCACGCCAATAAAATACTCTCTTTACTAATGCAACCATTATTGTCACCGCGAGCTTCGCTTCAACACATCTGGAGCGTTACTCCGCTTTGCGCAAGCACCCAATATCGAGGAACCAACTCGCGCAAAAAAATCTAATTCCTCGAGGGTCCAAGGACTCCGCCTCCAGACCTGGAACAAGACGTGTATCAAATAATTTAGGTCCATCTTTGGTCCATTTACATAATTGATCAATTTCGCTATCAATTTCAGGTCGACCTAAAGAAAACAAAGTTGCATCAAAAACGATTTATTACCTACCGAGTTAAAACTATTCAAGAAATGTTAAAGGAACTACCTACCAAAAACTGTATATCAAGTTTTTTATATTTATTATTATGTATTTTAATTCATTTTGTAATTCATGAGTGATGAATCATTCAATAATGAGATCCCACAAATAATTAATTGCTTGCTTATCTGCGTAATTAAATGCGTTAAACATTATTGAAATTAGACAAACATCTTCTACATTTTGTAATTATATGTAGTTAGGTAAATAAACATGTTTAATTATTGATTTGGCTTTTTTCTGATTTTATTTCAAAGAATGTACCTACCTCAATTAATGGTAATTGAGTTTTACGCGGAAAATTATGTATCTAATTTAAAAATACTATGCATTGATAATAAAATAAATGATTTCACGAATAAAATACACAAATTTAATATATTTCGCAAAAACAAACGTTCGATGCAATAATTTCTCGATATTTCGTAAATCATGTAGGTAGGTAGGTAGGTTACCTAGCCTATCAACTCCGAGAGAAACTCCCATCTGAAATCTTATCTTTACCATTATGATTTTCCAGACAGCGCGAATTTTTTAAAGTGTATACCTATACACTTGATTATGACTTAATAATACACCATATTATTAAAAAAAACTTGAATGCCTAGAGATTACCGCGTTCGCGTTCGAGTGTCATCAATATAACAAAGAAACTATGACAAGGAAACAAAGATTTCATTTATGCATAATTTTGAATATGGAACATTTTTGAACGACACAAGAAATAAGTAGATACGTGTATACTTTTTAAATGACTATCATAGGTAAGTACCTACATAATTCATAAGAAAATTGTGTAGATAAGATTTTATAGGAAAATTGATAAACATTTAGTTCCTTATTGGTATTTAAAATATAGTATAACCGGGATTAAATTTGGTATGATCATCTCATTCTGTTGTTATTTGTTAAAATAAAACACAAATTACTTTGTTTTCACCACTATATTAGATTAAAAAATCTACATGTTTCGAGAACAATGTTCTCTTCATCAGGATTATTGTGTATTGTATTGAATACACAATAATCCTGATGAAGAGAACATTGTTCTCGAAACATGTAGATTTTTTAATCTAATATAGTGGTGAAAACAAAGTAATTTGTGTTTTATTTTAATAATAATGTCACCACAAAGTTCAAGCCTTCATACAGAAGAAGAAAAAATATTCTTCGAACAGTTAATATGTGTTGTTATTTGTCTTCTTCTTTTATATGGAGCCAATGGTAGTGCGAATGACAGGGAAATATACATATATTTTCGCGTGAGTCATGTTGACTTATAGTATTATGTAACGGTTTATATCTAGCTAAATATAAAAAATATATCACATCCCCGACAGCCTAGGATTCATAAAGACACGGGTTCGATTCCCGTCACATCAGATTTTTTTTTTCTGACGCAAAATATATTCATGCATTAGAAAAATTCAATACATTACTGAAAAATCCTTTTTTTTTTCATGATGTTGATAAGATTTTTTCACACTTGGTATTATTAGTCTATAATTAACATACATATTCCTAGCTAACTAGCTTGTTAATGTGTCGAAGTGGATAAATAACGATGCATTTGTTTGCGGTATGCGGTCAGAATACTAAGCATATACATATAGAGTAGAGTATAAAAATGTTGTATGCAAGTGACTCGATCGGCCGTATTCTGAAAATAGCAATATTGCTATTTCTGTATCTTGAATGTTATCGTATAACACCTATGCGCATATCTCTGATATTTTTAATTCCAGTTTAGCACAACGCGTATAAAGATTCCCTAATAAAAGCTCTACACCCTGCCGTCCTTTCATAATGCAATCACAAACAAATTATTATACTTATCTGTTTAACCTTGTATATATTTCACATCTCCTTTTTATAAATTATGTTTTATCTTATATATTTCACACCTCCTTTTCCTAAATTACTGTTATAACTTTAAATAACTATCTATACTATGTCAATTCTGTATTTTTTTGTTGTCTACTCTTTGGATTTCTCGTATATGTTATTATGTAACAGGTACTTTTGTGCCGTATATTGAAATAAATAAATTAACATTGTAATGTCACCTATTTTTACGTTTCTTGTTCGACAGGTTAAAAATTAATGAATTCAATCAATAATTCTGAATACATTAACGTTTGTTCACGTTTCAGAGCTTTCCGATTGATTGAATTCATTAATTTCCAACCTGTCAAACTCGAATCTTCAAAATTGGCGGCATTACAAAGTTATACAACAACTGCCATGGTAATAATTACTCGGAATCTAATTTTCCCATGAAAATTACGAAGTGAGGGAAACCTCAATACAAATATACACGTAGGTACCTACATCTACACGTATGCATGTATCTATGCATTATGATTATGACTAATGACCGACAGAGGACTGGCTGTAAGACCATTTCCCGGTACGCAGAGGGGCCCGTGGGCCGACAAGATTTTAAGATAATGGGCTGAAAGTCGGGACTCGGGACCAAATGTTATGAATTAGTTCGTGGAAGATACAACGCCTCGGGCCGTTGGGGATGTAAAACGGAAAGTAGGCAGTCAAGAAACAAGAAGTCGACATAAAGAGGAGGACAATATGCCAGAATGCTGCGCACAGTTCTGAAACACGTAAATTTTCCCGTTTTGGACAGTTTGGAATGAACAGTGATGTATAACGAGAATATTATTTAGTCCAGAACATGAACTTCTAATATGTATGGTTATTCATTTTGGTAAAACCAACCATTTTCGGAAACATTCCTTTTTGTATTGGAAAAACGAACTTTGTTCCTAATATCAAAAAATAACAAAGTCGTAATTTTGATATTACGATTAAAGAACATATAAGATGCTTAAATAATTCAATTTTTTCCGAATTTCCCAATCATATTATTGAGAATAATCATAGTTTTGATAAAAATGCAGGAGTCAATATTCTTCACATTGATAATAAAAGTAGACGTCTAAATAATTTAGAAGCCCTAGAAATTAAGAAAGCCATAAACAATAATTAATCTATTACAAACAACCAAAAAAATCTAACTTCAGTCCTATCTTGAATATGTTCCCTTTCACCCTATCACCTGTTTCTTTCGCACCCCCCACTATTTACCCCCATTTGAACACTTGACACTGAGGTATGATTTTCATAATTTTGTAAAGTTTAATTAGTATTAAGTATATATACCCTGACAAAGGAACGTTGTTTTCGAAACCGGTTGGTTTTACCAAAAATTAAGTGCTGATAAACAAAGTTAATTCGTTTAATTATATTCGTATTGTTATTACTTACTATATTCTTAATCTTTCACTTCTTCACCGTGAGTAACATCACACCGCTGATTTTTTTCTTTTTCTAGTGCCTGAACGGTTATCGAACGTTGGCGATCATTCTTTTATTTGCAGCAGCTCGAAATAGTTGGACTGTGAACTTCTCGCACCTTTACCTTAGATTTTTCGGCCAGAATGCCTTCCAGGGCCTTTTCTGTTATCAATTTCACCTTGAATGACCACTTTGTGGATAAAATTCGATATTTTTCCGTCTTGTACTACGGCCAAAATATTGCGATTTCAATTTTATTGTCTTTTTCCCTTTCGCATTAGAATCATCACATCAATGCCATTAGTGACCCTAATGAATCATCTTATGATTAGAAGTTGTCGTAGATCCACATCTCAAACTCTTCGAAAATCGTTTAGACTATTTTCTACAGTCTTTTCATTTTTATTTCATCATTGTCCAGTTCGATATGATTAATAATTCGAAATATTATCATATATAGGTATGTTTAAAGGAATATTGCTAAAAAAACTCCAGATATCATTACTAGTTACGAAAACTATGTTTACTAACTTGTTAATAAGAAAAAATCAATCAGAATTGGTGAACGTTGCATTGTGTAGAGTGATCACTCAAGCCAGCTCATACAGGTTGTAAGCCCTGGGCCATCGTATAAGAGACTTCCATCCACTTTTCTCATATATAAATTAGCTTCGTCTCTATGAGACTTCTATAATTTATTCTTAATTAGAATTATGTTTGTTCGAATTCTTGTCTTTCTAATCTTCGTGTATGGTTGGTGGCAGGCGCTGCTAGAAAAGAAAGTTACGTATTTTGTGGAAAGCACAGCGCACGCGCGATTGTACAAGTCCTATCAATTGTACAAAATCCATCAATTGTGAAATTGATACTCTTTGCCAGATAATCATACGCAAAATGACGCTTTTGCTTCCAATCTCCTCGTATCTAAACAGAGGAGCTTTCAGAATTCGGTACAAAATTTTGTAACTAACAATTCAGTCAAAAGCTCTACCCACGGGACAACATCGTCTCTCCAGTGTCCATTCACCTTTCGAAATACATTGACCATTGACCGAAAAGAGAATAAACCCACAAAATTATATCACGATTCGAAATGTATTCAAGCGAACCAGACGAGTGTCCGTCCGCTCTCCGGTGTCCATAATCGCCTCGCGTCCGCGCTTCAGGAATCAGCCTCATTTGAATAATATTATGCTCTCAATGTATTCGTATAATAATATACGTATTAAAATTCCTTTCTGTCACAGGTAAAAACGTGGCCAGCAGATAAAATTGTCGCGAGCACTCGAGATCTGTACATTCTCCGCGTGAAATTTCCCCTTTGGCCAATAAAAGTTTAATATATTTCAAGCTCGAAATTCCAAAGCGCGCGTAAGATAACATTTTTATGTGAAAAGTACATTGAATATGATTCCCGTGTCTACTTAGTGGAAGACATAAGCGCCAATGCTCGTTGCAGCGCCGGCAACGGTATAAATGTTTTCAGACATGTAAAAAATATAATTGCCCGCAATTTTGCAATCGAAAATATTTGATTGAAGACGTCGTACGAGATAGGTACGTTAAGAAATGTAGCCCAATTTGAACTAACAGCTAACTTATAGCTAGCAATGTAATGTCATGCAGTATATACTTAACAGCTACTAAGCGGTAAGTAAAAAGAAAATAGAAATAGTTGACGAATATGTGTATCTTGGTCATAAGATAAAGCTGGGAAAAGAAAACCAAACAGCAGCACTACCAAGAAGGATAGGTCTGGGCTGGGCAGCATTTGGTAAATTGAAACACTTGTTTGAAAAGAAATCCCAGTATGCCTGAAAAGAAAAATGTTTGATGAATGTATCCTACCGATGTTGACATATGGCCTAGAAACAGCAACACTAACAGAAAAAAGCATACACAAATTAAAATGTACACAGCGGGCCATGGAAAGGCAGATGCTCAGCGTGAGCCTTCGAGATAAAATCAGAAATGAAGAAATAAGACACCGAACAAAAGTTGCCGATATTATGGACCGTATTGCGAAACTAAAATGGCAGTGGGCTGGACATATGACTCGACAGGAGGATACTAGATGGGCACCCAGAATCCTACAGTGGAGGCCCTGGACGAAAAATATAAGTGTCGGAAGACCTCCCAAAAGGTGGTCTGACGACATTGTCCAGCAAGCAAGAAGAACCTGGATGCGAAGGGGGAGAAACAGAGATGAGTGTAAGAAAATGGAAGAGGCCTCCATCCAGCAGTGGAGGGAAAAGGCTAAGGAAGAAGAAGAAGGAAGAAGCGGTATGTTGACGTTGGTATTTTCCTTCTTCATCGATTTCTATCGAATATTGGTGGCAAAGATGCGGTATACCGATTTGTCCTATGCATTTCAGACATCTATTTATGAGGCTTTCGCAGTTTTCCGAACCTTGATAATCCCTTTTTATTTATATCTTTACTGCCTTATACCTTTCCCTACGTAATGAGCTGTATGATGTATTTATTGTGTTTCTCGTTTTGGAGATGTGTGCGACTTACGCAGCTTTCCTTCGTTCGATAGTTGTTATTAGTTTTCTTGACTTATTCCTCCTACATATGTATATTTAAAGTAGAGCTTCTTGAGCGCCAAAATTATTTATAAATCTGAACTGAGTATTGCCAAATATTCTTTAATTTTTTCCAAATACGACCACGCAAAATCTTTCAATCCTTATGGCTGGACATTCACTGCAAATGCATATTTCATTTTTTTTCGAAAATGCGGACTTGAATTATTCATTTATATCAGAATGTATATGCTAGACTTCATGTTTTAGGATAATAACTTAGATAAAACTCTCGTTATTAAAATAATAAATAAAATAAAAGAAACAAATTAAATATTATTTGTAATAATTAAGAAAATATAAGCATTGATCATCAGACCGCGGCCAAAAATCAATCTGATTTTAAAACCGCGTTATTTTCTTGACATATTCACCTTTGGTTGGTTGGTTTTTAAAAATAAGGTTAATGTTTGAGTGGCTTGTTGGTGTAATGGTCATGACTCTTGCCTAGTGATGGTCGGTGGTACGAGATCTATTTCAGGACACCAGAAAGTTAGTCCTATTTTCATAGTACAAGTGTTTAGCTTATTTTGAAAATAGTATGAATATTGATGCGACATAAAGTTATTAATTTCTGTTATTTTTTAACGCTTCAGCTGGCCATGTGGTTCAAATAGTGAAGTGAAACACATTAAAATACACCCACTTTTTAGTAAATCACATAGATTTATCTTGACCTCACCAGGAGTCGAACCCGGAACCCTCGGTGCGAGAAGCCAGTACCCAGTAGTATATGTCCACTGAGCTACAAAGGCTGCAATATGGTTATATGATTACAAATTAGTTTAATAAATATATTATTTGTGAATGGGTTACTTACCTCTTAATATAATAACTAGCTATAACCCGTAAAAAATTATATATACTTATATATCGCCCGCCAGTTAAGGCTCAGAGAACAACGCTGTCCAGAGTAACGTAGCGTTTTGATAACGTTAGTGATGAACATTATTAAATAGAGAATTATACATTTTTTGCTTCTTATAACTCATTATTATTTCATACATCTGGTAGCTTTAGTGACGAACATTGTTACATACAGAATTATATATTTTGCTTAATTTACTACTATTACTCAGATTAATACTAATGACATAGGCGATACATATACATATACGATACAAATAATGGATAAGCTAATTACTTTTAATTTTTATTAAACTGAAATATAAAAAATAAAATAATAAAATAATTCAGAATAGGTATTTTGTTAAAAAAGTATAAATTCAATGTTTTTATTTTATTCCATAGCAATTTTAAAATTATACTAATTTTGAAAACGGAATGAGATTAGCTATCATACTAATTTTTGAAAAAGGAATGAGGTAAGTAAGCTATGGGAAATGAAGTCATTCGAAATTATTATTATTTTTGGGGATTTTATTGTTGAGAAAACAGCACGTAATACTATAAATCTTTGCAAAATTAACACATTTCAGATTATTTAAATGTTTATATACACTAATATCATAGGAATGATCCAGAAGTTTCGCTAAAATAACAAAGTGAACAAAAGATATTGAAAATGTTATAAAATTTTTGCTATATAAAAATGTTATAAAAAATCACAAAAATATATATAAATTGGAAACAATATAAATTTATTAATGAAATCTATATTTACATATATAAGTGAGTGAGTAACATCGGCATTTATTGTGCATTGTTGATATTACTTTATTTATTATTATCTTTGCAGCCGCTATTTTTACGAGTTTATAGTAATAAAAAGAAAGTAAAAAATACATTTTGTTTAGTTACATAGTTAATTAACGTTTCAAGAATTTGTCTATTATACTAAAATATACTATAATAAATATACTATAACTGTTGATACTATACTATATTGAATTATTAATGAACCAAATATATTATAAATTGGGACATAATAAAATACGTTGATTTTGTACATAATTTGACGAGAAATTTAAAGTAAAACACCCCGTTAGAAGAAAGCAATAATAATTTGTAATTCAAATTAAGGCGGGAAACACGTAAGTGAGCTCATGTTATTTTTTGATGAAAGCCACATTGTCAAGATTTTTTATCTATGATTTTTAAACTAGCTTGACATTTCTATGAAGTGTCACTTTGTAAATTCTAACTTCTATGGTTATTGTTCTGTCATCGGACACGTAAAAATAATACTGTTTATTTAAATAAAACGTCATTACTAGTTGAAATGACAACATCGGATAGTGAAGCTTTTGAAAGCGCTGACGAAGAAGTCCTAAATGTAAACATTAATAAAGCTACCAAATCAAAAGCAGCTGCCTTAAACAGCAATGTTGACGACCCGTCTGTCAGATCAACATTGTGTCCGGAGGGTGACGTCGATGAAAATATTAAAGTGGTGAACAAAACACGAAAAGAATCAACCGATGATGATTTCGGAAAATCGAATACTGGAGATGCAAAGCGTAAAGAGCAAAAAAAGAAAGAACGACCGCAGAGACAACCGGTAGAGCGCAAACCAAAAAATATTACGAAATTGGGGGTTAAAGTTGCTGACAAACCAGATAAAGTAGTGCCGAAGGTTGCGAAGGCTTCTGCCAGTGAAATTAAAAGTAAGGAAGTTATTGCAACACCGAAATTAGAAGATCAGGAATTATCAGATAATGAGTGGAATGATTTTGACGTTGATGTGAAGCCAGCAGACGCTGTTAAATCTGGTGACAATGTGAATAGTAAAAGTGCGATCCAAACTGTTGCAACTGAAAAAGTAAAGGATTCAGATGGCTGGGATGATGGTTTTGAGGATTGGGGAGACGAATCTCTTGATGACCCTAAAACTCATGTTAGTATTCCTTTTTATATATTGTGCGCTCATTATATTATATAAATATACATTTCATTTCTTTCTAAATGGATAAATTGAGTCATTCATACCTGCTGGATGAATATGCAATTTTTTGTAAATGTTTAGAAGAAAATTTTCTAAATAAAATTCAAAATAGTTTGGAGAGGAAAGCCACGATAATACTCCTTAATGCACAACACAATAAATTAAATAAGAGTTCATACATTATTTAAACATAGTGAGGTATTTCCTAGTTTTGCCAAATTTTTTAAACTAAAAATTTTACATAGTCGCAGAGTTTTGGAATAATATTATTTTGTTTTTTTGGTCCAATAGTTTTAATACTTATATGCCTTTAAAGTATAAATTTTTAAACTGAAACAAATTCTAAAGGGAAGATATTTTTGATTTGTAATTTTTCGGGTGGAATGCATAATAGGGGGTTGGGACAGGACCTCTTCACACTCATGAAGATTTAAAACTTTCTGTTTATTAAAATTTCACAAATTTATATTTTCTCACTGAAATCTCTCCAAAAGTTATATTTTCTATATTTATAAACAATAAACACCCTAGTTGGCTTTTACAGTATAATAAAATTAAAAGGATTTTTATATACTTAACAACTTAACATAAAACACTTTTTACAGTAAATAATTAAAAATAATAATATAAATAGAACATATTTAAGATAAATGAACAATATAAAATAAATGAACAATAGATATAAACGATGATTAGTACACAAGCAAATAGTAATAATTAGAGACCTTTAAAATAAAGATAATTAAACCAATATACCAGATAAATAAGATAAGAAGATAAAATAAATAGAAAAGATAAAATCAAAATTATTTAGAACATTAATAATTTTTAGATTACATTAACTTATGTTGCACATATTAAGCGGGCGTCACACTCAATGCACTTCTGCGGCGAGCATGAGATTGGGTAATGTGAGTATATAAACACGTCACTCTGGCTTCAATCACTCACGTCACTCCTGTAATTTGCTATAGTCTGGCGCTTCCTTTGTTGGCGGTTTTTTGTGCATAAGTCAAAGGACCGGCAACGCGAGCGTAAGTGAGTGCTTACGTTATGCTCTCTCGCTCAGTTGCGGACAAGGGAAAAGATTGTGCATGTTCTATTTTTTGTGTGTGTGTGTGTACTTTATTTAATTGACTGCCATCTCTCAAGTGGCATCTTAAGACTATTAAGTGAGAATAACTGCCACAGAACAGATTTTACCTAGTGAGGAGTTAAGAATGTTCTTAGGTTTTCATGGCCACCCAGAATCTTCTGGTTTGTGTCTTCTGGGTTATTATGCTGTGACATTTCCGGCCGATGTTTCGGATCCCATTGCAGGGTCCATCATCAGGGCTGATCACTGAGGACTGATGAGGCTCACATAAGCCCTGATGATGGACCCTGCAATAGGATCCGAAACGTCGGCCGGAAAGGTTTTCAAAACATGCCATAATACCCCAGAAGACACAAACCAGAAGATAGTGTGGAGTTATTAGTAATTTATGTTAAGGCAATCGTCCAGCAGAGTGAGCAAATTTCACAATTTTTTCTCATATTTTTTCTCGCGTTTTTTATCACATTTTTGTAGGGAAATACCTCATTTTAAAATTTATTCATCAGGTTACATATATTTTATATACGGATATCTTGTTAAAATGTCGCAAACTAAATTATATAATTGATTAATAAATTACCAATCCTTCAATGTTTTAAAAATGAAGAAAATTGTTCCACTTTGTGGGCCTTTTATGACTGAATGGCCTCATGAGATGTATTCTTTATTCAAAATATTACAAAGTAAACGATTATCGTAAATTTATTACAATTATTGCAAAATCTGTTAGTTTGTTTACTTGCAATTTATGTTTTAAAACACAATGTTTTTTAAAAATTTTTTTTTTTTTGTGGGGTTTTATAAACTCTTTTTACATGGTTGACAACTTTTTTACTTCAATAGTCAAAAGAATGGATATTATAATTTTATAATAAAAACAAAAAAAATCAAAATCTTTGTCGATATTCCTGATTTTAGATATTTAATCAAGACGCAACATATTTATGACACAGTACGCAGTGCCTTGATTTGAAATAGAGAATAAGTTTTTTAATTTTTTTTGTATTAATTTTACAATAATTCTATTCCTTTTCTATTCCTTTGTTCTATTCCTTGTCTATTCCTTTAATTTATTAAAGAAAAAAGTTATCAGGTATCTAAAAAGGATTGAAAAAAATACATAAAAAAATTATAAAAAACAATGTATTTTAAAACATAAATTGCAAGTAAACAAATCAACAAATTTTGCAATAATTGTAATAAATTTACAATAATCGTTTTCTTCGTAATATTATGAATAAAAAAGACATCTCACGAGACCATTCCGTCATAAAAAGCCCACAAAGTGAAGCAATTTTCTTCATTTTTAAAATGTCGTAGGTTTGGTAATTCATTAATCAATTATATAATTTAGTTTGTGACATTTTAACAAGTTATCCGTATTTAAAATATATGTAACCTGATGAGTAAATTTTAAAATGAGATATTTCTGTATAAAAATGTGATAAAAACGCAAAAGAAGATATGAGAAAAAATTGTGAAATTTGCTGACTCTGCTGGACGATCGCCTTAAACAAATGTAAATAAACAATAAACAATATTTTCTGTGTTATTTATTTTTAAACATTCACATAGTTACATAAACTCAGGACAGAGCGCTGAGTGGCAAGTAATTCTACGTCCTCCATTGCATGAGGTCGAACGCATGTAAGTATACAGCGGCAGTGTAAACACTCACTGCCTTCGACGCTGCCTTACAAATATTTTGATGCGTAAATACAGCAGCGTGAGGAGCATTGGCGAGGGCTGAATGTAACACCAGTTTTAGTTAATTCAATAAACTAAAGCAGAATATATTGTAAATTGTTTACATTTTTTACAGATTTCTTCGAGTGTAAATGTCCAACACAGCGAGGATGAATTCAAGGCTCTGGCTGACCGGCTTAGCTCGCTAGGGGACAACGGGCTCCCGAAGTTAGATACTCCCACTACCCCAAGTGGTGGTGGCTGGGGTGGTTGGGGAGGGTGGGGCGCCAATCTTCTTTCATCCGGAGTCTCGCAACTCACTTCACATGTGTCCCAGGTTGAAGATTGATATTTCTTTAAAATATGAAGAAGATTTTATACATATTGCATTCAATGAAGAATCGGTCTTTTCTATTGCACAGTATTTGGGTTTAATTTTCAAAGTAACCTAGTTTTTTATTGTTGTTTATAGTTACATAAATAATTGGCTTTATAATAATAAGTAATAATCATCTTTCTTGTGACATAATTAGGTACATACTTTGATTTAACTATGAAGAAATATGTAATCTGTTTCCGTAAATTTAAAGGTACAGAATGAAAATTAATGTAATATCAAATGCATTTTTTTTACCCAGATCATTAGGCAACATAGGGCTTGTGTTTAACTATGATTCCAAATGTACAAAACCAAAAGGGAGAGTAGGATCAAAATGGAATAAGAGAAATAAATAATAATAAATATATTTCCAATAGCTTGTAGTAGTGGTTATGACTCTCGCCTAGTGATCCAGTGGTCAGGGTTTGAGCCCTATTCCAGGACACAAGCAGGTTAATCCAATTATCAAGCACCAGCATTTAGTTTAATGTGAAAATAGGCCCGATGATAAATGAAATAGGCCAAGTTAGAGTGGCGAGGATCCCCTCGCCATTCTAACTTAGTTGAATGTGCGGCGGGGTGGCCGGTGAGTCTGATGGCGTGCTACATCTTTCTCACTCTAAACAAAGTCATATGCACAGCTTCGCCTTCAAACTATAAACCGGTAGACCCAAAATCTGGTAGTGGTTAATATGTACTAATTTAAGTAACTCTCTGTTATAATGTCTAACCACAAAGTTAATGCTTTAATTATTAATAATAATATTTTTTATACTCGTTTGGTGTCTAAAAACGTCAAATACTGAATTCTTGGTACTGTTTTGTAGAATCGTATTACGAATTCTTACTAAAAAATGTGGGTATTTGAGATGTAGGTAGTTCAACAGAATAATCTTCAGAATCAGCTGACTGGGTAGAGTTACAAATGTCTGTTTAATAGGTTACAGCAGTATCTATATTTATCTTTCAGGGATTCACAACTGTTTCTAATGTAATTGAATCAGGAATGGGAGCCCCGGACCCGGAAGAATTAGTCAGAATACAAAGAGCATCAAAAGAGAGGTTGGAAAAAGAAGTGAAGGAGAAACAATCCAAGTTAGAAAATACGCAACTCGATACGGAGAGTGTTAAAGATTCAGATAAGTCGGTACAGCAAGAACAATCTACAGAAGGAGAGGATGCTGGGTTTAAGTTTGGAAAATTGGTATCAAGTGTTACAAAGCTGGTTGAAACTACAGGTGAGTACAAAGGATTACATTACTATTATTACTTGTTTGATAATGTGATGATATACTGAATGAATGTGTATATGAAATACGTCCCCCCGCGCATATTTCAAACAAATTTATAATGCAGTTAATGTATGTATTTATTCTTGTACTATTAAATCCCTTAGTAAACAAAACATACTTTTTACAATAGACATTATTTTTTTAAATCTTTAAAATTTCATTCCAAACTGAGTCTTTTCAAGTAAAAACGTTATTGTGTAACAAATCGTGACTTATTTACTAAGAAATTATACTTTTAAGAGTATTTAGTTTGACCTTTTCATAATTGTTTTAAAATTTGAAAGCTTGTATGTAGTAATTTTCTTAAACAAGTCAAATATACAGAACCAAAAGTGGAACCAAAACGCGATCCAGGAAATATATTTTGGTGGTGTGTGGTTGTAGTACATATTTACTTAATTTTTACCAAACTGCAACAACATGTTTAAAGTTATCTTTATTTCACAGAATTAAGGATTTTAGAATGAAAAGATACAAATTGTTCTAGGTTTGTTTTCACAAATTTATGACATAACTGTAAAACTACAGAATAAATTGGCAGAAAATTACAATTTCAATATGTAGTTTTATTGCATTTTAAATTTGAATACAGTATTTTTGTTTATTTTCGAAATCTGACAAAATTGATAAACAGAAGTATGTTCACCCGTTTGTGCTTGATTGTTACTATCAATGTTACTTGAGGCCAGTTCTAACATGCGTATCTGTTTTTACCATTTTTATTACCACCAGTGTTTATTATAATGCTTATTATAATAACAGGAACGGAAAACTCTACAATCACGAATTATATACAGATTTGGTTAACTCAAATTCTGTAACTAATTTGTATTGTCTAATCTAATCTGTATCTAATTACAGTTGGTGTTATGAAGTGGAGAAAAGATTATATTGATGACCATTATTTTAGGAGACTAGAGCATTGACGGTAATGAAAATGAGAATGAGAAAGCGTTAGTTAATTGAGACTTTTATTATTATATAGAATACCACCTGCTGTTTTGCAGGAAACCCGTTAGTACGGCATGGGTCTGAACAGTGCAATCCAAGATGATGTGTTTTTCATAATTATCAAATCAAACAAACCTAAACCGTTTAGTTATGAAATTTTACTCCACATGGATTCACAATATCTTTATCATAAATCTAATACAGACAACTGAAAGTCAACTTTTAAGAGCAATTAATATTTGTTTTAAAAAATTTATATTCTTATACATCATTTTCATCTTCAGGACACCGAGTTTTGGTCTAAATATTAAAACGCTTTGAAGCTTATGCGCTTGGATAATTTTTTGAGACATTTCAATAATGAAATTAACAAGTATTAAAGTGTTTATTGAGAGCATGTCTAGTTAATTTTTGTGATTAATAACAAATTTCTAATAGGCACTGCTGTCGTATCTGGAGGACTCGACACATTAGAGGAGATTGGCAAGAGAACGATGAGAGTTATCCAAGGAGACGAACCAGGAGGGAGGGTCAGGTTATCGGCGCTTCTGAGGGAGGCGAAGGATAGAGTTGAAGAGTCACCACCCAAAGTGGATGAAAATAATGGAAAGAAGATTAAGAAAGCGCCCAGATTTGAAGCACTTTTTGATGATTTTCAAGGTTTGACAAACTTAGTCTTTTTTTTATCAAGAACTAAGTAAATTAGAATTTTTGCAATACTTTGTACTTAATCTTGTTTGTTTTTAATCTTTTGTACATTGTGTTTTTAATGAATTTTTTAATGCAATTATTATATTTTTAATAACCCAAGAGTAAAGCATATCATAAATAATGTTTTATATAATGTGAGCATACATACTCATTATTTAATTTATAAATCTTCTTTCTGTTATTAAAATTAATTAATTAATTAAATTTGGCGGCCCTCGTAGCCCACTGGGCATGACACTGGCATCTCACACCGAGGGTTCCGGGTTCGATTTCCGCTGAGGTCACAATTGATCTATGTGATTTACTCAGGCCTGGGTGTTTTGTGATGTGTTTCACTTCTGTAATTGGGCCTTTTGGCCTGTTGAAGCATAAAAAAAAATCTGTTAATCTATTAAGTTTGTTAAAATCTGAAAATGTGATAAAATCTGTTTTCTTTTAGGACTCGTGCACTTGGAAGCTTTAGAAATGCTATCCAAGCAATGTGACACAAAGATTCAATCTCTTCTGAATAAGGCTCACGGAACTGAGTTGATCGAGCTGAAGGAAACTCTGACACAAGTTAAAGGTAATTTGTATTCCGAAATAGTTGTTCCTCTGTGTTATATTTAAAATCACTTGACTTCTTAATTTTTCCCTACAGACATATGCGAGCTTCCGGATCCCGATGATGAAGATGATGATGGCGATGGTAAACTTGATGTAGAAACGTTCAGGACCAGACTTCGAGAGGCGATTAAAGATCTTGGGGTTCCTCTTAGTTTTGAAAATATTTTGAAGTAAGTGAAATCATGAGATGATCATTTTTAAATTAAAGAATATGGCTTTAAATTTACGGACTGTGTGCAAAGCATTACAGCAAGAAAATATGACAATTTTGACAGTGAAAATATGGTTTTGATGTAACAGACTTATATAATTTTTGATTTACCACAGCCAACCAATCTTCAGAGCCGTTGCAATTGGCCCCCGATTTTTCAAATTGTTTGACAGTTTTGGCTTTTGACATGACTAGTGGCTCCCCAAATTTATTTTTTCCTGATAGCCCTCTGATTTCTAAGTCCCTACAATTATTGTGCAAAGCGTCCTTAAGGTGAAGTTATTATAAAGATGGTGCTATATAAAATATCAATTATTATTCATAGTTAAATATTATGTATATTTTATATAATAATAATAATAATTTTATATATATATGTAATAATATTATTAATATTTCTTTTTTTTCTGGATATCAGATGCTGGGAAGAAATTCTCAACGAAGCATCCCAGCCAATACCAGAAAACGATGATGCAGATGCGGATACTCAAGAGAAGATGGAAGATTTAGCTGAGGATCTATCGCACTCGGCTATCGGAAGCCTGGCTAGATGTTCGGCGCTCTCTGTTCAACTCCTACAAAAGTCCACAGCTCTGCTGAGTGTAAGAGACAGGAGGTCGACTGCGGATGAAGCTGATGGATTGACGCAGTATGAATATTTTTTGCTACTATTTTACGATGCTTTTTTAAATCCTCAATGACATTAAATGTAGGCAGCCACCTTTTAAAATATAAGCCTTAAAAGGGGCTTTTTTTAAAATTTGTATACAATAAGCTTTCACGATTTCATGAATGTTGATATTCAACTTAATATTATGTGTATCAGAATATAGCAGCCCATGAAATTAAAAGATATTTGTATTCTGCTTTTGTTGTTATTTTACAACAGTTATAAAAATTATAGAATAGGAGGTAGTGCAACAACATTGAGTTTAAATTAGGAATTAAAACTCAAAATGCACAATGAAGTCTTTTGGTGATATTGTTAACAGAAATATTAATAAAATTAATAGTAAAATGAGTTTATTTGAAATAGATTTTTTGAAATAAGTATGTTATTTTGAGTTACCAATTGATAAGATTTGGTACACAAAATTCATACGATTTCACAATAAAATGTGCATCCACCATACGCACCATTGAATATGACGATATTTAATATGTAAGTATGTACATATATAGATATTAGGTCCTTACATATGAAATTGGCGTTTTGCCGTACTGGCAAATTTGATCTCAAATATCTTCTCTTTGGTTAGGAATTCCAAATCCAAATTTATACAGCTATTTACTCATGTATTTGTGTTTTGAAAATTATAATTCATTTATTTTTTCCTCAATTGTTTTTTTCTTTACGTCACTCAGTTTACAAAATGAAAAACTTGAAATATCGCGTTATTTACGAGTACGAGTTCCACCGTGGCACCAGTGCTGCAGAAACGGCTCGAAGGATTAATGATGTGTATGGCGACGGTGCCGCAAAAGAAAACACAGTGCGTTTTTGGTTCCAACGTTTTCGTTCTGGAAATTTCGACCTGCAGAACAAGCCCCGTGGACGGCCGGAGACCAAAGTTGATAATGAAGAATTGAAGGCTTTGTGGAAGCGGATCCATCGCAAACCACATCCGAGTTAGCTGCAGGCTGCGGTGTTAGTGATAAAACTGTTTTAATCCACTTGAAGCAAATTGGTAAGGTGAAAAAGCTTGAAAGGTGGGTACCTCACGAATTGAGTGAAGCAAATCAACAAACGCGAGTTACTTGTGAGCGTTTGGTGGACTCGTGCTGGTGTCGTTCACTACAGCTTTCTTAAATCTGGCCAGACGATTACGGCAGATGTCTATTGTCAGCAACTGCAAACCATGATGGAAAAGCTAGCTGCTAAACAACCGAGGCTGGTTAATCGCTCTAGGCCACTGCTGCTTCATGATAACGCTAGACCACACACTGCACAACAGACGGCTACCAAATTAGAGGAGCTTCAATTGGAATGTCTAAGACATCCACCGTACTCTCCGGACCTTGCCCCAACAGATTACCATTTTTTTCGAAATTTGGATAACTTCTTGCAAAGGAAAAAATTCAACTCCGATGGGGCAGTCCAAACCGCCTTCAAAGATTTTATTGATTCCCGTCCGAATGGTTTTTTTAGTAAAGGGACCGATGAACTACCTATGAGATGGTAAAAGTGCATAGATAGCAATGGTACATACTTTGATTAAATAAATATATTATAATAAAAAAAAATCGAATTTATGTTCCTCCCATACTAAACGTCAATTTCATATGTAAGGACCTAATATTTCTTTGGTTCCTACGCACCAGTAAAAACGCCATCGTGACAATGATGAAAACCAGAGTGATTGGATTACTGATTAACCGCTAGATGTCATGCTTAGTTAATTATTCCACTGAAGTGGAAATGTCGGGTGATTTCCAGCCTCCAGCCTAGTATTTGTGGAACTGTAATGATCCGGTGCTCTCCTCCGCGGTGACCGGCGCGGCGGAGGAGTTGAAGATCTGCATCATGCTCACGAGCGTCCGATGAAGGTTGTGGCAGTTCATGCCTTTATTATTTTATAATTAAACTTTATGTTGCCTTGTAATGGAATTTATATTAATTATTTTAACTGTAGTCATTTACAGCATATTTATCGTATTATTATATTATTATTTTCAATTTACATATTGGAAGAATCGCCAAACATCTTTCAATATGTTTTCATTTGACACACAAACAATATATATGAGAGATGAAAGATAAAATGTGTGGACAATAAATGTAATATTATTTTTAATTTTTAATGCAAACAATTTGCGGTTATCTATACCTATAAAACTCAATGTCTGTCTGTCTGTCTGTTCTCTATACAAATCCACAGGTTTGTCCGATCGGACTCAAAATTTGGAAACTTATTCTTTAGGACTCGGCGAGTAACAAAGGTGATATTTCCCCCCTATTATTTTACCCCTTCCCCTCCCCCTGACATATTTTCGATGCAAATCTGTACCGTTTGACCGATCAGACTCAAAATTTGGAAACTTACTCTTTTGGACTCGGCAGGTAACATAGCCACATTTCCTCTCTATTTTCAAACCCCTTCTCCTCCCCCTGACGTATTTTCTATGCAAATCTGTACTGTTTAACCAATCGGACTCAAAATTTGGAAACTTATTCTTTAGGACTCGGCGGGGAACATAGGTGATATTTCCCCCCAATTGTTTTACCCTTTTCCCCTCCCCCTGACATATTTTCGATGCAAATCTGTACTGTTTGACCGATCGGACTCAAAATTTGGGAACTTACTCTTTAAGGACTCGGCAGGTAACATAGCTAACATTTCCTCCCTATTCTCAAACCCTTTCTCCTCCCCCAGACATATTTTCTATGCAAATCTGAAACTTATTCTTTAGGACTCAGCGGGTAGCGTAGGCGATATTTCCCCCCTATTCTCATACCCCTTCCCCTCCCCCGGACATATTTTCGATGCAAATCTGTACCGCTTGACCGATCGGACTCAAAATTTTGAAACTTATTCTTTAGGACTCAGCGGGTAACATGGCCTATATTTCCTCCCTCCCCTTTTCCCTTTTCTCCTCCCCCTGACATATTTTCGATGCAAATCTATACCGTTCGAATCAAACCTTTATTTCCCCCACAAATTTATTTTCAACTTAATCCTTAACCCATGCAACGCCGGGTACGATCAGCTAGTTATTTTATATAATTAATATTCGAATTATAATTTTCGAATAATCTAATGGTAAGTGATCGTACTGATGATGAAAATTGGGTTTATCTTATTTTGATGTTCATAATTTTGGTCTAAATTGGATAATTTGGAATTGTTAGAAATAAATAAAGCATCTAAAATTAATCAAAATATTACAAATAACCAATCAAATTTAATCACCAATCGTATTTTATAAATATTTCCAATAATTTTCGATATTTAAAGTAATTTTTTTACACAGATTTCGTCATCCGGTAGATACTAGAATTAGTTTATGGTATGTTAGGATTAGCTTTTTATCACCCTGACGAAGGAAATGAAAGTTTCCGTGACCAATGTGTATTTAACATAAACTCAAGTAGTTATATAAGCAAAATTTATAATAATTATTATTATTACTCTAATTGACACTTAAAGATGGCAAATCAATGCACCGCGGACACATTTTCTGTTGTTTCAAAATAGTGTTAAGATTTTCCAAGCAAATGGAGCCATTAAAATAATGCAAGAGCCGTGACTAAAATACGGAAACGAAATTGTTAAAAATGTTGAGGCCTTGAGAAAATAATCGACATTTAACTATAAAGGTGCTCCTACGTAACTTTAAATAAATGCGTTTTTTTGTTTCTTATAGGGTGATTTAACAGCTAGATTTGCTCGCTCGTTTGGTGATAGCGCTGTTTATTGTACATTTTGAATTGAGCAATTGCGTCCGTTTCAAAATCATTCGACTTGTTAGTAAATAGCAACAATGAATTGATGTAATATTACTCTGTCGACGGAAGATTTTTCTTATAAAATGTTCCACCTACATAGGCAGTGTCACAACTGAACAAGTTCCCCTCCGCGCAAAATGATACAATTTACTAATCGACTTGTAATTCTTTTCCATTAAGTGCAACGAAGAATTTTATGGACGTACTGATTTTTAATGCGGTTAATTTTTACATTTAGAATAAAATTATTTCGTAATGTTTTTATAAGTTTTATGCAACTGTTTCACAAATATTTTTGAATTTTAAAATATCACTCGAATGTACGTACACGCACCGCATAAATTTTTGTTGTACCTGATGCATTGTTCAATTTAAACTGATGCGAATATGTACTTAATGGAATACGCAAAGTATTGATGAATCATTTCACTATTGGCATCCAATATCCTTAAATTGTTATTGCATTGTGTTTTGGATGAAAAGAACGTTAGTTAAGTTCGTTGCATACATGTTACGCTAATTATTAGCATTTTGTCACGAATGTTATGTGAATCAATTTGTTATGTTTTCCCAGTACTACTATGATAATAACAAAATATTTTAATTCTGGCGTTGAACGTGCATCATGTGGGCCATCGCGGCAAAAGAAGTCCGTTCTCCGTAAAAAATTCATTATTTTAACATCGACCCAGATACGAAACTCATTCAAGAGGAAATAAAAAAGAAGTTCGAAAATTTCTCTAAAAAGCAAAATTGTTTCAAACGTAAATACCATAGAATTTTTCCCGTTAAAATATTTTTTCCTAGAGTTAAATAAAGCTTTTTTGACTTTGATTCACTGGTAGGTATGGAGTATCGAACCTAGGGATTCCTGCTTTCTTTATAATGTAGGATAAATGGTTGTGGAATTATGGAAGTTGATAGTGTCAATTTATTGTTATTATATTATGGCGTTATTATATTATGGCGGATGCCTGGGGGTTATTAATAAAATAAATAAAGTGGGGTGATTTTTTTATTTTTGTTTATTAATTGTCTTTATACCGTTTTAGGTCATTTATGCTTAACTTGGTGATTAGAGTTTTTATTTTCAATGTGTGGCTCTTTGGTTGCCTGAGGTTTTTTATATATATTATTAGTTATCTGATAACCATTTTCGTCGCAGTTTCCTAGTGAGTGGATCGTGGAGTTTGGGTGGTTGGCGAGAACGCCATCGAATGGTTTTTATGTAATCTTCGATGAGTGGGATTCCTGTGTAATAGTGAAGCTGGATGTTTTTTATGAATCTTGGTGCATCTAGCTCGATGCGAATAGCCCTGTTTTGTATGACGTGGAGCAATTGAATTTGTGTGTTTTTGCAGCGCTGCCCCGTAGGGGAGCAGCATATGTCATGATGGGTCTTATTAGCTAAGCAGTTTATTATCTGTGGAGAGTTTACTGTTTTAACCCTTCACTCGGTAGAGAGAAGACAGGGGTTGCGATGGGAGGTCCTGGGGTGGTCCTCTCCACCAAAGATGGGAAGCTATTAAAACCAACTTACAATCTATATATATATATGTGTGAAAGTCTCCCACTAATAAGGCTAATTACTGGGAGACTTTCATGTCACCCGCAAACAAGTACGGCTGGTCCGTAACTTTTGAGGCTTTTTTAGCCTTGACAATGGCACGTGATACCGTGTCGAATCGTCGGCCTAGGTCTTCTCAGGGAGACCATTTACAGGAAACGTGAGATATTCCAGAAACTACTTTTGTTCCATACAATAGCGCTCGCGGAAATCTCAAAAAAAAATTACATATATATATGTGTAATGAGTGTATCGGCGTGTCTAGAAGATTCCAGAACGTTCATGAAGGAGAAAGTTCAAGAAGGTTCTCAAGGTTCCAAACTGAGTGGCTGAGTTTATCGGTGAGTCTAGTCCGTAGAAGGTTCCAGAATGCTCTAGAAAATTCTGGATGGAGAAAGTTTCAGAAAGTTCTATAAAGGTCCAAACTGAATTGCGGAGTGGGTCGGCGAGTTTAAAAGGTTCCGGAAAGTTCTAGAGGGTTCGAAAATTCTCTGGAAAGTTCTGTAAGGAGAAAGTTCTACAAGCCATCACAAAGATCTATAAGGTTTCAAATTGAGTGGGGGAGTGCGTCGGTGGGTCTAGAAGATTCCAGAAAGTTCTATAAGATTTCGGAATGCTCTAGAATATTTTGGAAGGTTCTCACTAGAGTGTTATGATTGTGCGCCAAAATATCTGTTGATACTTTGGCAAAGCGAAGACGATCGAGCGAGGCAATCCAATCACAGGTGCCGAAACCAGCAAAAAAGAGACGTCAACACAATTCTATGCCTACCGAATTATGGTCCCGAGCTAAGCCGGGCCAATCAGCTAGTCTATGTATAAGCCAAATATGTAGGTAAGTCAGCTCAATATTTAGGATCTATTCACGATTTATCGCTGTTGGCACCTATCTGAAGGGCTACACCCTTTCAATCGGTCGTAATCTGTTAAGCAAAATTGCTATTCTGTATCTTGACAGTTATGTATAACATTTTAATGCCGCCAATTTTGATGTTTAAAGTTTGACAGGTTTAGAAATAATGAATTCAACCAATCAGAAAGCTCTAAAACGTTATTCACAATTACGAATAGTGAGCTTTCTAATTGATTGAATTCATTAATTTCAAACCTGTCAAACATCCAAACCTTAAAACCTCGAAATTGACTGCATATAATGTTATAAAATAACTGTTAAGATACAGAAATAGGAATATTGTTTAGTTCAGAATACGGACGTATATATTATATTAGGAAATAATAATTTAGTAATATTAGCTTAAACCCTGGCTCTTTAAATTTCTCCCGGCCGCCCTGCTAAGCACTCAGAGAGTAACTTAACACTGCTAGACATTTAAAAAACATTTTTTTCTCACGCAACGATAAACAGAAAACCTTTAAATGAAATTCTCATAAATATAGCTAAAAATCGGGGAGTCGTCAATGCGCCAACAATTTTCATGGAAAGAATTAAGTCATCGAAATTGTGTAATGAATGTATCTCTGGGGCGTTTATTTGATGTGTTCTGTGGTTACCTCTCTCACTGTCATATTCATTCATTTCCATAGAAAAGATACTAGGGATGGGCAAAAAAATCAAATGGTATATTGGGTTTTAAAAAGTAAGAAACGTGTTTATCTGTTCTTCTGCAGCTGTTCTTATGTACGGAAAACGTTGTTCATCTAATTAAATTATGAAGGCAATCTGCCACAAGACGAACTTCCTATTTATTTGCAGCATTACAAATATGTAACACAATTTGATTCGGTTACGGCAACAGCCTCTTATTGGATAAGGTATTTTTGATCGGTGTATTGACCATTCAGTTCACTCACCTCGTAACAAATCTTTCTTCAAATATTTATTTATTACCATTTCTTTTTAACATTTTTGTCTTGAAAATCGACCGTAATAAAGTATTTGATATTCATGGACTCGCGCGTAATTTCTTTTTCTTCGATTTTTGCCCGAATTGGGAATACGTATGTAATTATGTTGATGGGAAAAGAGTTACGGTTTTTGTTTTCTGAATTCTAATATTAATTTTATTTGAAGTATCATTTTAAGGAGTTCATGTTAAAATTATTTCAAAGTGCATTTTTCAATGTTTATTTTGGTAATATCAATTGCGGTTTTATTATTAATGCTACTGTAATTTGCTTGTAATACATCAATTATGATGAGCTATTGAATTAAATTTGGAAAATATACATTGTAATGTTTCGAATGAATTAATGTTTTTGATGTGGTTATTGTAAAGAAACATACAGAACAAGCCTTGATGTTGACAATAGTCGTGAGCGTTCTTCTTTGGCTGATAACGACCAACTGAGCTTGTATAAGAGTTAGGCGTTGGACATGTTACACATACCTACAACACTTATGGACCACTTATAGCAGCGAGGAAAATAAACAGTTTGACCAAAAAAATGGGTGCCGCACGAACTGAACGAAAATCAAAAAACTGCTATTTTCAGATTATTATAGGATATATCGGTTATTACTGATTCTGCATCTGCGATACCCAGAACCGAAGAAGATACAGCCTGAGAAATGAGTTGAGACGATGCAAGGAAGAAGAAGTCTGGTTCTAGATCTGTTATTAGTTAAGTAGAATTACAAAATATTTTAATTATAACTGTAAAGTATAAAAATATCATTTTATTAAAAAATAGCATACATGTAACATGTTTTTATATTTTATCATGTTTATGTAGCAAGTACATAAAATCTTAATTTATTGTTTTGCTTGATTATTTCCGGTGTTTTTTATTATTTTATTAATTCGTTTGTTTTTCATGTACCTAAATAATCAAACTAATTTCGTTGTCTGTCTAATTGTCCGTCTGTCTGTCGTAATTCACAAGTTCATAAATTACTGGAATTAAATATTTAAATAAATAAAGTGTGACACGCAACAGCGCGCGGCATATGTTGGACGGTCACGCAAGGCAAGTCGTTATTATTATTTCCCGTGATTTTTCACGGGTGTACGGCTAGTATAATATGTAAATATCTATATCAACGTGGCTTCTAATCTTTGGCCATGTTTCGCGATTCTTTATAATCTTAGTAATCATAAACTCCAATCAAATATTTGAGCTCTTTGTTATATCAGTAATGTATGTAAAGTTAAATAACTCCATAATTCGGATAACTATAGTAAATAATCATCTTTATTGTGTTGGCTTTGCTTATAGGTACTTATGTGTTTGAAGAGCTTAATCAGTACTGCTTGATTATTTGAATTTAATTTGCTGGTGTATTTTTATTTCTATTACCTATATTGCTGATAGTAGAGCGAGGTTTTCTTTTTACAATTTAACATCGTTGCGCATATTTTTATACAAAGCAAACCCGTATATATAATAGATTTACAAATCAATTAAATCCTAAAATATAAGCGTGACGTCCCAGGACAACTAACCTCTAAATACACATATAATATAACGGCAAATAAATAAGATTGTAAAAGATAGAATGTCTCAGGACACACATATGTCAATGAACAATGTCTTAGGATACACGCACACACTATCATAGGTTAACCTCTATATGTAATAACTTTACAAAAAATAGACTATTCTAAAGAAAATTCTAGATGATAGACATGACGTCACAGGACGGCCTAACCTCTACTTTTGAAATATTATTTCAAACGTATTAAGTAGGACTTCGCTATAATTTTTGTCGATATACAATTGTAGCTAAATAGTATTATATTCTTATTGATCCGATTTTAAATATTATACACGTACAAGAATCACGCGTGAATATTTTGATTTTTCATCGGCGTTAGTTACCTACCTCGAAAATCGTAAGCGGCATTTCAAATGTGGCGCCACCTGTCAACTGGAAGCCCCAATGCGAGTCGCCATCTTTTTCCAAACTCACTTCCGATGGCATTTTCACACAAATCGGTTACACCCCGGGCGCGAGCTGTCCGGTCCAACACTGCCCGGTGGGCCGGGGGATTGTACGAGGGATCAAGGAACTACGAGCGAGAAATATCACATCCAAGTTGACACTCGGAAAAAGCTAACATTTTCATAAAGTAGATATTGCGGAATTTTAATTGCAATCGGATACCGCGGGGAAAGTGTAACGACTTTGCCGGTACGCGTGTTGCACAATGGATCTCGGAGGAGTATATTCCGGGCGACCGGCGGGCGCGGCGGGCGGGGGACCAGGGAAGCCCAGAGGTATTTGGCCGCGTGCTAAGCTGGCGACCTCACCCTCATTTTTTCAATGAGGATTTCCCATCCACATAATTTAAACATATTTTTCGAAACACCACATTCTCAACTGTATTAGTTCTTCAATTGTAACCACGTTAAAAAATTTTAAAACGAAAAAAAAATTGGTTGTTATCATTTACATACTGACTACATAGAGCACAGTGATCGTATGTCTAAATCACTACATTTTTCGGAGGAATATTTTTTAAGTTAAAAAATACAGGTGTAGTTTTCTATATTTCTATGCATCTTCACATTTTTTTTTTTTGAATGACTAGTCTGAACATATTATTAGTGCTCTACAAAAAATATTAGAATATTAGAAAGGACAAAAAATAAACAAATAGTAGGTATATGTATGCTTGTATGCTCTGTGCAAAGTTTCATAACTCATTTTATCCAAATCATAAAAATCTATATTTTCCTTAAAAATGTATTTACAGAAAGAGAATATTATATTTACATTACAATTCGTTAGAGAAAATGCAAATATTAAAAAAGTACCAAATATTTTATTTTGTTAATTTTTTTAAACCATAATAAATTAAAGATAACATAAAAATATAATTTAATATTTATATGACGTACCTATTAGTCTAGTCGTAAGATACTCGCCTATTTACTGAAATTATTTATTTGTATATGAAAGTATTTATCGAAAATACTAAAAACATTGATGTGACGTGTGTCTCTATTTAAAAAAAAAGATATTTCAGAAGATATTGGCTCAGACGAAGTAGAAAATGTTTAAAAAAAATCGGAAGGTACAAATCAAAATTTGGTTGCTTCGAGCAAGGCAATCTTTAACAACGAGGAAGCTACATTAATAAGCGTTAGCTTTATTCTTAAGTAAATTTGTGTGATGATATTAATAAAGAAATCGCGTCGACAAAATCAATAATTCATTGAATAAAAATGTGTAGAATTATCAAGATCGATTAGGGCGCCGTGCCGCCTGCCGTTCGATTGCCCTGGAAGACTGAAATAAATCGCGAGTGCAGCTTTCGATGTCTGGTATCAGACGTTTCGATGGCTAACAAATAGCTCGGCCCAGAGCTAATTACGTTTACGGCAGTCGCCGACCCCGGTTTTCCATTTCTTCGTTCGCGAGGATAGATTTGAGACGATTTGACAAGAAATCGCACCGAGATCGCGCGCATGTTTTTGCGGGCGTTGATTAAGACTTGAAATAAAAAGATGCGCGGTGCGGAGCGGTGGAGCGTATTGGATACGCCCCGATAATTTCAATGTCCGCCGCCGGCCGCTCTCCGATAACTTTTCTTTTCTGGCCCAGCGAGCGCGCCGTTTCGTCAGACGGGCGGCCGGACGCCGAATTAAGCCATGTATTCACTAGGGGACAAATCGCGAAACATTCCGCTCGGCATGTCGCATCAACATCTACGCTCATGTTTCGGGGACAATGACGCGGTCATTTGACGTGTACACACCGGGACTCGCATATCTTGTCGCGGAAATGTCATGAGGTTACGATGACAGCTGCGGTATCTCATTTGGCGAAAACGGGGTTCAGCGCAATTCGAAATGTTTTTTTGGGTCGCAATTTCAAATTAACGAGGTTTTACTGTAGTAAATTGAATATTATTAAAAACAAGGTCCTTTTTGCAAATAATTATTATTTTCCAGACGTCGCAGAAATATATCGCCCTATGAGGTTATATGATAGCCACGTATCTGTTTATGTTAATGAGTTTATCGAAAAGTAAGAGGAGAAAAAAGGGGAGAATGCGAAATTATTTACTGCAAAGAGAAAGAAGGACGGACATTCTATGCGATCTTCGATCGATACAGCTCGATGAGTTCAAGAACGATTTCGTTTCCCCGCATTGTCATCTTGACAGATACAGCGCATGCGTATTCACTTGTAAACATACCACGTGGTACTGACGCTCCGCGGAATGTTGCAGTGAGTACGCTCGGGTACCGTGCGCATGGCAACGTTGCCACGGCACGTAGAAATGCCGCGCTATGTTGTGCGCGAGGTCGCGGAACAGTGCACGACGTTGCAACGTCACGTAGACTCTATGCCGCGCGTGCTGTTGAGGGACAATTTGTCCCCTAGTGAATACATGGCTTTAATCTTCAGAGCGTTCGTTCAAACATTCGACGTTGGCTCGGCGAGCACTTCGGCGGCAGTATTCCAATTCTGGACCAGATTCGAAAATGAGCGAGCGTTTTGACAATGCGGCGCTTCTCGCTCAGAAGTAGCGAATTTTGTAATTTCTTAGAAAATGTCTTCGTGATATCTCTCGATAAGAATTAACTCGCTTCGAACAAAAGAAAAACAAAATTTTTTGATTAAGATAAATTACGGAAGTTTCACGGAGACGAAGCTATTTATATGGGAAACTTGTATGGAAAGTCTTTATAAGGTGGCCCAAGGCTTATGACATGCATAAGTCGGCTTAAGTGATCACTTTACACGATGCAACGTTCCACCGTAAGAACATCCAAAAATTATCAAAATTTTGAATGTTGTATATCATAATATGTTTGTTCTAAATCAGTTTCTTTCATATATTCGAATGGCCTATGCTAGAAACATCTAGTCGTTCCCATGACATAGTATAGGTACATAGGTTACGCAAGTGGGTATGATATCTCTTTATTATTCAGGGTTTATCATGATATATGATCACGATATGTATATCGATATTTATAGCTTGATTTTTATTTTTTGATATATACATATGTCCAAAAAAACTTACTGCGGTCGTTAATAGATGGCGCTAGTTGTGTTTTAAAAAGTGCTACGGTTGTTTTTTTGATATACACACTAAGTTCGAATTTCGAATACGAAATAAAAATTTAATTTCTTTCATATACCTACTGAAACACTGACTGGTCCTTTTGAGTTAAAATTTGCAAATTTTGAGTCCGATCGGTCAAACGGTTCAGATTTGCATCTAAAATATATCAGGAAGGGGAAGAGGTAAAAGAATTGAGGGGAAATATCGCCTTTGTTACCCGCCGAGTAATAAAGAAAACGTTTCCAAATTTTGAGTCCGATCCTACGAACGGTACAGACTTGCATCAAAAATATATCAGGGGAGGGGAAGGGCTAAAAGAATAGGGAGGAAATCTTGCCTATGTTACTCGCCGTGTCCTAAAGAATAAGTTTCCAAATTTTGAGTCCGATCGGTCAAACGGTGCAGATTTGCATCGAAAATATATCAGGGGAAAGGAAAGGGGTAAAAGAATAGGGGGGAAATGTGAAATAAAATGATAAAAACCCTGAAAATTTTCCAATTGGAAAACATTCTAATTGGAATTCTAAGGTATTTATTATTTTATTTGACTTGTATAGAAACGAATGAATTTTTCGTAATTAATATAAGTTACTGTAATGATAGTCCAACGTTTTACAAAAAAATAAGTCAGAAATATTGAAAAAAATGAAAACTTTGATGTCGCATATCTCCATAACTATTGATATTTAGGTGATAATAGCTTGAATATTTTCAACTCATAATCAAGGTTGAAATATAGTTCTGAGAGGTTATTAATGTTTTCCAAATAATCCTGTATATCGGATTTATATCCAAAAATTTAAGTTAAATTTAATTTAAGTATAAAAATCGGATTTTTCGAACCCTGATATTTTTAAAGTGGAAAATCAACCAATATTCTTTTTAATGTACATAGGTATGATATTCTTCCGAAATTTTTAACACATACACCAAAATACACCTGAAACTGATTATTTTCTATTAATTAATTCCTTTTTTAAACCGGTATATACCTATTTTTAACAATATTTTTGTATGTATGTTCTGAGAATATTTCTATAATTTATCTAAATTAATAATTATACCTAGAACATACATTAAAAAATATTTTTTTGAGTATTTAAAAATTTTTGTGAACACAATCATGTTCCTACTTGATTTTGTCCTCAGTGGGATCGACATTTAAGATAAATTATAGATGTCTCACAGAAATGAAGCTATTTATATGGGAGAGTATGTATGGAAGAAAGACTTTTTGGATGTTACAGGGCTGTCGGCCTGTCTTTGAGGCTGGCTTAAGTGATCACTTTACACGTTTACCGATTTCACCCAAGACCGACTACACATCTTCAATGACAGGTGATCCATATAACAAAAGGTTTTCATACATACTTTTCCATATAAATAGCTTCGTCTCTGTGGGGTATCTACAATTTACCTCGATTAAAAGAAAAGCATATTTCGACAGAGAGATAAACTTGAAGGGCGGTACAAAACTATTTTGTTCTTCCTCTACAAAATAATGTACCCAATACAAATATATATTTTATTGCGAAAAAAAACAGCGTTTTTTGCCGTTAGTAAAAAGGTTTAATGTACATGGGTATATAATTAAAAAAATGTTAGTCATTTAAATTTCCAAAGAAGTATTAATAAAAGCGGAATGTAAATTTGACATGACCGATAAATATGCGTAATATATAATTTTTCACATTTCACGGGATTTTTCAATTTATAAAATTTTAAATATTAAAATTTCATTAGTAATTTAGTCTCAAAAATGTATGTAGAGACAGTTGATTACGTTCACAAATAGAATACTGAAATTTCAGTTGGTCATTCTGTTGAATTGCTTCCGTATCTTCGACGGTGACGTCTGCTTCGAGGGTTGCATTGCCTTCACGGTCCGCCAATCTCTGGAGGGACGTAGCCAGGGTCCGAGGACCTGCACTCCTCGGACCAATTTTTTGGAACTACGTCTTTCGTCAGCTCGATCAACTGAAAAATAATCAAACGATTAAATGTAAAATGAATTAAACCTGGTGCCGAAATTACATAATATTTAATTATATTTTTTCACTGTCATTCTGATAATTTATTTATATTATTTTTGTTTTCGTATTAGTTTTTTTACTGTAGGTTTTATAATATTAATTCACCAATTACCCTACTTAGCAGCGCTTCTCCTATGGGAAATCATTACGGCATACCATCATCATGAGTCGATTAAAAATCATATCAATAAAATGACAAAAACCTTACAAAAATATATTTTTCAAATATCTGCAAGGTTTTAATAATTTTATATTGACTTGTATTAAAGCGAAAAATTTTTTAATATTCTATATAGATTACTGTAGTGATAAGTCCACTGAAAATAAGTAAAAATATTGAAAAAAATGCAAATTTTGATGTCGCTTATCTACGTAACTATCGACATTTCACCCAAGTTAAAGAGTATTTTGTATTCAAAATTGAATTAAGAAGGGTTTTTGCTACTAGTTTACCACGAAGTTTTTGCTATTAGCTACGAGACACCCTGTAAAATGCGATTTTTAATCGACTTATCACTTCTCTAATGATGATCGATATTTGTAAAAAATATTTTTTATTCAAAATCGCACGAAGAAAAAACCCCCGAAATTTTTGGTAGCAGCTATTAACATCCTGTATAATAATAATAATTGTGCACGTGTATAACAATAATGAGTCCCTGCATTTAAATTGTATGTTTTATACGTTTTTGATTTTGTGGAATTCTGTTAATTTTATTTCAGCAAGAACAGAGAAATACGTTTTCAATATATTTTCTATCTTACCTTAGACAAAGGACAGTGAGCTTCACAACCAGGGATGGTCAACTGAGTCGGTTCCTTGCTTGTAGAGTTACGCAGAAATATCTAGAACACACATTGGAAAAAATTAGTTAGTCGAAAACATTAAGATTTTAAATTAAATATATGTAACCTGAATTTAAAAAAAGTAAAAATTACAGATTTCTATGAAATTAAGGTTTTAAATTTTGAAAAGTAAACATGTATAGGTACTGAGCTTTATCGACAAATCTCTATGATGACAGATCTAAATCTCATCCATGGACCCACGCTATAATATTATAGTCAGACATATAAAATTATTAAACATAGATATAATTATATTTAAGTACTTTGGTTTTTATTAATCGATGTCGGTATAAAAAGCTCACTTCACTAGATAATTAAAATTAGCTTTATTCTGCTCTGTACTTACCGGTACTTACCGGTACTTACCGGTACTTACCGGTACTTACCGGTACTTACCGGTACTTACATATAGTACCAACAGCCTAAAATTGAAACTGCTCAAGTTTAAGGTATGTTAATTTAATAATAATTATTGAACATTGTGATATTCAGGGTGTACCAGAGCCAGCAGCGGAAATTCGCAAGATAGATTCCTGACTATGTTATGAGTCTAAAATGTTCAAGCAACCATGGCCTAATATAAATAGTTATGGAGATATGCAATATCAAAGTTTGTATTTTTTTTCAATATTTATGCAATATGACATATTTTTTTCAAAAAGTTGAACTATCATTACAGTATCTTATGTCTTATGATTATGAAAAATTCATTCGCTTTAATACAAGTCGAATAAAATGATAAAAACAAGTCATTTTTTACAAGGTTTTTATCATTTTATTTAAGTTGTATTGAAGCAAATGAATTTTTCATAATCGATATAAGTTACTGTAATGATTGTTCAACTTTCTGCAAAAAAAAGACAGAAATATTGAAAAAAAAATTGCAAACTTTGATATCGCATATCCCATAACTATTGATATTAGGTCATGGTTGCTAGAACATTTTAGACTCATAACATAGTCAGGAATCTACTGGCCAAGTTTCTGCTGCTAGCTCTGGTACACCCTGTATAATAAATAATCTTGTATGTGAATATTTAAAATCATTATGATGTTCAACTGTACATATAATTGGTGATGAAATAAAATTTAAATATGAAAAATACACGTATGATTTACGAAAGACGACATACTCATAAATACGTCACAAATTTTTCGTAATCTTAAAATGTTGGCATGGAAAATTTGGTTATTTGTCTATTTGATTATACTAATTTATTTTAATATCGTAAAACTGTGTTCTAAAATCGCAATTTCACAATACAATGTGTTTTTATTTCAACAAAAGAGTCCGTTCGTTTTATGAAAGCTCCTTGCATTATTGTGAGTAAGAGCACAGTATACCCAGAACAGTAGTTTATCTCCGGCCTGTCTGCGAGTTATTAGCCTACTCTTGCGTTGACGCTAGGGTTGTCACTTTACTCGTAGAGATTCCGACGCATAAGGTAGATACGCAACCCGAATAAAATTCAATTTCTTTTAATTGTTCAAAAATTGATGTGCCGATTTTAATGTTTATATGGTCCTTATCGAACTCTTTGCGAAAGATCTGCTCCATCATCTGCTCATCCTTGGCAACAAAGTCATGAGTAAATTTCGATCTGTCGCATAATATCTGTAATTAGTATACCTAGTTTCTGCATTTAAATTGCAAGAACGCTGATTAACATCAACGTAGACTTTTAAAAACTAACAGTCTTTGTGATAATCAACACACCTTTTTAGTAAAGCACCACAAACATAAAAAAGGCATTTTTTTCAGGAAGCGCATTTTTTTCTAAAGCGGCGGCTGCGAGCGCGAATGGCACCGAAGGCACGGCCCTTACTGCCGCCGCCTTGTGCCCCCATATTCTATGTCAATGTGTGCGTCACAGTGCGTGCGTACACGGCGCCGAGCACGCACGCACACATTCTAATGGGTAGCGGCCAGCTGGTATGAAGACGTATTACTGTTCTTAGTATACTGTGGTAAAAGTGCGTTTACAAAAACTTGTAACATTATTTTTTTGAGTATACGATAGACGCAAAAAATTAATTTAAATGGTATTTTATATTCTAACCCTAAACTAAAGATTGGTAGGTACATGTATTGCAGGACTATATTCCTGCCTCGACGATGAGTCAAAAACGTTAAGCAACCATGACCTAATATCAATAGTTATGGAAATAAGCGAAATCAATGTTTGCAGTTTTCTTTCAATATTTCTGACTTGTTTTTTACGAAATGTTGAAGTATCATTACAGTAACTTGTATAGATTACGAAAAATTCATTCGTTTCAATACAAGTTAAATAAAATGATAAAAACCCTGAAAAATTCCAATTGTAAGGTTTTTATCATTTACATAATTTACAAAGTACATAATTTTGACGAGTTATATATATATATAAATTTTTAATAAATTGATAAAAGTCTGTGATCACCGTATCGCGATCTTGTAGTCACCGTATCTTTAAATAAAAAAAATTTAAACAACCGCTCCGCACGACCATCAGCGTCAAACAGAAGTGGCTAATGGAGTAGCTTAAAAAAAGAATACCACTACACAATTTACGTGTTACAGAGGGTATCACTCACACTAATGCAAGTGGCTTTCACAAAGTGAACGGACCCTACATAGCTGCTTTAAAAATATTAGAGCGTTAAACTAATATAACTACCTCAACTCCGAACTCGTTCGTTTTCACATTTTCATACAGTTCGAAAATCGCCATGATTCCGTAGCCGGGCAGTTGCTGTTCCCAAATCCCCAAGGCCAACATCAGGTTGGTGACGGTGGAGTCGTGACCAGCGTACACGAACAGCTTCCTCTCCTGGGGCGACAGCGTGCCCGCTGCCTTGGCCGACCAATCGCTTACCAGCTTTTTTACCAAAGGACCTGAAGAAATAAGGGAGATTCATACATTATTACGAGTGTCCGAGTTTGCCAATGTCGTATCAGTCATGTCATACTACTGCGCACAAAACACTGTTTATATTAATAAATCTTGTTTCTCACCTCCTTTCAGTTTTCTCAGCTCCGTGTTGTACGCGTTGAGCATATAGCTCACCTCGGTCAGGGGAACCAGCTGGTGAGGGTAGTATTCCTTCGTCCACCTGGGAAGAGCCAGGCCGAAGTCTGCCTGCGTCAGAGAAAATAGATTCGTAAACATCGTTGGAACATTTTTAAAACTACGAAATAGAACCATAATTGCGCCAGTTCAAGGATGGGTGACTGATCTCTCGTCTCGAAGGTTTGACAGTAAATGTATGTACCTATGTGTGTAAAGGTATGATTAAATGGATTAAAGGTAGACATGTATGTAATGCATCTATCATCAATGTAATATATCAATTTAAAAAACTATGGGCAACGGACGATTTCCGGCTGCACGTTAAATTATGTAGGTACCTACTGTCCTTTACGATGATTTTTTATTCGTGTCTCCGAAACAACGGTAGGTAGGTACCTACACGTGTTACGACAGATAAATCGACAGCGTGACTGAACAGTCAAAATTGGAAACGTCGTTTTATTTATATACGCTTCAGTTTCAAAACGTTTTTAAACATTTTTTTATCAGTTCTAAAAGAAATTAATTTGAAAGTTATTTACTTACATACTTAGGTACCTACCTACTTAATTATAAGACTTAATTAAATACATGCATAAGACTTTGCTTTAGGAAGATTGAATTGCTCTTCAGGGAAGATGCTGTGTGGTTCAGTTGAGAAATGAATCTATGTTAAAGAGACGCAATTGAAAAAAAACAAAAGTTGGCCAGTCTTTCGTTTGCCCTGTATTTTTTGTTTTTACTTCAGAGCTAAAGGGGCGTAGCTAGAGGCGTAGGTATATCTAACTAAACAAATTGGCCCCAAATGCAAAACCAACTCTACCTGTATGAACTCTATCTCTGTTCATATTAGAAACTCTCACCCAATACTTGAACGGAAAACATAATAAAACAATGTCTAATTATGATGATAATCAGATCTGATCAAATTTTTAATTTAACAATAAAATATATATCACGCATATTCCGCACTAGGTATGTTATTTTGCACATGACGTCAGAATAAACGACTGGGATATTTGTGTCTAACCAAATATTAAAGAGCTACGACATCTCTCGTAATTTCCACAAAGCATTTCAAATGGTGTCATTTGGCGTGTGGCGACAACGAATAATTTATCTCGCATTGACACAGATGTATTACGAATATATTTTAATCAAACAATCCGTGCGCAAAATTTGATTATGTGCTTTATTGTGTACCTACGATGAAAAAGGTTTTTATTGTAACTGTGGACATACTTTATTTTGTAGGTACAAATGAATGGGTGTGCAGTTACCTCTGCCTTCAGTGTGCTGTACAAGGACTGCACATCGTCAGGGCTCCTCACGGACATTCCGGTGATCTCGGTCAACTCGTTGAAGAGGCCAGCATTGTCGGTAAAGATTTTCTGAATCTCCGGCAGTTTGAAAACAACATCTCTCTCTTCAAAATATCGAGGGCAGTTTTTCCTTGCTAAAAGTAACTGAAAAGTAAAAACAAAATTAATTATGAAACAAAAATAAAATTTGTATTTTAGTTTCGTTTCGTAATTAGTATAATCATAACAGAAACGAAAGTAAAGTTGTAAAAAGTAATGGTAGAAATCATGCCCAAAATCTTATAAATGTCCAGACATATTCCTAATATAAAAATGGCTAAAACAGAATACAGACCTAATTGTGAATCGATTTTTTGGTTATGGCACTCCAAAAATGTATTATATGTAATGTATGCCCATACAAATTCCCACACAAATATGTATTTATGTCAATGTATGCATTCTCGCTATGTATGCGAGAAAGAGACAAAATTATATGACCGCTAGTCAGTAATGCAACAACGCACACTTGAAGTATTGACGTGTATTGGTACACAATACATCCTTGAAATGCATTACCAAAAATCGACCTATAATATATATAACATATTTACATAAAATATATATCTTCTTTGTACCTACTTATTTAATTTGATTTATTACTTATTTTTATTTCTGTATTGATATTTCTGCAATAGCTACAATACCGGAAAATCACTCTCTCGTACGTATGCTTATAGTAAACTACTAATGTAACAAAGTAATTTACTTTTCTGCCAAAATCCTCAGCAGCAATTTTCCTTATTTCTGTAATTCTGTAAAAGAATTATGAAAATATAAAATAAATTATTATTATTAATATTACGTGCAAAACTTAATAATTGTCCTTGCATTCGCGGTTAGACCTCTTCCCATTTAAGAAAGTCAATCGAATTAGTATGTGTACGCCGTACGTACGAGCATACTTTTTTGGTATTTATACCCGTAAACACCAACACAACGAAATAATGTATGTCGTACGCAAGGCTTACACATACTAATTCGATTGTCTTTCTTAAATGAAATTTACTATAGACTTGTTACGAATATTCAGTGCCGTTGCAAACACTAAATATACTTGATGCATGACGTGTCCGAAACATAGAAAGTAGTGGTGTATTGTGATATTTGCATTTGACTTTTAAATTTAAAAAAAAATTGATTAATATGTAATATAATAAATAAAAAATTAAAAAATTATTGTTCTTTAATACTGTAATTTCAGAACTTTAAGTATATGCACAAAAACTCCTTTTCGCAAGGTTAGAAAGCTCCTAAAAATATAATACGATTTTTATTTATTGCTCGACAAAAATTTTAATTATGTGATTCCGATCAAAAGGCTCACTGTCATTGACGTATTATAATATAGACACGTTATTCCCATACTAGCCGGCTTTCATATGTAGCAAATATTGCATTGAAAGAGACAACAAATCACACTTATTTTACAAACGCTCTGCGTGTAGACAGAAAAATCAGGTAATTTGAAGTCACGGTGACTAAAATAACATGCCCATTCTTACAATAGTGTACGATACTCTGTTACTTTTTCCGCGTAGCGTCGCGCCTGATCACAGCGAAGGTCCGTTCGACAACGAATGCAAGTAAGGCAGTTAGTTACCTTACTTTTGGGTTGCCAATATTTCACGCTTGTAAAGTATCCACAGTTTTCATTGCTTACTGTTAATATAATTGGAATATACATATTTATATTTACTAACAAAAAATAATAAAATAAAAATTATATCACTTAACACGGGATTACAGTTAGATAAATTAGAAGTTTTAGAAATTAGGAGATGTGTTAAAAGTAAATTAAATATTATAAATAGCCGAATCCCTTTTGCAAATACGTATTACAGTTACATTTTAAATTTGTTTTCACATTAGTTATTCTACTCCCACACATATACCTACCTAGGTATTTTTATTTTTGTTAATGTCTATACATATTTCCAATTTTAATTTTTACAATTATCAATAGTGGTTTTTACAAAGTGTTTTCTTTACATTAATATAAATAATAACCGCAAATTTATTTTGCTATTATTGACGATGAAATTAATTTGATTGCCCAATCGTTTACTGCTTCAAACGATGCGATGTCTCCGCGGTACGATTCTTGAAAATTGTTAAACATTGAAATTGACTAACAGACGTTTGATGATGTCATGATATAATACCAAAACATATTATTTGATCATTACCGCTCTCGCTACCTATTTGTGTACCTATGTGTGTAAGTAGGTATACCTTAATTTTATAGTTTTTCACCGTCACTTGGACGCCTACAGGGGTCAATTAGGAGTGTATTCGGATATCATTTCTCAAACAACTCAAAATTGATCATGGTGAAATCTGGCGGCCAGAATTAACATATCCTTAGTCAAGCCGTAGAGGAGCCCGGGGCATAGCGAGCACCCGGGGCACAACGTTTTCCCGCTCTTTTGGCTACATGCGAATTCCGCCATGTTTGAACGTATTCCGCCTGCGTTCAGTACCTACCCCACTAGCGTCAGTGTGAATTTTTTTTTTTTTGAATAGACATGCGAACACTGAATACGTGTCACATCAATATTCTTACTATTTTCAAACTAAGCTAAACGCTTGTGCTATGAAAATAGGACTAACTTTCTTATCTGAAGCTTATCTGAAGAGATCCTGCGACCTTTGGATCACGAGGCGAGAGTCCTAACCACAAGACCAACAAGCCACTCATAATGTTAACAGTGAACATATTTTTTAAAGAACATTTTGACCATATCATTTCCAAAGCTTACAGTATGCTGGTATTTATATTTCGAACCCACTAACACTTCCTTATCCATTAAAAATATTATATTATGCTTTTCGTAGTCACTTGGAGTACCTATGCATCTCAGATTTGGAATCCGCAACAGATTACATGCATTGCGAGAACAGGTTCTGAATTTGTTCTAATTTCGCAATGCCATCTCAATGTTAAGTCCGGTATGTCTTTCAATTCAATTCAATATATATCGAAGCACCGGGCTTTCACAACATGAGAACTCCGGAACATAGAATAATACGAGCTGATCAAATGCTACTCTTCAAGTTACTTCGGAGACATGTTGATTGTACCAGCCAACTGGAGCTGGGGTCTCTTCACGCTTAATCAAGGCGAACCCGATAGAGCGTGCTATTTCTTGTACCCAGAAATAGTACCTTTTATGCACAGAATTCGTTCACCCAGCGATCATTTCAGCTCTTAAAATTCATATTCAAACCATCTATATCACATGTTTCTATGTCTTCACCGGGCAGATTCAGACCGACCACCTGCATAGGCGCAGCCCAGCCAAACGCACATCACTCTTTGCACATAGTCCCTACCCTCACCCACACACCCTCCATTCAACCGCAAACCTAACCACCTCACTCCACTTCCTCCTCTTACTCCCCTTCCTATTTCTGTTTATTGATTTTTTCTTTTATTTTGCATTTGGCTCCCCAAAAATATCAAATAATTTTTGATATTTTTGTATATAAAATAAAACACAAATATCAAAATATTATTTCATATTTTTTGCTTATATTTAAAAATATATATATTTCTTTATACCTGTATCTCTACGTGCTTTGGATTATTTTTTTCATAACTTTTCTTTTTTTACTTGTAATACTGTGTTGATTACTGTGTTTTATTAATTACTTTCTCTATTAGTTTTTCTTATTATTGTTCTTTTCTGTTTTCCCTTGAATCAACTATTTTATGTTATGGCGTGGATCTCTGTAATCGGTGTACCAACTGTTCAATGCATTGTGGCATAATAATATATTGTAGGTACTATTGATATTCTTAATGTAAATAAATAATGCGAGCGCACATTTCTGCGGCGTAAATTTGCAAAACGTGTTTTTTGGTATTTTTATACTATTTCGTCGAATATTTGGTGGTTGGTTGGGTGGAAAAATGGGCGCATTGTTCTTGTGCTGGATAAGACCATAATGATAAGCTATCATCTCGTATATGTTTATTATGTGGCTAATTTATTATCTACATACCCATTGTATTCCGCTTGTGCCTATTGTGGCCTAACGTAGGGGCAGAGTGGGCATAAGGAATCTTTTTTTTTGAACCATTCAATATTTTATTCTTGTACTTCTGAGTTTTCTAAATGTAATGTAAATGTAATAATTACTTAATAAATGTTCTTTTTGTTTTTTTCCGAATTTCCTTGGGATTTTATTGAAGATAATGATTAGGTAAGTGACCAGTTTTAGAAAATGTTTTTTCTGAAAATGAATTAATGATTCTATAAAATATCTTAATTATAAAGCGGAAAGTTTGTGTGCAATGCAGCAAAACTCTCAAATGGTGCACTGGCCGTTGTGTTATTTATACAACCTATTCTGGATTTCTAGATAAATGCGACTGTTTTAGCTCGCAACGTCATTTCTACAATCAGATATGATGCTTTAAAGTATGCAATTAACCGCCTGAAAATATGACGCAATATTGTTTGTCCTATATTTTGAATCAAAAGTGTTTTTAAAAGAACGCACGGAGAAAATTTATTGCAATAAAATAATTTGTGATGACTCGATTTCGGTTTTTACCTTTCTGGCAATTTCATTCAGCATTTCGAAATTAATATCACACCTTGTGGCTAGAAAGAAATGAATGAAAACGCTGGAAATTTACTAACGATTTATTAATTACTATTAATCTTAATGCTATTATTTAAATAACACTACATATTTTGCAATATATTACTCGTAAATAAACACTTTACTATCGCTGGAACACTTTATGTAACATTCACTAGAATATTCCATCCGATTTCGCATGTATCAGTCACTTATTTCTTTCGCCAATTAGGTTAGTACTTCGCTCGATTATTCACTTATTTATCGCTTTGACTATCTCACAGCTGTCCACCCTGGCTTTGCGACTCGTGGCCGATTTCGTAGTGACCTGTGAAATACGACTACAACAACACGCGCGCCGCGCCTGGCTGTATTCATATCTGGAACTGCTGGTATCAAACCTCCTAGATTTTTCTAGTGTTTAGAAGGTTCTCGTCGCTCCTAGGCGTTTTTGTCGTAGTCGTCGTTTCCTGAAGGTTTTAGATAATCCTAGGTGGTTACAGGCCGTTCTCGATTCTTTCGATAGTTTTGTGATAAGTGACATAGTGCGTAAATACTTTAAAGCATCTCTATACATTAATATGAATATGAAATTAATAAATACAAATCTCGAAAGAATCTGGGTTGTAAAGCTAGAACTTAGTAAATTGTTTAGCCATATTTTACACTTTTATAACTATAGGACCAAATCTGCGCAAACAACTGTGAATAAAATTGCCCCGACAATTGAAACATCAAACTTAATCATTTTAACGCCCATCATGACTATAACCATTTATCAAAAACCATTATTATGCCAAGGCCAAATGTTGTAAATAGGACACAAAATTAAGATCACGGATATTATCGTGCACTCATCAATACCAGTGGCGTAGTAAGGATGCACGTACGTGAATGAATGTTTTGTTTTCTTCTGAACACCAGACATCATGGTAGTACAATACTATAATACATGTAAAATAATGATGTACCTATTTTGACTAGAAATTATTTATATTCCATTGCTGGGTGTTGAAAAGTGATATTGCTCTATTGTATATATATACACAAAGAATCACAGGATGCGATTTCTGATTCCCGTCTTGAGTTTTTAATGGGAAGTGTTTATAAATCCCTCGACACATTACCCTCGCTCAACATTTCACAGAAATCAGACCAGGTAGATAGACGTCTCTTTCCAAATCTAAAAAATCAAAAGTCTTAAATGTAAATATCGTTAAGTAATTACTTCTTCTTCTTTTTGCATCTTGTCAGGTACCACCGACGTTGGCGGTCACTTGTGCGAAAATCCCTTCGTCTGCGCTGCTCGGAACAAATCCTCCACCTTTCTCATTCCGGTCCACTCTCTGATGTTGCGCAGCCACAACATTTGCCTTTTAACAAACTCCCCATCTTTCTTCTATCTTGCCCTCGAGTATTTTTCGGAGTCGAATTTCGAATCGGAGGGCGATCCCCACGCAGCAGGTGACCCGAATCCTTCTTCACTTTTACATTCGAAAGTAGCTCTCTATTGGCTCCAGCTCTCTAAGGCACCTCCGTGTTGCTGACCATATCTTTCCACGATATACGAAGCATTCTCCGGTATATCCATATTTCGAATGCTTATAACAAATTCATAACATTAACTTTTCCATGTTTTACAACCGTATAAGAGAATTGACCGTATGTAACATTTTATCATTCTCTGCCGATGTTATAGGTATCGCTAATCACCGAAAAAAGAGGCTCTCATTTTGTTAAATGCAGCGCGTGCTATTTCTATTATGCATCTTACTTCATTATCTGGGACAAATGTTTGTATTATGATGCTGCCGAGGTATTTAGACTGGTCAACCATTTCAACACTTATTTCATTCAACTGCAGGGATGAACCAGAATAATCAAATCGTCCAAATGACATCCATTTGGTTTTAGCAACATGGATTGTCAAAACTCATCTCCTCTCCAGCCACATCGATATTATTTAGGAGTTCTCGAAGACCGGGTATGCTTTCAGCCAATATGTCTGTGTCTTTAAAATATCTGATCAAGTAATTATACGGGCATAAATAAATATGTTCCGCTTGTTTTTGAGCACTGATCTTGGGATTTTCTGGATGCTACGGTATCATCATTACGACCACGACTATATACAAAGAAGGAAAAATCTTTAAGAACGATGACCTAAAATATTTATTAATTGTTGTAATACATGATGTTGAAAATAGTGTTAAATCCCATGTCTGCAAGATCGACAAGCGCGTGCAGTTACACGCGTGGCACGTAATGTATAAAGGTTGGCGTGTTGATTCGCTTATACAATACTTACTGTGTCTTCATTGAGGGGCTGGCTCCTGACGGGGATGGGCGACCAGTCGAGGTCCCGGCTCCAGTCCAGCGCCGTGCCCCGGGGCGGCCACAGCCCGGCCAGCACGAGCGCGCAGCTCATGTGCGCGCGGTCGGGCTCCGTGCTCTGCGCGTGCACCGCCTTGCTGGAGTACAGCTGCCCGAGGAAGCGGTCGAAGCGCTTGCGAAGGAACACCCCGGCTGAGAATTGGTCCTTCTTGCCGACCTTGAAGCGTTATATATATGTAATATATATGTCCATGTGCCGGTAAATCGTTATACAATAGTCGGCCGTATTATGAAAATAACACGATGGTTGTTACCCCAACACCTAAAAATAGTGAATCGTCGATACATCTATGATTTCCTTATGCTCCACGTTCCCCTCAATCAACACAGCACACTAATTAGACCATTTAGATTCACAACTACATATCTTGTCTTATCAAAATTTGCAAAAGTCGTAAATGTAAATTGATTAAGTAAAACGGGCATAAATAAATACGTGCCGACTCTTTTTGAGTGTTGGGCCGGAATAAGGGACGGTTGTATCAACTTAGATTAAAATATTCTTTCGTAAAACCATAGATTTTTACGAAAACGCGTTATGTGATTGGTGGAAAACGCAATTATCGTTGGTTTAAATAAAAGACTACTATAATCCAAGTTGACATAACAAGCCCTAGGCTATCGTAAATCTACGTCTTGTCAATTTTTTTAATATTGGGGTAACAGTCGCCTTAATAAAATCTTGTTATTTTCAGAATACGGCCGAGTACCTACCAGCGCATCACAATGTGACTTAAAAACGACCCATTTATTTTCTTATTAATTCTAATTAAAGCTCTAATTAAAGCAAAAGCAGTGAAATGTAAATTAAATTCACAAGATGAAAAATGCGCAACATTAGAGGATGGGCAATCAAGGATGGGCACCGCCATCTGCTGAATCAGATTTCAGTAGATATTTCAAGTCAAAGAGCGCTTACATCAGAAAATGAAGCTATAATCAGCGGGTTGTATCTCGTGCTTAGATATGTTGGACAAACAACAAATTAATCCCAAGCAGGATATGCAATTAAATTTGCCAAAAAATTAATGATTTCAAGTGGCCTATTAAAGATGATATTAGCACAATCGCTAAATTTCAAGTTGTGAAGAGAATACCTTCTTCCAAGAATTATATCATCGTCAAGGAAAATCATTGGCTTTGAATTTCCAAATTCATTTACAAAGTTCAAAATTGAGTATGTATATGAGAAAAAGAGATAAAATAAACATTAATCTAAGATGAAAAAAATGAATTTGATTGAGTTTAGCACAAAACTTTTAGCATAAAAAGAAAAATTGAGTAGATTTACTATTAAAAGAATCTAAAATTAATGATTAACAAATATTATTTGTTAATTTAGTTGCTGAAAGAAATTATCTGGGAATATTGAGTGGTTTTGTTAAAGTGAATAATTGTGTACTTAAAATGACAGTCGTTAAGTAAAGATGTTGTTAAAAGTCAGTTAAATAAACAATAATAACAATTTCACGATTAATAACATTTCATTGCAAACCTACCTAACTGATCCTGAAGATATCTGAAATGGTATCACGTGTCCCTAAAATACAGAAGACATGCTCCCCCCGGATTAAGTCACCAATAGTGTATGGATCAAGTCTCCCATATATATGGGATACTTGGTACCATTACCTTCCTCTACTTTTGGTGAGATAATTACAACAATTATAAACCGATGTAAATGGTTATCATACCGGGTATACCCAATTAAATGACACGTTTTTGAGTACAAAAACATTTGCAATATGATGTATAATTAGGGAATCGGAGGTAAAAAAACAACAGGGGAATCAAGTGTCCCCAGTCTCATCTTCATTCTTCTTCATCTTTCTCTTTTCTTATTTACTCTTATTATATGAAAAAGTCAGGACGTTATGTTGTGGACGGTCCCCTGACTCCTGACTTGTGGGGATACGCTACATGTCTCCTTCAATTGAATTCAAATCTAGTATTATGAAATGTAATGCATTGATAAATAATTTAATTCAAATGAATAATGAATGTTTCAAACCTCATCCAATATTTGAAATTGCCTCGTTGAACAGGTTTTCTGATAAGTTTTATAAAATACACGAGCGAAACACTTCTATTAAATCAAATTGATTGTTCAGAGAATACAGAGGTTGCAAAATGTACCTACTATCTATCAAAAGTTTGATAATATATAAATCATTCAATTTATTTATCATTACATTTATTACATTTAGCGAAGGGAAAAACTTCATTTCAAAATGAAGACTACAACACACACACGTTCACCAGTTTGAAGACTACAAAGTGTACACTACAATTGTAGTACTACGAAATGAAGTGAAGTAAATGAAGTGAAGAAATGAAGTAATTGTAGTATTAATGAAGTGAAGTAATGAAATGAAGTAATTGTAGTATTAATGAAGTGAAGTAATGTAATGAAGTAATTGTAGTATTAATGAAGTGTGAAGTAATGAAAGTAATTGTAATAATAATGAAGTGAAATAATGAAATGAAGTAAATTAATTTAGTGAAATGAAGTATTTTTTTCCCAAATAAAAATTTAGCGAGCTAAAAAAAAAAAAAAAAAAGGTCAACGACAAAAATATTTAAATAAATGACGATATTTTCTCCAAAGTAACATTTGGCGACCTAAAAAAAAAAAAAAACAAAGATTTCTCTACATCAACTTCCCAAAACTTTCTTCATAGCTCGCAAAATTTTTCAAACCATGGGGGGGGGGGTTGTTACAGTTTCCAAAGATTTCTCCGTTTAGCTACATCAACTTCCCAAAAATTTTCAAACCGTGGGGGGAGGGGTTGTTACAGATTCCAGAAAATTCTTCATATATCTACATCAACTTTCCAAAAATTTCACGTAAAAAATACACTATTTAAAATGTGTTTCTCATACTTTCGATAACTTTGAAGTGTATGTACTTTGTAGTGTTCGCTTTGAAATGAAGTGTACTATTTGAAGTTTATGCTTTCAATAACTTTGGTGTTTGTAGTTTGTAGTGTGCACTACACATCAAAATGTGCGAAGTGTGCACTTCAATGTAGTGTAGTACTACATTGTAGTAGTGAGTACAGAGCGGACCCATCACTAATTACATTACAGTAGCCGGCAAACATCTTGAAATTCTGTGGCGTAGTGGGGGGACGTTTGCGCATCTACCTTTCTACCAACGAGACCCAAATTTCGTCTTCTGCGCATTCCCCCACTTAGCCAAAGAATTTCATGAAGTTTGCCGGCAACTGTACAATCACTACATTTATTAAATCACTTCAACACTGGCGGTTGAGATACAACATACAACCCGTATTTTAAGAACTTTAATTTGTAAACATGTTGATGGAGAGATTAAACATTTTGTAGGGATACCGAGAATTTTTTATATATTTTTTTATTTGTTCACACAGAATATATTCAGAATATAATTTGGCGATTTACTACAACAAACATAGCCAGCTTCCTAGATTCCTCCTGCACTTTTTCAATTTAATTGCAAACTTCTATTTTTAATTTTTCGAATTTAGCATCTATGCAATTAGTTAAAATAATAAAATAATAAAACATAACATTCTTAATCTGAAACTTCGACAGCGACTGGTCAAATGTTATATATGGTCAGTCCTGCTGTGCGGAGTGGAATCGTAGACCCTCAAAGTGAGTAGCATGAACCGGCTGGAGGCGTTCGAAATGTGGATACATCGGAGAATGCTCCGGATACCCTGGACGGATATGGTCAGCAACACAAGAGTTCTTCAAAGAGCTAGAGTGAATAGAGAGTTGCTGACAAATATCAAAATCCGAAAGGTATCGTATTTGGGTCATGTGCTCAGAGGAGAAAAATACGAATTGCTCCACCTGATTCTTATGGGCAAGATAGAGGGTCGTAGAGGTGTTGGAAGGAGACAAATTTCCCGGCTCCGCAATATACGCGACTGGACGGGCATAAGAAGTGTTGGAGAGCTGTTTCGTGCTGCCCAGGACAGGGACGCTTTCTCTCGGGTGATAGTCAACGTTGGGGGGACCTGACATGACACCAAAAGAAGAAGAAGAATAAAACATTATATTTTCTGGTTATTTATATTCGTTTCCTATATGTACATTACTTACATGTGATTTGGTAAATCACGGCTATGACTTCGGCAGAAATATATTACGGTGTACACTTCAGTACTCGAAATAGTGCTAGAAAAAGTGAATTTAATATGCACGAACATCACTTTCCTACAGCCGCGGAATCGAACATGCAGATCGGAAGCGAGCATTCTTATCGACCAGCTCCGCAAATCAAAAATCCCGTCACAAGAATGAGACAATTTAATTTGAGTGTGCAAGTGTGTTTTCGACTTTTTTCTTTATGAAAAATCAACGATTGCGAACAGCCCACATGTTGAAGCAAGAGAGGGGATCACGCAGGCTTGATCAAAATCTGATAAAAAAGTAACCCATAAAAACCAAGTTCTTACAATACTCCCTTTCTCATTTTCGGGTTTCGTGTCTACCATATGCGTCGGAATCTCCATACGACTTACTGAATTGTATGAAAAAATCATTAGCAATTTGAAAAATCCAAAAATTAAACAATAATTTTTTTTTTTAACGAAAATTTGATAGATCTTCTTGATCGTCGCCGCGAGTCTACTTGCAAAGTTTCAGCTCGATTGGATCACGGGAAAGGGGTTAAAAATCGATCCAAAATTTTTCGTCGAGCAAGCAGATGCCACGAGTTAAAAGAAAGGAAGTAAAAACTACGGGAGTTTACAGTCATCACAGAATCTGTTAAATGCAATGTATTTATACAATATAAAGAGTAATCCAGCAAGAAATAGCACATTTAAAATTGTCACCAATTCTCTAGAAGTGCTTTTTGGATGTAATACATACTTGAAAGCTATCGTATAGACAGTGAGACATTGCAAAAAGGAACGCTCCACAGTTGGGTAACAAAAACATAATCTGAGCTATTCTGAAAATAGCAATATCAGATCTTTATCCCAATCTTGACAGGTATGTAGCTATAACATTGTATTGCCGCCAATTTAATGTTTTAAATTTGAAATATTTGAAATTAATGAATTCAATCAATCAGAAAGCTCTAAAACGTAAACAAACGTTAAGTTACTCACGATTACGAATAATGGGCTTTCTAATTGATTGAATTCATTAATTTCAAACCTGTCAAACATAAAACGTCAAAAAACGGAGTCATAATATTATACAGAAATAGCAATATTGCTTAGTTCAAAATTCGGATGATTGTGGAAGCACTTTGTGAAAGTAACGAATTACTTGTGAGTACTGAAAGAAAAAGACGTGTAATTTTTGGTTGCCATTTGGCATCTGTTAAGCAGGCTTCCAAAATAGCTAGAAACAGGCTCTGTGCGTGATATATAAAGCGATATATATATACATCATACATATACGATATATGATATATACAGAGCTAGTCCACAGCACTTTACAGATAGATTCCTTTCTAAATTATATTTGCATAAATTAGAACCAGGTTTTTAGCAAGGTTTTAATAATTTTATTTGACTAGTATTAAAATTAGAAAAATTTAAACGAGTCCAAGTCTGCCAGAAAAGCCAAGATTTCCATTTAAACGGCATAATTATTCATGTATAATGGTGTAGTCTAAATATATTTTTTTTAATGAGTTATGAAAACAAGTCAGCTCTTATTGGAACAGCCTTTATACAGATAAATAAATCTTTGATCATAGGGATTTTCGAAGTCTCCAGTCATAATTGAAGAATTGAAAATTTCCAGATGTGGCTTAGTCATGAGAACCATATTACTTTGGAAATCTACCCGTCGCATAAGAGACGAAAAAATAAATGTTACACAATCAGACTTTACTCACGTTAGTTAGCTGCCCCCACCCAAAGGGATAGAAAGTGTGGTTGACGTAGACATCGTTGGGGTAGGTGTCCGCGGGCGTGCGTTGTCCGTGGCGAAACACCTGAAATGTCATTACATTATTCATGCATATTATTTTTTTTAAATGTCAACCTGGAGACGATTGAGTAGGACCGATATGGAAGCTTTTGCTCTTAGAACGGTCCTGGGTAAGCGATGGGTAACATTCACTGTCCTGTGTCCAATTAATCAAAGACACCTTCCAAAAATAAAACGAAATGTACATTTTTATTATTATTATTCCCTTATCCAAGTCTGGAAAGTAGTTATAATGCTGTTTGTCCCTGACAAAAGGTTAAATTTGCTATTTGTTACATAAAAATTTATCGTAGCTGGTTGAAGTCCAGTGAGAGACTTATTCATTCCGTCTACAATTCAAATTGGATATCTGTGGAAATAATGCTGCATACCTACCTATCATAATATTACCAAATACAAACAAAAAAAACATTTATGTAGGTACATACTTATTACTTTATATTCAGTCAAAAAAGTAAGTATATAATCACCACCACCTGTCGTACGGCGATATATATTTGTAAATTTTCATTCTGTAGCCAAGACACTAACCGCTGAACTATACTGACATAATCTTTCGCAAGGCGGCGTAGCTGATAATCGAATAATGTTTTGATGTACCAGAAGCCAATAAAAAGAAAACATTTTTATTGGCTTCTGCCATATTCAAAATTAACTTTTCCAACTTCTTTTGAGACGTATGAGTGGGAAGGCCTTGGTGAATATTTTTGAAAAAACTTTGTTTGAAACAGGGCTTTGGAGTTTCAAAATGGGACTCCGGCTCCGACTTTACCTTACAGTCCGCCTCCTACTCCGATTCCTACTCCAAGAGATTTTAGTTCATCATCAGGGCTGAATAGTGGGATCCTGAAACGTCGGCCAGAAATGTCGAAAAACGAAAGAATGCCCCAGAAAACTCTAACAAAAATATTTTAAATAGCCGTGAAAAGACGACCACACCTATATTCTTAATTGAGAAAAAATCTATGATAATGTGAGCGATTATAGTATTTTTTTGCTTAAGAGATTTTGTGATGATTAAAATGCTGTGAATCTTTTAAAGAGCGAAAAAATTTATTTTAAATTTGCTATGCTATCTGCTAAATTTTTTCACTATATTTTAATTATTTCAAAATTTATTCCGATGTTAATATAGTATATAGTGTATAATATACTATAATAGAAATAATAATCATTAATTAATGAATTTTAAAAAATCCATCTTATAAACAAGATAATATTAATAATTATCTTGTTATTGTAAAGAAAAAATGTCCTCGAAAAATATGTCCTATGTACCTACATACTGTAAGTTAATAGAGCGACGACAATATTTAATAATATTTACTCTTGCAAAATAAAGATATTATTAAAATTATGTCTACATCGGCAAATTCCATTTTTTTAATTGGAAACGAAAATGGTCTATCTCAATATGTCTGACGCGAAAAATACACAAATTTGAAAGCATACTTAAAATGATCTAAATACGTTATTTAACTTTCCGGCGATTAACGTGACACATAATCGTATTGCAAATTATGCCATAAGTACCTACATAAAATTTGGAAAAAAATGTTCGGCCAGGGTTCTGAACCTGCGTTCCCGAAACCTGATCTCTTATCAGACATCTTAGCCCACTCAGCCCTGGCTACCTACATGAAATGTGTCGATACTGGCAGAAATTTTCATTTACAATTCAATGAAAATAACAAAATTATTAGTGGAATTACAATAATAATCATAACATGTTAGTGTATTTCACCATCGTAGTAAAGTAAAATTGCACTTACAAACAGCACGTATAATTCTATAGGTAGGATCAATTAAAAATGGATTTTCCCAGTGGGGACGACAGGTTCTAAAGTATGCAATCACTATGTGAGAATTTGTATTTATGTAGGAAATAACGTACGTCAACGTGATCTGTAAACAATAAAAAATTTCAAGACCCTGACATAAAATATATTTATACAGACTAATCGCATGAAAGCAAATTGGCAAGGCCATTTAAATCTCAATATACATTTTGTTTCTGTTTAATAACAAACTAAGATAACAAATTTAGCCGATTTAACCCTCTCTCAATATTGTTTTGATTTCAAAAATATCAAAAGCGTTACAGACGCTCTTGAATTTGCAAGCGTATGTTTGTAGGCCGATTCGAAACATTCTGGACGCCAAGGTCTGAAAATTTGTTTACTTTGCTATTTCTCAAACTTTCTGGCTTGTTAAATTACTGTTTACAAAACGATATTGTATCCGCTATTTCAGATATCCACAAACAACATAGGTATTGAGTTTTGAAAATTTAAAATGTCAGTACCTTACTCAGTAATCAATCAGTCATACTTTGAAATACGAGAGCCATTTCCTCTACAAATTATTGCTAATTGAACAATAGTGAATGTGTATACTTATCTAAATTAAGTACATTACTAAGGCCCGGTTGTTTCAAGTTCGATCAAAGTAAGCGGTCGATAAAAGCATAGATTTTTACGAAAACGGATCGTCTGATTGGTGGAGAACGTAAAATTTCAGTTTAAACTCTACGCTTACTTTGATCGAATTTGAAACAACCGGGCCTTAGGGCAGGTTATATGAACTCGGTGACGACACTTTAAACTGCGAATGTGCGTGCGCACCACGCGCGATTTTGGGTATCTGTCATCAAAATCGTTTTTAATCAATGTTTATACATTGTAGTGTCGAAATGAACAATATTATGAACGATGCCACAGATTTTTCTGACGATCAACTGATTTTATTGTATATCCTTAATAGGTAAAGTAATTTATTCAGACCTTGAAAAATACTTTCTTGTCGTAAGAAATGGATTTCCCGCAACTCTAAATGAATTTCGCCGTTAGGTTCCTATTGTAGAGAGAAAATTCGTTTTGTACATCTCATCAAACACCAGGTTTTGGTAACTTTACATTTATATGCCACTTTACATTTAGGTATAGGCTTACAGGGGAAGGTGAAAATATCTGTAGTACCTACTGTTTCTTGGATTGTTGATAAGGTAATCATTTCACTCAGAATACAGATTATTCTGTTTTCTGAGTGAAATGAGCAGGCAGCACAAAAATATTTCTATGTACTTATTTTTGTGATGTCTCTTTAACCCAAAAGGGAGTTTTCTTTTTCCTGTACCCTCAAATGTCCCGGCCTCTTAAAACCAAAAGGGAGTTTTCTTTTTCCTATAACCTCAAATGTACCGGCCTGTTTGCTCCTTACCTGTATAATCCTGTGTATCCTTAGTATCTTTTTTTTAAATTATTTTTTAAATTATTTTTTATATTATTTTATTATATACTTTGTGTTTTGTATAAGCTAAAAACGATTTAAATGACAGATGTCAAAGACTGCGCGCAGTGTGTAGCGTGCACGCGCACCGGCTTAAACGAGTTTCACAGTTTAAACAGTCGTCGCGAACTATAGTCCAAGTTGATGCAACTGGTCCTAACAAATTTTGCTAAATCGATATTTTACCTGATTAAGCTAAATCGACAAATTTTATCTACATACGTTTTCTAAGTGAGACATCTATTGTTTAGCGTTGGAAACGACCATATTTTTAATAATAATTGTTTCTCAATAACTTTTTATTAGAACCTGGTAGGTGGCGCCAAGATTTCCAGTCTAATAATTAAGAAAGAAAGAAAAAAAATGAATAAAATGTTACCTGATCCCTTTTGTATTTCTACATTATTTATAGAAACGGCGTGATAGTAAGTCAGTTAGTTAGTTCTTTTATCCTAATCTTGCGTCCCACTCTATCCTATCCACCCCTGCTCAACATATTTGTAATCAAAACCTAACTTATATACCTACTTACTTAGTTACACTTTGCTCATATCATAAACAATCATCAGCGGAAAGTTCACAATTGGCAAAGTTTACTATTTTATTATCATATATATGTTAATTATGAGATTTGCTGTCAACTTTCCCAAAGATAAATAAATATAGATAAAGCGAAAGGGTTGTTTAAGTGCCGCAAGTAATCCAGTTGAACGCCACTAAGGTTGCGCCTCGGAGAAGGCGTAGTTTTGGCAGATATCCAAAATGTATCACGTTGTAAAGAAATCCACTCATATACTCGTAGGTATGATGATGATTGTTTCCTCATTACACGTTATTTTTTTGTTCTTAGTCTTAGTTTTTGTTTTTATAGGTAATTCGGGTTAACTGAGAAGTTTCCCAATAATATATTTCATAACCCAGCGTTGCAATTTACGTTTAAATATGTTTAACTTGGTGTGTAAACAAAGAGTCAAGTCAGAGTCAAGTCGCGCGCTCCGGAAGCGCTGGAGCCTGTGAAACAAGGATGCGTCACACGGGGACTGGGAACCTTCACAGATCATCAAGGAGAGTCCTCGAGGATGAGGAACCTTCACAGATCATCAAGGAGAGTCCTCGAGGATGAGGAACCTTGACAGATCATCAAGGATAGTCCTCGAGAATGAGGAACCTTCACAGATCATCAAGGAGAGTCCTCGAGGATGAGGAACCTTCACAGATCATCAAGGAGAGTCCTCGAGGATGAGGAACCTTCACAGATCATCAAGGAGAGTCCTCGAGGATGAGGAATCTTGACAGATCATCAAGGACAGTCCTCGAGGATGAGGAACCTTGACAGATCATCAAGGAGAGTCCTCGAGGATGAGGAACCTTGCAGATCATCAAGGATAGTCCTCGAGGATGAGGAACCTTCACAGATCATCAAGGAGAGTCCTCGAGGATGAGGAATCTTGACAGATCATCAAGGACAGTCCTCGAGGATGAGGAACCTTCACAGATCATCAAGGAGAGTCCTCGAGAATGAGGAACCTTGACAGATCATCAAGGACAGTCCTCGAGGATGAGGAACCTTAACAGATCATCAAGGAGAGTCCTCGAGGATGAGGAACCTTGACAGATCATCAAGGACAGTCCTCGAGGATGAGGAACCTTCACAGATCATCAAGGAGAGTCCTCGAGGATGAGGAACCTTGACAGATCATCAAGGATAGTCCTCGAGGATGAGGAACCTTCACAGATCATCAAGGAGAGTCCTCGAGGATGAGGAATCTTGACAGATCATCAAGGACAGTCCTCGAGGATGAGGAACCTTCACAGATCATCACGGAGAGTCCTCGAGGATGAGAAACCTTGACAGATCATCAAGGATAGTCCTCGAGAATGAGGAACCTTGACAGATCATCAAGGACAGTCCTCGAGGATGAGGAACCTTAACAGATCATCACGGAGAGTCCTCGAGGATGAGAAACCTTGACAGATCATCAAGGATAGTCCTCGAGAATGAGGAACCTTGACAGATCATCAAGGACAGTCCTCGAGGATGAGGAACCTTAACAGATCATCACGGAGAGTCCTCGAGGATGAGAAACCTTGACAGATCATCAAGGATAGTCCTCGAGGATGAGGAACCTTCACAGGTCATCAAGGAGAGTCCTCGAGGATGAGAAACCTTGACAGATCATCAAGGATAGTCCTCAAGGATGAGGAACCTTCACAGATCATCAAGGAGAGTCCTCGAGGATAAGGACGACAACAGTGATCTAATTTAGCAACGTTAGCTGTAGTGGTATATGATCTAAGAATTCTCATTAGTATAGAATCGAAACAAATTGTTTATAATAGGTATAGGTTTTTTTTTCAGAGGCATAAAATGAAATAAGACTCTCGAAAATCTTGGTAATGTCCATGGTATTGATTTTATTATAATGATAATTTTTTTATAGTTGATCCAAATGCAATAGCCTCTACGCTTTCGAGATTTATCGAGAGGTTTTGGTAAAATATGTAATATGCATATTCTTTTCAATTGTTCAATTTATATTAGAATCTATGAATCTACTCTGAATGAGTTTTTCCTCCGAGGCGAAATTATTTTAATCTTTATAGAAAGATTTATCAATTTTTGTTATTTTGCCTATCATTTTTTTTAAATGGAGATGCGTGTACAAATACGCAATAAAAATTCTTATTATTTTCAAACTAAGTTATTACATGCTATGAAATTTGGACCAATTTATCTAGATCAATGAGCGAGTGTCATAACCACTAGATCAACAAGCCACTTTTATATCCATTTCTTAATTTTTTGATGGAACTGAGTCCGATAATTGAGAGTTAAAATACGAAATATATCAATAAAATACTAGTAATATTAATAATCAACAAAAATGTTAATTCAGTTCATGATTGAATCATTCATTAATGGGTAGAGGCAATTAAATAAAACATTAAAATGCACATAGTTATAATTTTAATAAAATGCTATATATCATTCTGTTCCTCGCGACAAGAGTTTAGTTAGATAAGCACGGTATACGAGTGCTCAAAAATCGACCGCAATGAATAATGATAACAAAAATACTTCCGCTTTGAAAAAATATGCAATGAATAAATAGTTTTTAACACTTTAATCATTTATACGTGATACCTACATATATAAAGATAACAACCGAATTTTTTGCACCTACACCTGTTGATGAAAGGAACTGAAGAAAGTTTTGCGTGCAGTACAAAGTTTTCAATCAAAATTGGCTGTCAAGTAATGATATTAAGTACTTTATCCAGTTTCAGGATTTTTTAACGCTACAAAATCTATTCTAAATTATTGTCACAAATTATTTTACTATCTTTATAACTGGCCTTTATAAGCTTGACATAAAACTCTATAATAAACACCTGTACCACGCGTACAAAATAACAATATTCTATTTTTTGCGTTTTTAAAAATAATTATAATAATATTTTTTTATATATTTTTTACTTATCTGTTATGCAGACACTTATTTACAGTCTAATCGCACTTTTTATCAGTCGAGGGACATCGCGAAAATGAAATATTGTCGAATCGCCCCGAGAGCGGCCCCGAGAATATAGCCTTCGCGAGCCGATCGAAATACGGGCCTGGACTCACCACGTGCACGAGGCTCAGCTTCTCGTCGCTGTCGGCTCCGGGGGGCGGCGCTCTCCAGGCCAGCGCGGCCCCCGCCGCCGCCAGCAGCGCCACGAGCACCAGCGCCAGCAGCAGCCTCATCCTCCTCTGCCGGACGCAACCCGGCGGCTTCTGACAGCGCGCCGGCCATTGCATTCTATTTATACCGGCACTGGCTCTTCCGACGGCTTGTTTACACTCGGAGCGACATATTAAACGGCGCTAAACGACCCGTGTATCGGCGATCCGACGTTTACGATTCACGGCCGCGGTCGTCACGCGCGCGGAGTGCGGCCGCCGCTGCTCACCTGCGGCCGGCGATGGCGACACCGCCGCGCCCGAGGAACGGGACTATCGGCTGCGAGCGCCCGAATCATTTTTGCTTGTTTAGATAAACGGAATCTCTATCTCGCTTAGGTTCCGCAGCTTATCTTACGCTATGTAAATTTAGCACGTTTACATTGTCCGATGTTGAGTAAGTACCTACACGAAACATCTGCAACGCCCACAGACAACACTGAATTATATAGGCATGAACTGCATATACATAATAATATACAAAGGCCTTGAATTCTTCGATAGCCTGCCGAAAACAATACAAAACACAGTCAATATAAAGGAGTAAAAATGATTTTTAATGAAAAACTTTAAATGACTGTAGATTATGTAATACTTACAATAAATGTTAATCTAAATTATCCATAAAACTATGGAACTAAATAAACAATGAAAAATGAAAAGATAAAATAAAATTACAAATGAAAATTTCTTGTTTCACGCTACGATTCTACCGCTGGTTCCACTACGTTTAACTTGTGTAAAAAAATTACTACAACCTTGCAAATTTTGAAACAATTATGAAAAGGTCAAACGAACTACTCTCAAAAAATATAATATTTTAGGCCCGAATACAAAGACAATGCTTAATAATTTAACGGTCAAAGTACGCTTAAAAGCATCGTTTGCAGTACGAATTACACTTCTAAAGCGTACTTGAGCCTTTAAATTAAGATCATATCTTAAATTAAGATAACATCATCACCTTTGAAATAAGAGCTTTAAAAGCAGAGACAATGCTTAATAATTTAACGGTCAAAGTACGCTTTAAAAGCATCATTTGCAGTACGAATTATACTTCTAAAGCGTACTTGAGCCTTTAAATTAAGATCATTTAAGTATTGACTCCGTATTCGGGCCTAAAATGTCTAAAAAAAAACATCTACTGTAAAAATATGTTTGTTTAGTATAGGATTTAATTATGTAGGTAAGAATAAATACTTTAACAGCATTTTTAATATGGGAGAGGGGGAAAATACTGCCGCTATGTCCCAAGTCCCAGTCCCCTTGTCTGAAAAGGGTTTAGTTCAACTGTGTACAATTTTATGTGTGGGAACACCTTCATGCAAGAATAAAGAACGAACTAACCGGATATTCAATATTCAAATGTGGTAAGTATATCTGTAAAAAGTGTGTATAGAAATTGCCGATAATGATTATTGCCAGCTGCCTTATTTCGCGCTAGATGCGACCGTAAATATCAGAGTGTGACATTTTCATTTTCATAGTTTTGAAATATTAGTTAAAAAGGTGACCAAATTTATTTTTACAATTCAAAATGCCTTAAATTCATAAGGATACGTAAAGTTATGATTTCTATATTATAAATTATATACTCTATATAAATTATAAATAATTTCTTCTTCTTCTTCTTCTGCTATTGTGTTAGGACTATGTGCTGTTTCTCGGCTCGTGCTTCTGGAATATGGATGACCAGCTGTCCCTCCATCGTTTTGGTGGTCTTCCTGGAGGCCTGAGATATAAATAAGATATACATTATATAAATATTCTACAAAACTACATTAATAACTCATTTTGTCTAAAAATGAAGACCTCACATTCTGATACTTAACATCACATATGTACATCCTCCCCTATTCTAATTATAATAAGGTTGTTAATATTAAATCTAATAAGACACAAAATAGATGGGACGTCAGCGTTAAGCGTCTATGAGAAACGTCAAGGCACCTGTAAAACGTCAGAATTGATGATGTGACAATATTATATAATAGCAGTCAAGACATCGCTCTTAATTGTTACGTTATATCGCTTGACTTGCTATTGATCTTGTGAATAGACGGGATCATTTTGTAATGACTTGCCTCAAATCGTCTTGTCTCACGTAAAAGTCGGTACCTACAGATTTAAGCCATGTATTCACTAGGGGACAAATTGTCCCTCAACAGCACGCGCGGCATAGAGTCTACGTGACGTTGCAACGTCGTGCACTGTTCCGCGACGTCGCGCACAACATAGCGCGGCTTTTCTACGTGCCGTGGCAACGTTGCCATGCGCACGGTACCCAAGCGAGCTCACTGCAACATTCCGCGGAGCGTCAGTACCACGTGCTATGTTTACAAGTGAATACGCATGCGCTGCATCTGTCAAGATGACAATGCGGGGAAACGAAATCGTTCTTGAACTCATCGAGCTGTATCGATCGAAGATCGCATAGAATGTCCGTCCTTCTTCCTCTTTGCAGTTAATAATTTCGCATTCTCCTCTTTTTTCTCTTACTTTTCGATAAACTCATTAACATAAACAGATACGCGGCTGTCATCATAATCTCATAGGGCGATATATTTCCGCGACGTCTGGAAAACAATAATTATTTGCAAAAACGACCTTGTTTTTAATAATATTCAATTTACTACAGTAAAACCTCGTTAATTTGAAATTGCGACCCAAAAAAACATTTCGAATTGCGCGGAACCCCGTTTTCGCCAAATGAGATACCGCAGCTGTCAACATAAGATCATCGGGTGACATTTCCGCGACAAGATATGCGAGTCCCGGTGTGTACACGTCAAATGGCCGCGTCATTGTCCCCGAAACATGAGCGTAGATGTTGATGCGACATGCCGAGCGGAATGTTTCACGATTTGTCCCCTAGTGAATACATGGCTTTAAAGTGAGCACGTCCGTTTTGTACTTGATTATTACAATATTTCTTCATCTTATGACATCAAGGTAAGTATCTAAAACTATAATATTTAACCGTAATGTGCATTGCCACTCGTGTTTTGTATGATATTTGAGCATGAAAATACTTGTTGATGTGTTTTTTTCGAATAATTTTAAAAATATTTGAAATATCGCAGTGGGAGGTAATTAGATCGGGGGCTCCCATTACCCCTGAAGTGTTTTTATTTAAAGATGTTTTTGCTTTTTGCCATTTAACTTTTAATGAAACTTCAAGCGACAAGTCTTCTATTGATGAGTTTAATATTTGAGATGATGATAGTGATTTCAGGGAAGAAGAAAATACTTGCGTCATATGCTGTGATACCGGGAAAATGGAGAACTTTGGTATAGTATAGGTGCAGTGCAGAGTATGCGGAATTTGGGTACATGCTGAGTGCTCGGACGACAAAGATGCCAAGGAATTCATTTATTATTATTGCCTTAAGAAAGTTTAAATCCAAATGTCTAGGTATATGATTAGATGTAATAACAATGTTTCATCCAATTTATTTTTGTATTTGGCTCTGATTCCCCCACCTATCGGGAAATGAGAGTCAAAGATACTTTTTTTTAAATAAAATTTCTCGCTTATATTGCTTTTTTCTTAACTAAATTAAGATATTTTCATAGCTAGTTAATGAAAGTAATAGAAAAGTCAAATTTCCACACAAAAAAAAATACAACCTATTTATAAAATCACATTTTCCTTATTCTCTCCAATTCCCCCACTCTCCCCTACGTAGAACAGAATGACCAACCAGTGTACCTACTCCGACCTTTACTGCCAAATCTTCGACGCGAGACAGCAGTCATGCCATGAATAGAATTTTTTTAATGTATACTAGGGCAAAAATGTCCAATATATTGCGAAGAAAATTTACACAGGATGTCTCATAGCTAGTGGCAAAAACGTTCCCGCCTTGATAATGAGTCGAAAATGTTCAAGTAACCATGGCAAGTCGAAATAAATGATAAAAATCTTTCAAAAATTGAAAATATAATATTTCACAAGGTTTTTATCATTTTTTTGTTTGAGTTGTATTGAATAAAATGTATTTTTCATAGTCGGTAAAAGTTACTGTAATGATGATGAATTTTTCATAATTGACATAAGTAACTAAAATATTACTTCAAATTTTTATAAAAAAGTCAGAAATATTGAATAAGAATGCAAAGAGATATTGCATATCTCCATAACTATTGATATTAGGTCACGGTTGCTTGAACATTTTCGACTCATTATCAAGGCAGAAATTCACATGTAAAGTTTTTACTACTAGCTATGAAACACCCTGTATACTATACAAATACAAATACAGCTCAAATTACCTATACCCGTTCGCATTTCAAAATGTTCAGCCTAGCCGCCTAACAGTTAGTTTTGAGAGAAAAAAGTAATAATAAGTGGGTATATCACATTTACAATTATGACATTATCACTAGATGTAACCTGTCAAAAATGACGAAACTTTTACATGCCGGTTCCTAAAGAATAAGTATTTACTTATTTGACTGTAACTGGTTGCGGATATCCTCCTGATGACGTTGAATAAGTATTCAACGAAACGTCGAGAATTGTCTCTCGGAAAAACATACGGTTCGTATAAAATATCCGCAACCAGTTACAGTTAAATATGTCTAACGACCGAAATAACAACCTTAACCCTTTAATAAGTATTTACTTAATGAGAATGTTCTTATGTTCTGGTTTGTGTCTTCTCCCCTATTATGCTGTGTTTTTACGACCTTTGTGGCCGACGTTTCGGATCCCATTGCAGGGTCCATCACCAAGGCTGATGTGTTGTGAGTGTTGGTGTTGTGATTAAGTATTGAAATGGTTCCCGTCTTTGCTAAGTTCTATATGTACCGTATTTTTGACGGGTAATGCAGGCTCGGCGATGGCAACATCATTATCGTTGCCGTCTTCGGATTTGGTTGCCGGGGTTGCCCGGGGTTCAAGTCCGGCAGTTTAATTCTAACGAAAATTACGGAAGTTATACGAAGTTACGGGGACAGACAGACAGATAGACGGACGGACAGACAGCGAAATTATTGTTTGATGTCGAATAAAAATAAATAGTATTCAGCGCACTATCAAATTATTTTATTAAAGCATTATGTTTTCACGGATGAGATAGATACGATTAAAAGGTCATCAGGTTTGTTAGTATTAGGTCCTTACATATGAAATTGACGTTTAGTATGGGAGGAAGATAAAGCCGATTTTTTTTTATTATAATATATTTATTTAATCAAAGTATGTACCATTGCTATCTATGCACTTTTGCCATCTCATAGGTAGTTCATCGATCCCTTTACTAAAAAAACCATTCGGACGGGAATCAATAAAATCTTTGAAGGCGGTTTGGACTGCCCCATGGAGTTGAATTTTTTCCTTTGCAAGAAGTTATCCAAATTTCGAAAAAATGGTAATCTGTTGGGGCAAGGTCCGGAGAGTACGGTGGATGTCTTAGACATTCCAATTGAAGCTCCTCTAATTTGGTAGCCGTCTGTTGTGCAGTGTGTGGTCTAGCGTTATCATGAAGCAGCAGTGGCCTAGAGCGATTAACCAGCCTCGGTTGTTTAGCAGCTAGCTTTTCCATCATAGTTTGCAGTTGCTGATAATAGACATCTTCCGTAATCGTCTGGCCAGATTTAAGAAAGCTGTAGTGAACGACACCAGCACTAGTCCACCAAACGCTCACAAGTAACTTTTTTGGAGTCAATTTTCGCTTGGGGCATGGTTTGGCTGGTTCGGCAGGGTTCAGCCATTGCGATGAGCGCTTCCGATATCGTACAGGATCCACTTTTCATCACAGGTAATGATTCGATTTAAAATCCCTTCATTATTGTGCCGGTTGAGTAATGCAACGCAGCAGTCAACGCGCGTTTGTTGATTTGCTTCACTCAATTCGTGAGGTACCCACATTTCAAGCTTTTTCACTTTACCAATTTGCTTCAAGTGGATTAAAACAGTTTTATCACTAACACCGCAGCCTGCAGCTAACTCGGATGTGGTTTGCGATGGATCCGCTTCCACAATAGCCTTCAATTCTTCATTATCAACTTTGGTCTCCGGCCGTCCACGGGGCTTGTTCTGCAGGTCGAAATTTCCAGAACGAAAACGTTGGAACCAAAAACGCACTGTGTTTTCTTTTGCGGCACCGTCGCCATACACATCATTAATCCTTCGAGCCGTTTCTGCAGCACTGGTGCCACGGTGGAACTCGTACTCGTAAAAAACGCGATATTTCAAGTTTTTCATTTTGTAAACTGAGTGACGCAAAGAAAAAAACAATTGAGGAAAAAACAAATGAATTATAATTTTCAAAACACAAATACATGAGTAAATAGCTGTATAAATTTGGATTTGGAATCCCTAACCAAAGAGAAGATATTTGAGGTCAAATTTACCAGTACGGCTAAACGCCAATTTCATATGTAAGGACCTAATATTATTTTTTCCCGTTTAAAACTCGCTCGTAAGAATGTCGTCTAGTTTTAATTAAGGATGTAGTTTTAATTTTAATATATTTTTTTAGTTTGATGTTTTAATACTTTAAAATATGTATATCTTTACTAATCAGAAAAAATTATAAACGAGGGGAGCGTAGGGTAATGAGAGCGGTCGGGTGGGGATAGCGATGGCGGTTGGACGGAATCTACGCTTTTCGCACGCGCTTGGGCAGTCAGGCGTCAGGCGTGTTCGTCAACCATCAGGAATATCTAGGAGGTGATGGCCTAACGCGCCCGACTCGTCAGTGTTGAAGCACAAGGAACTGTTGTTAATTTTTCGATCCGCGCTTATAAAAAAAAAAGGATTGTCAGTCTCCAGGTAAGCATGAAGTATTATGTTTACGCTAATTACGTACCCGAATCTGTCTTCTTTTAAGTGCCATTCGTTAAATTGTGATTGAAAGTCGAATGAAATATGTGTAATTAATTTTCAATGTGGTGGTTTGCGAATAGTGGGAGCCTATTCAGCCTACCTGGCTCTCGTTAAGTGCCACCACGATAACTTGGCGTGCGAGGGAGGGCGCCCCTGTCGCGAAACAGAAGTTGCCAGCTTGTAAATTTATTACACAATACATAATGTACTGAATTTCCGGTGACCAGTGTCAGAGCCTTCAATATAAATTTGGTCGGGTAACAGCGCGCTCCGCGGCGGCCGCTCTATCTGTCAAACTGTCAGACGGTAATATCGGTCCATTATTTGCTTTTTCAGCTTCGCAAAACTTTAATACTTCATTGGCATCTGTGCCGCAGACTCCGGAGCATATACTCTGGGTCTGTGAAGTCATGAGAGATGCCAGGGAGAGGATGCTAGAAGGATTGGAAGGGGTGGGTCATCGCTCTCCTAGGAACGATGACCTTATCAAGAATGCAAGAAACCTCGGACTCTTTCGGGAATTCGTGAGGGAGTGGGTGACTCGCTGGGAGCTGCTCCGAGGATAGATTTTGCGAAGGACCGTGAATCTGTGGCGCCTTTGGATTGAACTCCATCTTTCTGTGTAACTGTGACGTCTTCATCCCCTACAGGGAGTGGTGTCAAAATGGCTTCCTGTCCCCTCGCTGTCCCTCTCTGCCTTGAATCTATATGTGTGAGTTATTGTCTCTCTTGCTCTTGTCTCTTGTACTGTATCCATGTCCTTTGTAACCTGTATGCATAAATCTTTGTATCTTATATATCTTTACTACCATGTAACTGAATTGAATATACTATTAAAGATTTTATTTCTGCAAGAGTGGGACAGTGATTGGGCTTTGCTTGCATCTCCCTGCTGGGCCGCCCTATACACGGTCCAGCATGGAGCTATTAGAGTAAAAAACTGTCAACTAGGCGACGCATGAGAAGGACCGATATGTCAGCGTAAGCTCATAAAACGGTCTTGGGAAAGTGGTGGGTACCCCAATCACTGTTCTTGCACCACCCCGGACTGTTTTGGACATAATAATTCAGTGTATATTGGTAATCAAGATGTCACAGTTCCCGAGCAAATACAAAATTGTACTGAATGACAGGGCGAGGGGTTGCCGCCGGGTGCGGGCGGGGCGGGTTTTAGTTCCACTCCTGCCGCACGCCAAGTTATGTTGGGCAGGCAATACCCGCCATAGCTCGCATTAATCCATAATAGTTCATAAGGTAAATATTTTTAGTAGATTTTTAGGTTTATTTTTATTTCTGAGAGAGATTGTATGACGCTTCTTGTAATAATATATAATAAATAATAAAAGCTTCTTGGACTGTAGATTCATTAAAAAATGTAATCAAAGCCCCTAAAAAGAACTATGGCTCCTATTTCACACATTAAATAGGCTCTCATTTCCCGAAGTGTGGGGTAATGAGAGCGAATGATTTTCTTTGGCAAATCTCTTATTTTACTGAAATGTAACTCTATAGTTCATTTAAACTGTGATTATCTGATATTCAAATAAGCACGGTTCATGTTTCTAATTAAAAGTTATAATAACTTGAACTAACGCGTCTTTCATTAACAATTTTCCTTAGTACCTAGAATCCAATTTCCCGGTGCTGCCCTATAAATTGGGCATCGAAATAAATTCATAAAGATCAGCGATCAGTATATATCGTCGCTGTATATATAACTAATCCTATGTGACGTTTTAGTACATTCTGAGAAGAACGTATAAAACTGGACGTATAAAGCTAGATTTATAAAAAATATTTTAAATAATTACTAGGCAGACTTTCCAGATGAACGGCAATGTTTTTTTAGTATATCTCCATTACTTTTATGAAAAATTAACAAATTGATTCGTTCACCTCAGAATGTACTAGACGGTACATAGGATTTATTATATACAGCGACGATATTCTAAATATGTAGGTATAGATACAACGTAACTGAACTAGTCCACAATACTTAACAGGTACCTATATTCCTGCCTAAATTATGAATCTAAAATGTTGAAGCAATAATGTCCTTATATCGATCGTTCGGATCGACGATCCATAAATATGGAGATAAAAAATGCAATCTTTAAAGTTTAAAGATTGCATTTTTTTCAATATTTCTGAAGTTGGATTTTGTGAAGTTGTTTTATTACCGTCCGACCTGTGAGTAAGCTCTAGATTTAAGATAAGTAGTGTAGGTAGGTACTAAGACATAATGCCCACAATCTAGTGTAAGTAGGTATTCTAAAATAATTCAATTAAGGAGTAGGTAGGTACCTAATTCACAATATGAACCACGAAAGTAAATCCTTTGTCAATGCCTCATGTGCAAATCGGGTTATCAAAAGTCAATAAAAATACAACAATGATAAGGATAAGAATTCAATGACTAGCCGGCGGATATATTTGATCAGCCAATTTCATAGGAGTTAAAACGACACGGAATCATTATCATAATCCAACCATAAAATGTAAAATTCTTGAGATTCAAATAATGATAAAAAGGTATGTTTATAATAAATGTTAGGTAGGTAGGTATATCTCACTCTTCTATACTACTGATAAACAATGAGCCTCTATCCGCGTGAATAAACGCTTTTTAGGTGTAGTTATAGGTACTTATGTACTTATTTAAAAGGAAACAGAGACATTACACTGTACCTAGTAGTGTCAATTAGGTAGATACATGAATTTTTTTTCCAAAGATGCACTTTTCAAATGAAATAATAAATCACTATATTTCTTCTTCTTCTTTTAGTGGATCTGTGATACAGAAAACTATGCCTCCTGGGATAGTAGGATGACGAGATCCAGCTAGGCCTCCATCTTTTCGTTGGTCTTCTCGGTGGGCGTCGTCCAGAGGGAATTTCATTCGCTGCTGTATGCACGAGTCTGTCACTGTCCATTCTGGCATTCTGATCTCTCCAGAATCTCCTTCTGGATCTACTCCAGCGTGCTATGTCTTCTATTTTGCAGATTTTCCTTATGTCTACATTTCGGGCACGATCACGTAGAGTTTTTCCAGTAATGGATCCAACACCTTCATTTCATATGATATGAGGAGTTTTTTGGTGCGGACAGTGTCAGCCTCGAGCTTAATATATCTGACAATTAACAGTAGGTAGATATTGTATAGTATATTGACAGTACAGTTTAATATATTCTCAATAATACAATTGGCAGTTTAGTTTAACATATTTATTGTCAATAGTAACGTCTATCGGTAACAACGTTTGAGCAAGATGGGCGTCCGGCATTAATGAAACTTTTTTTAAAGCATTTTGAAGCTTTAAAAAATACGCTATTGTGCATTTAAAAATACCTACCTTTAGATCTTCCTTCAATTTGCGTCAGGTTTTGCATACACACATACTTACCTTTCTAACAGTTTTTTTTCTGCAGTTCTGCTCTTGTGCTTTGCTTCCGATTTTGCCTAAACTAGCCTGACGCTACTTGACCGCCGCGTCTTAGGACGGCTACATTGGTACTGTAATACAATACAACAGCCGTGGAAAGTTACAATAATATTATAAATTGTAGATGTGTTTTATCGCGAAAGAGACAAAGAAAATATATTCAAGTTTGAGAAAAATCTTCGACACGCGATACAAAAATAAAAAAAAACTCAAAATAGGAACGTAACTGAAAGTCTAATGAGAAAGTAGGGTTAAGGGGCCAGCTTTGGCCACATTAAGATATTTTTTGCCAACTGTGCATCACTACGAACTCAAAATAGTCAGAAACGATTTTTTTAAATTTCCCCACATAGCACATTCATTACTCTTTTGAAAATGTAGAAAAAAATATATAAAATTTAATATAATTCAAAATAGAAACATAAACGTGAAATATGTCCAAATGTGCCAGTTCTGGCCACTTTTTATCTAGTTTTGACCATGTCATTGTGTCAGTTCTGGCCACTTTAGTTTTTATAAGGTTTCTTAATATTTAGAATAAAAATAAAACAAGATAGGTAAGTAAATATAGGAAAATTATGAATTTTATTATAATTATGATCTTGTCGTGCCTATAGATAAAGAATGAGATAACTTTTAATGCCACACAATACCCGGACAGATCAATTTGAAAAGGTAAGAAAGAATTTTCGGCTCGCCATGTATATGTGACCTCTCTGGCCGACATTACGGATCTCATTGCAGGGTCCATCGTTAGGGCTAATGATGTACATGGCAGAATATATCTAAAAACTACACGCGGAAGATTCTGAATGGCCGTGAAAACCTGAGAACATTTTTAGAAAGAAATTTAGTCCCTATTGTGGAAGCGGGTAATGAAAATTATCATTTTAATACTATTTTCTGCAACAGATGCCAGATTAGGTATTTGTGGCATAAGAAATGTATTAGATACTCTTCATTCCTCTCCTGAGATCAGTTATTTCACAACCATTATCATTTCTTCCATCTTCCGTCTTCCGACGCAACAGAGTACAATATTTTTACTACTTTTGAACGGCTGCTACTCACTAAAGCAGAGTCTCCTTCTTTTGGACTTCTTTCTAATTCTTCATTTTCCGAAGATCTTGATTTGATAAATCCACAACTGTTCCTCATTTGTTGAGTTTTTTTGTTAAGAATGTTCTAAGGTTTTCACGGCTGCTAGAATATTTTGGTTTGTATCTTCTGGGATATTATGCCGTGTTTTTACAACCTTTTTGGCCGAAGACATGAACCAGAAGACTTTTTTTTTCTTTTGTTCAAAACTGCCAGCTTTTTTCTTCATTCTTTTCTTAATTGTTTTTTTCTTCCTTGTCTTCCATTTCTGCTTCTTTAACTACGATTATAGAACTTCTCATTATATACTCTTTTTTACGCATAGTATTACTATTTTCTTCTTTGGCCAGACTGTACTTTTATTAACTAAATATATGGCCTTGGCGGATGTAATAATAATAATAATAATTTGTGAAGTAGAGCCAACAGAAATATAGTTACGAGGCTTAAATTGTCAGATGAGTTTGCTTCAGTGGACTATTCATTCTGGACATCATTTGTTGAAGCTGCAAATGAATTTATTTTTGGAATGGGTCTTCTTGAACTGGTACTTTGTGCAGAACATTTCTTATTGGATCCACTGCATCAAAGGACAACTGAGTCGCATTGAGGATACCTACTTTTTGAGAAAGTGTATTAGAAGAATTCAACTCATTCGATGATTGTAGGTACTCTTCCTAACTGCTGAACTGAATTATTATCTTTAAAAGCTATCCATACTGTATATAGCATTGATACTTCAGCACAACTAGTTTAATCTAAACCATTTTTATAAAAATCTTAGAAATATTTTAGTAGATCTGGTTGAATCTTACTTTCCAGGTAGGTATTCCAAGAAAGTTGACTTCTTTTTATGGCCATGGTTTTTATAATCGAACTAGCCGTAACCCATCAAAAAGATGGTACTTTTACATGACAGTTCGGTTTGATTAAAAAAAAAAATTAATTGTCAAAAATAAAAATGTTGGAAAAAAGTTTTTTTTTAAATGTCTGAAAAAAAATTTCGAAAAAAAAATTGTTTGAAAAAAAAAATTACTATAACAAAGTTACGGACGTTACACGAAATTACGCGGACGGACGGATGAACGAACAACAAAATTATTATAATTGCGATATCATCGTAAATACCTAATTAATTATGTTTTTCAAAAAAGGTGGCCAAAACTAACGAACTATGTGAGCCAGTTGTGGCCATGTCCATGGCCAAAACTAGAACACAAGTAAAATTGCTGTGCCAGTTGTGGCCATGTGGCATTTATCTTCTAAGAAATAAACTAAATTATGAAATAACCTTCAAACAATGTTCCTAGGACTTTCATTCAATAGGCTAAATTGATTCACGAACACAAACATAAGTGATTAAAAAGTTATTTTCACATTACTCATCCACGGGCCCTTATCGTTTTTGCTAAGAATTTAATCATTTTTAACGAATGTCATCAAGAAGTTCAACCGATACTCAAAGGAAGAAAATGGCGGTACAGCTGTTATTTATCAAAACAAAACACAGTTTAAAGAATTGATCGGCGTAAATAAAATAACAAATATATTTTCATGCCTTATTTATACACCTTTGAATGTCCAAGTGGCCAAAACCGGGATAATGGCCACAACCGGCCCATCAACCCTATGTAGAATAATTAATGAACTTAAATTTGTTATTCTCTTCTCGTTGAGTTCGGTGGACCCTATTTTGACCAAAATCACTTTAGAAACTTACATTTTAGTACCTATATTGTTTTAGTTTTATATTTTTTTTACAATAATATGTAATATTTTGTAAACAAGAATACAATATTCTCTTCTCGTTTTTTTTCTTCCCTCCGTATTTTATTTCTTAGTAAATGGACCATAAATAAATAGGTCGTTGATACTAATTATAAATATTTTTCAGATAAAATGACTACCCAATTCACTTTTTATAATAAAGAAATTATAAATAAAGTTCAAAACCAAAAATTTTTGTAGAAAATCAAAAAATACAATTTAGAAGTGTGCTGTAAATCAACAAGTTATACGCACAATATAACTCCTTGCAAGTGGATTGGGCGGGTTTAAGGTCAACGTCGTGTGTCTACCAGTAGCGACTCTCAGCGCAATATAATTTTGTTCATGGTAAGCATGTTTTAAGGTACTGATACGCGTGCTTATTAGTGACACGTGAGCATGCGCAGTATTAACCTTCTTAAGCCATTGCTATTTAGTGGCATGTGTGTACGCACATTGCTAGTAATAAGCATGCTCATTACTAGCACGCTCAAAAATCAACCGCCGGTTGATTTATGAGCGAGTGTGTACAGTTGTTAGGGCATGCTAGTTTTGAGCATGCTAATGAGCATGACAGTAATAAGCATGTGTATCTGTACCTTAAGGCAATTACCTTACTTTTGAGTTGCCAAGATTTCACGCTTGTAACGTATCTACAGTTTATTATATCATTGTATATAACTATATCAAACAACCGGCCCTAAGGCCCGGTTGTTTCAAGTTCGATCAAAGTAAGCGGCCGATCAAACCATAGATTTTTACGAAAACGGATCGTCTGATTGGTGGAGAACGTAAAAATCTATGCTTTTAAAGAACGCTTACTTTAATCCAACTTGAAACAACCGGCCCTTAAATCTCTGACATGTCGACAATGTCTAAAATGATTGACATGATTTGATTATTAATGAGACATGTTGAGTACATGCGAAAATTTTCACTCTAGAAAAAATACGTAAGATTCCAGACATAATGACTTTCTACAGACTCAATAAAAAACTAGACGCCTCCTCAATACTGCCACAAATATACATAAACCAAGTATAAGTAAATAAATATACACAAGCCTATTTCACACTAAGGGCCGGTTGTTTGATCAGTAGTTAAGAGTATTAGTTAAGGAAGAAACATAGATTTTTACAATTGGCGATGAAAATTCCAGTACACTTTTGATTAGGGATTTTCTTTTTAATTATAACAACATAATAGTTATGCAGGTGCTGTCATTATGATACTTTTCGAGAATCAGATAACCAGCAACCGAATTTTGTTGGTGACAAAAGGATGGTTTTCTTTATTTTGCTTGTGTGCAGTTTTTTTTGGTCATCGATATACCTATATATCTCAGATTCAGATCAGCTCAGCTCAACTCAGGTTCAGATCAAATTGAGCCGGTTCACTGAACGATTGAGCTGATGAACCGGGTCAGTCAGGTGAGCCGGATCGCCCACCACTACAAAATAGTAGTTGAGAAATAATCACGAGCAAATTTATGCCAACGGCAAATGTTATATAACATCGACTGAGAATAATAAAATAATGCTTGCATTTTAGTGCACTGAAGCACTGAAACACGCTTATTATCCGACCATATACTGAGACTAAAGAATATAATGTTCTTAATTTATTGCATACAGTGACATCACTGGAAGAGTTACAGCTAAAACAATAATCACGAATGATATATAAATTATCGTCTTAACACCGTTCGTATACATATTCCATTTTTAAATAATTCTATGACGCAAACCAGAAACAAGTTATTCGTCGATAATGTCTCAATCACTCGAAAATTATTGTTGATAGGGGGGCGGGGGGTTGGGGTTTGGCGAAAGATGAATTTCCAGTGGAATTTTCCACTGAAACTCATCGATCACTAAAGTGAACTGTACCGTTCGTTCAGTAAACTGTTCAAAAAGAACAGCAAATTCATGAACGGCCCATCTCTAACTCATAGTCTGAACATTGTGCCTCATTTGTTCTTGTTTTACAAATTTAACATCAATTTGATGTTTTTTAATAAATCATGTCAGTATAGTTTGCTTTCGGCGGGAAAACTTCTCTGCAGGCAAGGATGAACGTGAACTAAGCATCCTTTAACTTTTATAAATGGGATCTGGTCACTATTTTTCACACACACACACACACACGTTTTCTTTTATCATTAATCTATTCTGTGATAACCAATCAACCAGCCAGAACATCTTCGCATAAGATTGAATAGGAAAGTAAACTGCAACACAATAAAATTATGTTAATTAGGTGTGTATGTGTAAGTAAAGCAGTGTAACGTGTACCGCCCTAAGTCAATTCAGCTAATTAAAGAAAACCCAACCTCATCTTTCGATTTGTTAGAGATACAGGATTAATATTTACATTACATACATATATCAAACGTTTTTACAAGTGGTCAGAGACCTGACCGCCGGCTACGAAATCGAATGCGGGGCGAAGTAATTGCAGAAAATATAGATATACATACACATATTAGTAACATAGAAAAGAAAATGATCACAGAATATAGACCAGAATGGTTAGTAATCGCAATAGAGAAGAGAAGTATATTATATACATCGCATAGAAACACCATAGAAAAGAGATATAACCATAGAAAAGAGAATAATATAACATTGTGATTGTACACATTAGTTTTCTTATATCTTGTCTATGATTTTAAATAGTGATATCTAAGGTACGTTCAGCCAAACTCTCAGTGTATTCCGACCACAGAATAAAGAACATAAAGAACGCGCACTCATGAAGTCATGAATTCTATGATTTTGACAGTCGCCACCTAGCGACCGTCACATACATTTAGCTTGATTTATTTACTTATTTATTTGTTTAAATTAATATTTAATTAAATATTTATTTACATCAAATCCGCCAATTCCATAATAAGAGTCAGAAAAAGAATGGCTAAGAAAACTGACAATTACATAATGAATATAATAAATTTCACAATAAAACACATTTAGTTTGTTACAATACAAAAAGATAAAGAATTTACAAAACACATTAAAAATAAAGAAAAACAATGACTTATTATTTAGTGATTATACAAAATATAGTAGTGAATTGAATTTATCGTCGCTGTATATATAATAAGTCCTATGTGACGTTTATTACATTCTGATAAGCGAATAAAAACTGTTTAAAAAATAATTGTACAGACAAGTTTTATAAAAAATATTTTAAATAATTACTAGGCAGACCTTCCAGATGAACGGCACTGTTTTTTCATTATTTATCTGGATTCAAAATTCGGCGGATCCACTAATTTAAAGTATATTCATCACATCTGGGAAATTCGTGGACTATTTCATTTGTTCTCCAAGTGGAAACATAACACCAGCATCATTCCGACATGATAAATCTGAAAATATATAAAATATACGTATAAACATTCAAAAGTCAAAAAGCAATATATCCGCGGTGAAACTTGGAACATTATAAACAATTTTTAAGTAAATGGCAAGCTGGATTTAGATGAATAAGATTAAATGATTTATTTGCCGAATTTAGAGCATTTACCTTCACTTGCTCAGCCATAGCAACCTCCATCATGCTTCGTTTCCTGTTTTAAAGTTTCAATTTTGTCAACCACCTGTCAAAGCAAACCAGACGCTTCGGAAGACTCAAGGGTATCATGGCGGCTGACAAGGAACCGGATATTATTATCCAACATGGCGTATAACGTCACGGCTATTATGTGGCGCCACTCTATATTTGTCTCGGTACTACGAGTGCCCACCCCCTGATCCCGACTCAGTCCTAGGTACAACAATATTTTCATCACCGTGCGGCGTGCGACCATTCAGTATTGAAATTTCGGTTTCGGCGTATTTCAAATTCACGTTTCGGTTTATATTCGGTTTGGCCGAGACTAGGGCCGGTGGCACACTGCGCGGATCTTCCATCGCGTCAAATCGACAAAGCAAATGGATCGACCGATCTTCCGTGCAGTATGTTTGACAAGCATATATTATATGGGAAGAAATGTAGCAGCGTCCCGACGCGACGACAGTTTGACAGACAGAGCGGCCGCCGCGGAGCGCGCTGTTACCCGACCAAATTTAAATTGAAGGCTCTGACACTGGTCACCGGACATTCAGTACATTATGTGTTGTGTAATAAACTTACAACCTAGCAATTTCTGTTTCGCGACAGGGGCGCCCTCCCTCTCACGCCAAGTTATAGTGGTGGCACTCTAACTAGCAGTCTGTACCCAGCGTTGCATGGGTTACAGATTTAGTAGATGACTTAGTTAAAATTGAGTTTGTTGGGGGAGCGGTGCCATTGTTTTGCAAAGGCAATAATAACGATATTTCCATTTTGATCCAAGCAGGAGGTGGATGAAATATCCGGTAGAGTAATTCAGACACAATTTTGTTATAACAGGTAGCACTCCATATGGGAATTGCTAGCAGGGTCTGGAAATAGGCGAAATCACTACAGTGCAGAAATATAATATGTTTGTCTCACCCATACAGGTGTCATTTTGAGTCTTATGCGCATATCCGAGAATTAGTACCAATTTATATCCAATCAGCACCGTCACATGGGATAAATGAGAATCCCAACGCTTGCGCATAATAGGTCAAGTGACAGCAATGAGGTAAAAGTAGCATTTTCTGCCCCGCTTAGTCCGCGACACCTCCACTTACGGGTATTAGCAATAAAGGAGTATTACATATATGGGTATACGCCATAGCATAGAAAAGAGAATATACGCACCACGCCGCAATCATAGAAAAGAGACAATATAGCCGCAATGGTTATTGATGGTTATCGGTAAAATCATAGATAAAAAGATATTTGAGAGGTGAGTTTTTATTCCTATGGTACCTACGTTCAGTCTAATGACAACGTTGACTTTTTATCATTCTTCTCATCTGTGTCTAACCAATTCATGGGCCGCACGTTGCCTAGATAGAACTAGATACTCTATTTTAATACTGTATAGTTCAGTTAATTATAGTTAGAGAAGTATATAATTCCCCTATTCTCAGAATAATAATATCGTTATATATATATTTTTAAAATTATTTTTAATCAGTTTCTTCCTTTGTATCTACTGTTTAAATACTTTATTTTCTTTTATTTCTTACTACTTTCTTACTTTCTAACTAGTTTCTACATATTACTCACTGTGTTTTCTTGTAACTTTTTGTATTTATATTATTAACCCGTGAGAAGGCGCGGCCTAAAATGTTACACGGATAGACGCGCGGGAGCAAAATACTCACGCTATTTAAATCGTATTTTTTAAATAAGGGTAATATATTTTATTAAAATTAAAATATGTTTAAAATAAATGATAAGAATTTTGTTGCGAATTAAAAGGATTTAATTAAAACTGATTAACATAAAATGCTGCCTTAGGCCGGCCGCACTTTGGATACGAATTATTACGTACGTATTAGTACGACTATTTTCTTACGTATTGGAGCGCGCACATTGATTGCGTCTTGCGTTGTCACGATCAGTTACTTTGACATTTCTCCAATGACATTTGTGCCAAATGAATAATCTGTATCTTCTGGAAAACTCTATTATGGCAGACTTAAATAATGACAAATTTCATTACTATCTATCTAATAGATTCACAAATGCTGGGGAGAATCGAAGTGCAACGAAAGCTCATAACATCGGAGAAATATTTAAAAGTTTTTTGTTTGAAGTACATAATTATACCTTACCTTCATTAAACCAAATTATTTAACCTACAGGTATTTTTGAGTTCTTTAGAAATCTCTATCCTATCTATAAATACAAGAGAATCCTCCACCATGATCTGCGCTGATGGTCACGTAGTTGAATCACTTTGTTCCCACAAACATTTGTGGTCATGTGTCAAATTGGCAAAATTTTCAATATCCGTCGTACGAAATCGCAAAAATTTCCGAACAAATCCGGATCGTGTCGGACGTCGTATCTATACGTGCGTACACGCATGCACGCACTACTAAATCGTGTGCAGTGTGCGATGTTCAATACTACTTCGAAGGTTAGGAATGTACTTGCGTATTTGTACGTACACGTACTACTTAATTTCGTACGAAAACGCATCCAGTGTGCGGCCGGTGTTATTTTATTTTATTTTCATTTATTGGTTTTCTTACAGCCATATAATTAATCAATCTTGAAAAAAACAATAATTGATGTACAGAGTTTTGGGCCAATTACAAGAAAACACATATATACAATCGATAAAAAATAAGAAAAAACATGTCCAATAGTGAGTTTGTGTGAGTGTGTGTATTTGTGTGCTTATTTATTTATTTTGTTTTGGGAAAAGTTAACAGCAAAACAATCTTAAAAATTTTCCACTGAATTTAAAAATTTACTTTAACATACATTAATAGCGAATGGAGAGGGTGGAGGGGAATGTGGGACGGGAGTAGAAGGGAAGATATAATGTACAAATTAGTTTGGGTGCGGTAGTGTAGATATTGTTTGTTTTATGTTTCTTATTGTTGCGTTGAAAATGTCAATGTGGTGATAGTTTGTGTTAAATGAATTTGTGGATCTGTACATAAAGGAGTTTTGCATAAATCAAGTCTTCTAAACTTTGGCCTTAACTTTTGGCACACTTAACGAAAAAAAATATAAATAATCAAAAACAACATAAATTAAAATTTTTCGGTCTTCCATATAATCTAGAAAAATGTGTCTCTCGAAACACATACTGAACATGCATGTCGCCTGCTCAGTGCAGAGTAATTTTTTGCACAAAGTATACGCTTTTTTAGGGCGTCAACTTCTCGAATATTCAGGCTCTGTTTCAACATTAGGAAGAGATACAAACCACTCCATTCGGAATTTTAGATCCGTAGAAATGTTCTCATATGTTGTTTGTCGTACATATCGTCGTTGCATATCGTGAAATATGTGGTTTTAAAATCTCCAGAGCCACATCTTTTAGGAATACACGTCTTTCAATTAAAGTTTGTTTGCTTGCTTTGTATGTAATTTGTGCATTGATGCCACTTATTTTCAAAATAGAAAATAACAGTCGCATTGGCCATCTAGATGAGATTCATGCAACGAAGTAGTCCTTCTTCTTTTGATTCTAAAGCCGATGGTTGTTTGATCAGTAGTAAGAGTAAAAACGTAGATTTTTGTGAAAACGGGTTGTTTGATAGCACAAAAATATTTACTTTTTTATTATATTGCTTTACTATTACTACTGATGAAACAACCGTCCTTTAAAATCGTATGAGGTCATCGCCGTGTCATTTCAAATTTGACGGCTAAGTTTTATAAAAAAATCACTGAAACATGTTTTGAACACCGAATGTTTTCAGTTGTCTTGGTATGTCTTCGTTTTGAAGAAGAATAATTATTTATACTTTATAATCAAACTGAAATGTCAGATTATCTAATTTATGTGAAGGATTAAGCTAGTTTTGGAAACAGCTTTGTTAATATATAAAAATAAGTACCAAAAACCACACCTTTCTTAAGAAACTATTATTTATTATTTTTCACCAAAACTGTTCTAAAGTTTTGACGGTCGCTCAGAATCTTCTGGTCTGTGTCTTGGGTATTATGCTGTGTTTTTACGACCTTTCTGGCCGACGTGTTGTTGTGATTAAGTATTGGCTTGCACTACCGTGTCGAAAGCCACCATTTTATAATAATTCTTTGGTTGCACTTTTAAAGTTATAATTACAGCTATTATTACTATAATTAGAGTATCTTGATGGTTTAGTGGTTGAGACTCTTGCCTAGTGATCCAATGGTTTGAGTCCTATTCCAGGAAACCAGCAAGTTAGTCCTATTTTCATAGTACAATAAGAATATTAATATTCCGTTATTTGATTTATTCCCCTTCAGATCCCCTCCCTATAAACGAGTGAGTTTCTGAGTTTACTAATTACTTTCCAGTTAGACCATCATTTTCAAATTAACACTCACTCTAATAAACTTTTAATCTTTTTTAATTCTTTCTTTCTTTCATTCTCTTCTAATTCTCTAAACATATAGCGCTGCTTTTTAAAATAGATTTATTAGCATTTCAATCATATTGTTATTCGTAAGTCAAATAAAACATGTATTATTTTGCCAAATCTTAACAATATTTTAATAGGATCAACATTATTTTTACACATTTATCATTGTTTTAATAAAATGTTGTATTCTGGTCTCCTACCCATGTCTCAAGTGACCTCGTCGACTTTCGTTATTCATTTCAATTCGGATTTCAGCTAAACTGCAAGTCTATGATTTTATATTTAAACCATTTTTTAAATTACTGAAAACGTAAATTAACTGTTTGTAACATTGGAAAAGGTCTTGTTGCTAGGACAGAACGCGGTTTACTTATTCATTTGTCTCACCTGGCAAGAATTATTTGTTTGTTGCAATAATCAATTATTATTTAATTAATTGGGTAAATGCCATAACTAAATAAAATTGTAGAACATACTTCAATTAATTTTCACCATTACGGCAATATTGGTACCTACGCACTTCCTTCGAAACCGTTATGAAAATAAAAAGTATTTACCAATCTTTTAGTCAATATCTATGGAGCACATAATTTGTCATCCATTTCTGATTACCTAAATATCGCTTTGTGTTTGGATTTTATACGGTGAAATAATACCGTCACCAAATTACAAAATGAAATCGTGAGTTTTATTTATTCATCTTAGTGCGGTGTCCGTATTCCTCCCCGAGAACTAAAACAAGTATTGTTGTATTTGCATCCTCGGGGAGTTGAGCATAGATGCGCTGACCTTCGTTATGATGCACAACAAAGCATCAAATTGACATCTGCCACAATTTTCCCGACAAATCTGTTATTTTGTGATATTTTAAAGTTTTTCTACAATAATTTGGGCACGTTCTTTAGTAGGAGTCTCCGAACATAACATTTGTTTATATTGAAAATCTGTGGATGACTTACTTTGTAGACTGTGTTCTAGTCCAGATATTTTGATATCCAATGCAATTTATTGATAAATAATATTTTAGAACGGTGGGTTAGTCACATTTTTTACTTTAAATGCAACTTAATATATTTCTTTTAGCTACACTTCTTTAGTTGGAAGATAGTTAAAGTTAGCCAGCATTCAGTTAAAAATGAATGACCGGGACATCCCGAGCGTCCCTATCACAACCTTGGCAGGGGTAGCGAGTCTTACTGACTGTAAGTATGTCTGCTCTATAGTAATTTCATTAAACAGAAGCTAAAAATGTATTTGTTATTGTTGACCTAATTATGTGCTCCACAAGTATTTCTCATGAAGCTTGCTCAGAATATAGCATCTACCACTTAAATATTGATCATTTTAATCGAGGTGTATGATTTTCAGTACTACCAGTATTGCCGCTACCAACACCTCTGCCACAGACGTTGAATAATAAATCCCAATTATTCCATCCCAGAGTGGCGGAAGAAGCGGCTATTCTGTTGGCTACTCGTGATGAGACTCTGGTGTCCTTGTTAGTTCAATCTTTGATGCAGACTTCAGCGGATCACATGTTGGTTTTTGTTTTTTTCACTTCTTAATTGGACAATTTTATTTTGTTAACTTTATTACCATGTTTTTTCTCTTTTTTTAGAGAACTTAAGGATGAGAATGTTGGGATGGAACTTAACATGGTACAAAGGCAAAACATGCCCGAGCTTTTAAACGGTATACTGGAATTAAATCCGAATGTGTTTAATGGGCCACAAGCTAACAGATGGAATAATCACAGTTATACGCCAAAATTTAACGGGCTTTCTCCTTCTGGCAACTACGCACAGTACTCTCCGCAGAACTCTATGCAGAGTAGTCCTTCCCCTTCTCCTGGGACTCCGGTTCCTCTACCTGTACTCCCCATAGTTACTCCTGGCCCTGCCTATCCTCAGCCCACTCACCTCACCAGCAAGCCGTCCAACCCGCTCTCTTTCCAGACCTCCCCCCATGTTACCATGCCTTCGCCTCATGTCAATATGGCTTCTCCTCCCTCTCAAAGCAGATTTCTCCATCCCATGACATCCACACCCCAGAATCACATTGCGACGCATTGGGATTCAAATGATGCTTTGCTTGACTCAATGCCTCAACATTCCCAAACTGTGAGCAGAGCATCAGTAATTACCGAACAGAAAACATCGCATCATCTTCAGACATCACCCAATGTGCAGAATGGTGGATATTTTAATGCACCTATATCAGGCAACGATTCTTATAGTCAGCTTCCTCAGTCTATGAATATCATCAACATGAATCAAGAAAATGATCCTTTATCATTATCTCCGCAGCACCAACCCATACTCGAGCCCCAGCCAACTATTAATCTCCAAGACCAAGTTTTTAGGAGACAAGGTATGTTTTATTCTTTCCTATTTTTTTTTTCTCTGAATCAGGCTGCATGTAAAGTTTTAGATAATGTTGTTTCAGGACAATCTCCAGCACAAGCGAGTGTGGCTCCCTCACCCCTGCATCAAGAACCGATAGTTTCTCTGCCTGTACAGCGTGAAGCTTATGTTTCTCAGCCACCTCCAGTACCGATGGAAGTTCCCCAACAGAATCATGAAACTCCTGAACCTGCCAAACAAATACCTGCTGTTGTTCCCCGTCTTCCAATTGTAAAGTTAGATAGATTGAATTTGGAAGTGAGTGCATAAATTATTATAATAATATGTTTATTTACCATTTTATAATTAAAACAATATATATTTTTTTTTAAATAGAGATGCGAACATGGAATCCGTGTCACATTATAGATTTTTCTGATCATGTATTTATAGACATGAATTCATTAATATTGGTTCATAAATAGAGAAATGACACATTTTCTGTTTACTGCCAATTGTTCAATGTTTGCATGATGATTTTTTTTCCTTCCTTTTTTTAATTACAAAATTAAAATTTGTTATTCTCATAACCTATGGTTATTATTTTCTTACCAAGAATTAAAATTGTTGAGCGGGAAAAAATGTCTTTTTCCTAGGTCAGCAAAATGGTGATGTTTTATGTTAGTGCCATGTAAAGATAATGAGCTATAAATAAGATCTTAAAGTATTGATATCTTATAGTTTGTGTTGTATATTAAGAATGTGAGAATTTAAAATGGTTATTTTTAGGAGGTGCTAGCGAAAAAATATTTATCATCTTCCGAGAGCCGGCAAAAGCCCAGCATTCAAGCTGACCCTGATTCAGATGAAGCCCCCTTAAAACCAAAAGCGACTGTAAAAAATGAATTTGATAAAGCGAGAGAAAGAAGTTGGCAAGCAGTAAAACGGAGGCATGAAGAAGCTAACAAGAAAGAGGAGCAATCAGCTACCATAGGTAATGTTTCTTGGTTAATAAATATTGGTAGTCTAAATTACTATTGCCTATGTAGTGATTTATATAGTTTATATATTTTTTAATCTGTATGATGATTGTAAATCTTTGTTGGGTTGGATATCTTTTAAAGAGCAGGATTCATGCTTTTAATAATATTTTCGTAGATGGCAAAATTTTGTGATTTAATGTTTGATTTGACAGTTTTCTATCAGGGGATTCATGTCCGTGATCCGAAAAACTATATTTATAGTTCTGTATCCAACTAATTTTTAATAATACGATATATATAAAAATTGCAATAAAATAGTTAATTTAATGTTTTTTAATTAATTAAGTATTTCAAGCATAACCATGTACAGTAAAACCCCGTTAGTTCGAACCCCGATAATTCAAAATTTGCCATAATTTGACATTTTTAAAACTTGCAAGCCTCAAAATGTGAATTTCATAGTAGATTACATAATACCAACACATATCGTAATGCAAAAATATTGTTTTTAACAACAAATATGTTGAGTTTTGTGCAAAGTAAACAGCATTTGCGGGAAGTTTTCTGCTTAAACTTTATAAAAATGCAGCTGAAGCACGTTGTTTGCTTGAGGAGGCCTACATGCACCATCAAAAACTACCTGCGAAGATTGGTTTGAACACTTCAGAAGTGGCGATTTCGGCACTGAGCACAAGGTGCGCTCCAAAAGACCAAAAAAATTGAGGATGCTGATTTGCAAGCGTTATTAGATGAATATGATATGCAAACACATGATCTTGTGGAGCCATTAAACATGACTTCCAAACATTTAAATGTCATGGGAAATGTTCAAAAGGAAGGAAAATGGATAAGTTGACCGGGAGGTACATGGAAATTCGAAAAATTGCTTTTGAAATTTTACTTTTGAGGTATGAGAGAAAGAGTTTCCTGCATCCAAAGTTAGAAGTGAAAACATATTTTGAGAATCCCAAATGCAAAAAATCGTGGCTTTTACCTGTCAAGGTATCGACATTGACGGCATGGCCAAATCACTTTATGTATCGCCAAAGAGATGGAAAAAATGTGTAGCTATAGACGTACCACTATAACTAGGCGTGCGAGGGAGGACGTCGCTGTTGCGTAATAGAAGTTGTCAGGGTGTAAATTTATTACACAATACATAATGTACAGAATGTCCGGTGACCGGTGTCGTATTAAATACAGAAATTTGGTCAGGCAGCACTAAAGAAACCATGCAGTAATGGCGGCCGTTCTATCTGTCAAACTGTCAGACGGTAATATCGGTCCATTATTCGCTTTTCAGCTTCGCAAAACTTTAATACTTCATTGGCAATTGTTCTTGCACCATCCAGGACTGTTTAGGATGTTTTGGATATTCAATAATAATTCAGTGTATATTGGTAATCAAGATGACACAGCTCGCGCTCAAAGACGAGAATGAACTGAATGACAGGGCGAGCGGTTACCGCCGGATGCGGGCGGGGCGAGTTTTAGTTCAAAATTCGCCGCACACCAAGTTACATTGGGCAAGCAATAGTGATGGGTGATACTGTGAATAATTTTTTTTGTGTTTTTCTTAAAATTTACAATTTTTATTAATAAAAAAACCTGGATACTTAATTGCGCACCTAGTATATATAAATAATTCACATATTACTTTTATTTTGTATGCATTTTTATCCATATATTTAACATTTTGAAATGATTTTTCATTTGAGGTATTTTATTTATTTATAGTAAAACCAAAATTAAGGAAAGTGGAAAGGCGGCTTGTTCCTGTTATTGAAATGTTGTCAGTGGATGAACTTATGGAGACAAACACTTATCAACGATTTAATAGATTGATTGATGCTGTATTTGAAGTAACTGATGATGAAAATTTTATAAATGACATAGGTATGTGATTCTCGGGCAATTTAAAATATTTTAAAATAATCTGTATTAATATTTTCAATACTAGGCAACACAAATATGATTTATTTTTAAAATGTTTTTAATCCTGTCAATTAGTTGTCCATAATTTTTCAAAATAGCTTAATGTTTGAGGAATTATTTATAAATGAATTTCTTAAATTTTCTTATCCACCTTTTTTTTAACTGAATTCAGACGGGTGTGATATTCCGGAGGAATGGCTTCTGCCACGCTATCAGATACAGGAGCTATGTGCTGAAGCGGCCAAATTGAAAACACTGGGAGCAATGGAGGCATTTCCTGTAGACCGTTTAGTTCGCCTTCTAAACATTTTGGAAAAAAACATTCGAGCCGGGGAACGAATTTCTCCACTCGGAGACCCGGTGAGTTTCATAACATTTATAAGTGAGATCTTGAGTTGCCCAGGAGACCATTGCAAGCAAAATTAGCTTATATATATTTTTACAATAAAGTTTGCTAATCAATCCTGTGTTTACTATGAAAATATAGTGTATTTATTATAGACGTACTTCTATAACTAGGCGTGCGAGGGAGGGCGTCGCTGTCGCGTAACAGTAGTTGTCAGGGTGTAAATTTATTACACAATACATCATGTACAGAGTGTCCGGTGTCATATTAAATACAGAAATTTGGTTGGGCAGCACTAAAGAAACCATGCAGTAATGGCGGCCGTACTATCTGTCAAACTGTCAGACGGTAATATCGGTTCATTATTCGCTTTTTCAGCCTCGCAAAACTTAAGTACTTCATTGGCAATTGTTCTTGCACCATCCCGGACTATTTAGGATGTTTTGGACATAATAATTCAGTGTATATTGGTAATCAAGATGACACAGCTCGCGCTCAAAGACGAGAATGAACTGAATGACAGGGCGAGGGGTTACCGCCGGGTGTGGGCGGGGCGGGTTTTAGTTCAAAATTCGCCGCACGCCAAGTTACGTTGTGCAAGCAATACCGCAAGCTTAACCTTCCAGTGGTCGCACCCTTGCGCCGAACATAAGCAGTCGCACGCGGTATGTGATTCCGCAACTTTACGTGTCTGGTTTGAGAATACGAATGAATATTTCATAACATTGTATAGCATACAATGAAAATGAGTATTTTATCTGTATAAATACAGTATGAAAACTCGAATATTTGTTCATATGACACAAAACATTATAAATCAACATAATAATAAAACAAAATGAAATTTTCTTTTCTAGTTGTAATCATTAATAGACTTAATACAATAATCATAGAGATCAAACAACCTTATCATCAATGGTACCATGTTATAGGAACTCTAAAATCACATCTTTTTTTTTTTTACACATTTTCTTCATGACATTCTACGTTTTAACTTAATTCTGATAAAAAAGGAAAACAAAATCAAAAATTTCTAAAAATTATTTTAGGAGTTCAACGATAACCTACTCATCATCAGTATCCATGGTATCTACTAGAGACACACATTCTCGGCAAATAAGTCACATGTTCTAGATACATGTGTTTTTACATTTGAAGCAGCTGTATTTTGCCTTCCAGTTCTTTATCCTATCATAATAATTACAGCGATCTGTTACACAGAGAACTTGGTTCGAAGATGATGCTTCTTCAACATCTTCAGAAATGTTCAGGATTTCTTTGATCCTCAGTTTGATTGTTCGGAAGAAGTATATCTGTTCCTCAATTGTCATTCCATGAATGAATAAGTAATTTCTTTAATAAACTTTTGTCTTACAACTATTTTTTCATTATTGTGTTAAAAAATTACTTGTGCATTCACAGTTGCAATGATCACAGAATAAAATAAAACCATGGGCCACTTTTTGTGTTTCGCTGGGTGTTGTGTACGCTGCCAAGTTTGTCCACCACGTCGACTCCAGCATGCGAGATACTCGCCGTTTGAAGTCTACGTAATTCATTGTCTTCAAAAAACAGTGTAACATATAAATAAATATACATACAAGATATATTTTACGTAAAATAAAATAATTTTCTGAGTAAGACAAATAAAATGAAATATGCATCCAGGTTTCAGTTTCATTCCAAGGAATTTTCTGGCACACAACCAGTTGCGTGCGGAATCTGGAACAACTAATACTGAGAGGCACTACCTCACCCCCCCCCCCCACCCCCAGAGGATATCACGGAATCGCAATCGTCTGTTGTTCATAGTTTGCATAAAATTACAAAAATACGTTATCTGCGGACTCAGAGTCCGTGCGCGACCGCTGGAATGTTAAGTGTACACATCAAATTTGACCAATATCAATTCATAAATTGCAATAATAAAAAAATGCAAATCAATGGTTAAAATAGTTACCAAAGTAATTCACAGGTTAGAATAAAATAATAAACACTTTGTTGTCAGGGTGTTCGAAAATTTTCATAGATCTATGAAATAATCATTACTACTTTATTTAAATATATATAGTAAATTATATATTATTATATAAAATAATAATTTATATATAATTGTATAAATTATAAATATATAGTAAATTATTACTACTTTATTTTTAACATTTTTCTTTATGTTTACAGGATGACAGTGAAGATGTAAGACTGATGTGGATGGAAACCACTCTAGAAAGGGTGATGTCAGCAGCAGATGCGTGCCTTACCTCCTTATACATCATGACGGCACCCAATATGCCCAAGAGGGTGGTTCTGGAAGATGTTATCGACAGAATAATCATGTTCACTAAATATCAGCTCCATAATACCATTTATTGTTCGTTTGATCCAGTCTACAGTATACAGTCAACATCAAAAAAGAAAGGTATTATATGAATAGGCTAATCTATGTGTACATTAATCTGCATTTCATATTTCTATGTATGTCCTAACCGGTCGGGTGCCAGAGTGCAGATATGCGCGAAACTTTTGTACCCTCTATGTGCCGGAGCACAGATCTGCGCTCCCTAGACAAGTATGCGAATTCGGCCTATTTTACCTGCGTTTTTTTAGTTTTTAAAGCTTATAATTGACTAGCTGTCCTTACCCGGCGTTGCACGGGTTAAGGATTATATATAAGGAAAATAAATTTGTGAGGATAAACAAAGGTTCGATTCGAATGGTATAGATTTGCGTCGAAAATATATAAGCGGAGGGGAAGGGTTAAAAGAGTAGAGGGGAAATGTCGCATATGTTACCCGCCGAGTCCTAACGAATATGTTTCCAAATTTTGAGATCCGATTGGCCGAAAGATACAGATTTACCTAGAAAATATATCAGGGGAGGGCAAGGGTTAAAAGAATGGGGGGGAAATGTCGCATATATTACCTGCCGAGTCCTTAAGAATAAGTTTACAAATTTTGAGTCCTATCGGTCAAAAGGTACAGATTTGCATTGAAAATGTGTCAGGGGGATGGGATGGGGGTAAAAGAATAGGGGGGAAATGTCATATATTACTGGCCAAGTGCAAAAGAATAATTTTACAAATATTGAGTCCGATCAGTCAAATGGTACATTTAAAATATATCAGCGGAAGGGAAGGGTTGAAAGAATAGTGGGGAAATGTCGAATATGTTACCCGCCGGATCCTAAAGAATAAGTTTCCAAATTTTGAGTCCGATCGATCAAACGGTACAGATTTGCATTAAAAATATGTCAGGGGGAGGGGAAGAGGTTAAAGAATAGGAGGGAATTATCTCCTATGTTTCCCGCCAAGTCCTAAAGAATAAGTTTCCAAATTTTGAGTCCGATCGGTCGAACGGTACAGATTTGCATCGAAAATATGTCAAGGGGAGGGGAATGGGTATGAGAATAGGGAGGAAATGTTGCCTATGTTACCCGCCGTGCGCAAAATTTGAATCTAATCGGACAAACGGTGTGGATTTATATAGAGAACAGAGAGAAAGACAGACAGACATTGAGTTTTATAGGTACAGATTTGCCTCGTAAACCGGACAAAAAATCATTCCAAATGTCGTCTTCGAACCGCACATTAATTGTGTTATTTATCTATTAAATAAAGTATTATTTTTAAATAAAAAAGTGGTAAAATGAATTATTTTTATATTCTTTGATATTTTTAGAATAAAAATGTTGAAATACAATATCTTTAGTGTTATTGCTTCCATGGTTTTATTTGATAAACACGTGCGTACATTTCTAACAGTAAATTTCGTCACTTATTTTCATAATATGAATAAGTAATATTGAAATATAAGTAATTATTGAAATCTGTATATTGAGAAACTGCAACTTCTTAGCGATTACTGTATATTGAGAAACTGCAACTTCTTAGCGATTAAAAGTGTCTAAAATACAGCAGTCGTGAGCGAAATTACATTTGAAATTACATTACAAAAAAGGGCACATTCTGCATTACGTACGGCCGGCATCCGAGCGGTTAAACTTGTCTCTCTGTAGTCAAAGACTGCTGCCTGTCACTCTTTGAAATTTGGGAAAAAAATGCAACATCTTGGCTTCAGCAGTTTTTTGGCAGTAATTTTTGCGATCAATTATGAAATTCACCAAAATCGTAAAACTCATGAAAAATGTAATTTCTGGAAAAATTCTGGGAAAAACATGTGTATGTTTTGCACATTTCAATAAATCATTTTAAAAACACAATATTTATTATGCTAATACAAAGATCCCGACATTTCTACTACTTGCGAAAAATTTAAATATTGTTTTAAATTTTCTCAAATTTCACAAAAATAAGTACTTTATATGAGTTGTTGGTATTTATAAGAAAGGGTCAGTTTTTTAATAAAATAGTGTTTGATATTAATGGACAGTCAATCAATATATTAATTACGCTAACCAATGTTGTTTGTTTCTGTCTCCGTACGATGATTTCTATTTGTATACAATAATTTTGCCACATTGCCTATCGGGTCCTGTGGCGCGACGGATAACGCGTGTGACTACGTAAATTTGCGAGATACAATTGGCCGCGAAGCAGCCACAATAGCAAAAATGGAAATTTGCCAAATACATTTGGCCGCAAAGTGGCTGACGTAGGCATAGGTAAACAATTGTGTTTGCTGCACAGCAAATACAATTGGCCGCGCAGCGGCCACCGTTGGCCGCGGGGCGGCCATCATTGACCACGAAGCGGCCACAATAGCCGCTCGCATGGCCTAGCAGTAAGCAATCGGCGAGAGCCGATTGCCTTCCTGCTAGTATTAATTTAATCAGTATTAATCTAATTGGTAAAATACAGAATCTTAAAAATATCAATAAAAATAACACATTTCAGAAAGAGAGGGAGAATAATCAATTATATATATAAATTGGAATTTACGCTAGAAAGAAAGATTGTGTGCTATTCCACGTAGGTAATCTGAAGCCATGTATTTACTAGGGGACACATCGCGAAACATTCCGCGCGGCATGTCGCATCAACATCTACGCTCATGTTTCAGGGACAATGATGCGGTCATTTGATGTGTACACACCGGGACTCACATATCACTTGTCGTGGAAATGCTGCGTATCTATTTATTTTAACGAGTTTATCGAAACGTAAGAGGAGAAAAAGGTGGTGGCTGCGAAATTATTTACTGCAAAGAGATAGAAGAATGGATATTCTATGCGATCTTCAAATGTCTGACGGATCTTTTGTCAATTTCACTCGAATGACAACAACTGTTTTTGACAATTTATTTCAAATAATCAGGCCTTCCATAGCCAAGCAAGACAATATTAAGGAACGCTGTTGGCCCTCACATCATTTTATTTTTATATTAACGGTTTGAAGTGTCCCACAAAATTGTACGGCTTTGGTAAAGCTATTACTATTAGAATATTTCTTTCTTGGAGTTTCTGGTGGATGACCGGCTAACATTTGAATGTAGCAAACTTGTAATGCTTGTTCTCTTTGAAGAAATCAAATAAATTTACAAATTGTGGGGCGGTAAATTCCGACATGGGACTGGAAACTTCTTCTACATCATTATTTGTTCTTGATAATTCATATTCGCATCGTTGATACATATTCCACATATTGATGACATAAGTTACATGCCGTCATCCATGACGTTGTGGTCTATCAATGTAATAATCTTTGAAATAATCTGCGACTGATGAGCTTTCTCGAGGTAGAAAATCACAACGTCATCTGTCGGAACAAACGCAAGAGCCGGTAGTCGATTGTTCTTCTCTCGGCCGGAATCATTCAGAAGGAAATTTTGGCCATCATGTGTAACTTTGTAATGATCTGGAATATCGATAACACTTATATTCAATGAAACAGGTAATGGACTATTAATAACTTGACGATGACATCTGACATTGCACCGTAGATGATGGTCTGTTGGAAGTTTGGCCTTTGCATCCTCACTTATCGATAAAACGGATCAAGTAATAATTTGTTAAGTAATATCTGTATTACCTTTATATGTGGCGGGGTTTATTTGTATAAGGGGGGTTTTGACGGGGGGTTATTGTCCAGGCTGTATATGTCCAGGGGGAATTTGTCCTTGATACGAATAGGAGGGATTGAGAACCCTCCCTATCGACGGTAGTCACCGCTTCGCGGTTCAACTTTCGAAGTATCACTATACATAAATTTTGGTCATGTGGAAAGAAACAGGTGAATGATGGAAACACATATGGATTTCTAGACAACATTTATTTTTTACTGTGCAAAATTTATGATATCTTAGAATCTACGGACACACAAAACTAAATCAGTAAAAGAAAATAGAACAGAAGAAATAGCCTATGGTACCATTGCATACATAAAATTTTTTATATATCTAGGGGCACTATCAATATACAAAAAAAAAAATCTTATTACTATTACCTTGGGGTCTTCTGTCTTCTCTCCGTCGTCAAAATGGTGCGATGATGGCCATGTCAACAAATTAATATAGACTGTATCATCCTGATACTGAATTATCAGATAGTTTAAATTTTTCTTGAATGGCTATTTGTTGGATATAGTGCCTCTTTTAAAACCACATTAATAATCCAGAAGATGTTATAAAATCACTCTGCAACTTTAATTCTTCATAAAAATATTTTGCTATGGCTGCACAAATAGAATAATAACTGGCACCCTTGACAGTTGTCCTCAAGCAAAGATGCCATCATAAATTACACATTCTATTGCAAAAAAGTAATTTTGACAACTGGATGCAACTAACCCTCACAAAGCACTAAAACAAACTAAATAATAAAAATAGAAGAAATGTTAAAGGACAGCTGACAACTGAACACATGTTTGTCTCTAAACTTTACTCTCTCTACTCTAAACATGTCGTTATGAACACTGAAACATTTTTATTTAAAAAAATATTTTTTAATGACTAGAAATTCATCCCATTTAATCCGTATGCCAGATAATCGGGAATCTGCTGTATTTGTACAATTTATAGAATATGTGTGTGATTTATCTAAATGTTTTCATTTTACTCAGGCGATCAACGCAAGAAGCGGTCAGGCCACGGTGGCAGCACACTGAATAAAGAGAAAGGGATCCATGAGCTATATAGTCGGCAACATGAGACTGTAGCTCTTCTGGCCGAGCTATTGGCGGGGGCTGCACTGACTGACACCACTGTGCTGCACGCTAGCTCCATGGGAGTGTCTCCTTTCTTCGTGGAGAATGTGAGCGAGCTGCAGCTGTCTGCCCTCAAACTTGTTACCACGGTGTGTATATTATGGCTTTTGCCTAATTATATCCCAATATTAACAAAAAATTTGCAAACACTCTTCAGTGACATGATTATATCAGACTAAACACAGGATTTGTGTTATTTTTTTACTAATTACATATATTTTTTGTATTTGGCCGGACATTCACTGCAAATGAATATTTCAGTATTTTTTCGAAAATGTGAGTTTTTATTATTCATTTATATCAGAATGTATATGCGACTACAATTTTTTTAGGACGATTTATACCATGTGGATAATTTAAATAGAATCTTTGTTCTAATATAAAAGTAATAAACTGAAATATAAGGATTATTTAACAGACCATAAAGTTTGTTTCTTAATATCTTAGAAATCACCCATAGTTATTGAATATTTATGTATATGCAGAACCTGTTTTCTTATCAGTGTAAACAAATTTTTTGGTCGCGGCCTGTCAATTAATGCATATATTTTCTTAAATATCGTAAATAATGTTCAATTTATTACTTTTATATAAGAACAAAGTTTCTATCTAAGATATTGTCCTAAAAAAATTGTAGTTTAGCAATATACATTCTGGTCTGGCAATATACATTCTAGTCAAATGGTGTAGATTTGTATCGAGAACAGACAGACAGAAAGACATTCAGTTTTATAGGTATAGACTAGCTGTTCGTTCCCGGTGTTGCACGTGTTAAGGCGAGACAGCCGATTCACAAACATGCGTATCTGTCAAATTACATTGATAGATCATGTGCTTTCAAACCGTGCGCGACATGTCATCTGAGCGCAAATCGAATAAAAATTACACATTCGTTACATATTTATGGTACATGCGTTGCTAAAACAGTAAGGTTTTGATAGAAAGAGATGGTTATATATTCTTCACTTTCGTCGGTGTCAGGCATCCCCGCAGAAGTACCTCATCTATCAAAATATTTACTTATTTAACTTTAGACAAATGATCTTATATTATTTGTCGACTTATTATTTTCCGTAAATAATTTAAGAATCATAGTAATAATTCTGAACTCCTTTTTAAATCAATGCATATCGTAATATGACAATAACAAAACAATTACCTGGTCCCACGAATGTACTGCGTATATCAAAATGTATTATTTTATCTATCAACAAATTCACATATTTTATTTACGTCCAATTATTACTTATTGTATAGAATTTAAACAACATATTAATAATTCTGAAATTCTTTTGAAATCGTAATGTATACTGTAATTTAAATGAAAATAATTACATGATAGACACCAACGCGCATGCGGTACGGCGCGTACTGTGTGTATTTTGATTGTCTATGAGAATCTGGAATTGTTCTTGAAACTGGGCTATAACGAAACTGACATTGTGACACATGTTCAAAGTGTAAAAAGAATGAAACCATTCGAAAATCCATATAAAACCTTAATATATGGGAGATATCAATTGCTTTTGAGCATATTATATAATAATAATTCATATAAATTTCAAATTTGGCGTAGAAGTACGATTAATTGTGAAATAAATGACGAGGAATATTCGGCTACATGAACACGACTGACCTCTGCCGTGGCCAGACGGCATCTAATGCTTATTCTGACGTATGATGATGTCGTTTTTCATACTTTAGAATTTTTATTTTAAAATAATAATTAACGTGTTTTTAATAAAAATATAGCTTTTTAATAGTGAATGAAGACTCAAAGTGCGAATATAGTACAATATATCGTTTAAAATCATTTTTTTATATGAATAAACAACATTTGAAAATGACCAAAAATCGTAATAATTTCTAGGATGTTTGAAACATTATACCTTTTTTAATATTGAATATTTCTTAATTTCCTACGTACGGATTCTAGATAATTAAGTAAACTTTATACGTATAAAAAAAATATTATGCTTACATAGAAATTTTAAACGAATCACTGTACACCCGGAAACATTAAAAAGGTTTTTTTTGCCACGGCCTGTGGATTAATGCCTATATTTTTCTTAATTATTGTAAATAATGTTTACTTTATTACTCTTATATAAGAACAAAGGTTCTATGTAAGTTATCGCCCTAAAAAATTGCAATCCATCATATACATTCTGATATAAATGAATAATAAAAACCCACATTTTCGTAAAAAAAAGGCGAAATATGCATTTCAGTTTCAGTGCCGATAAATCGGCGTTTATTAGCTCAATAACTTTTATAACAGCTTGCATCAAAACATAATTAATGTTAAGAATATTTACATAGTTTATGAATAAGATAGCAACAAATATAATAAGACAACAACAAATAGTTTATGAATAAGATAGCAACAAATACAATATACAAATATAATATAATATATACAGTGAATGTACCACCTTAAGGGGATCGTCCGGCAGAGTGAGCAAATTTCACAATTTTTTTCTCATACTCTTGCGTTTTTTACAGGGTTCGAGGATATATATCACGATATTTATGGCTCGATTTTTATTTTTGATATATATCCAAGAAAACTTTCTGCAAATGTTAATAGATGGTGCTAGTTGTATTTTAAAAAATGCTACAGGTTGTTTTTTTAATATCTGTGGTCGTTACTGGATGGCGCTAGTTGTATTTTAAAAAGTGCTATGGTTATTTTTTAGTTTCATATAATCCGTTTTTTATTTCACAAAAAAAGAAACACACACACATACATTAGAAAGAGCAACTTTTATAACTTATATATGTTACAGCGAATTTGCATTTTTAGTGAGACTATACTTTCACTAGTAGAAATGTACTTTTCCCGGTCGGGCAGAGTGTGGGCAGTGAAAACATGTAAATCAACAAATTCTCAGATTCACTACACATTATCCGTGAAAAAATATTTTGTTCACGAATGCGCGCATTACTCAAAGCATAGACAACATATCGGTGAAACCATCAATTTGTACGCGTAATTCTTAAAGCATAGAAAGTATAAAGCCGGCACTTCACGAGGCGATTTTTATTCATTTTGCAGTCCTATTTTAATTCCTAAATTAATTTTTAATTCCTAAATTTTATATATTTCAAATTTTAATTCCTAAATTAAAATAGGACACCGCAAAACGAATACGAATCGCGAAATAAGGTGTCGGCTGAAAAATCGCGCACTCGGGTTTTTTAGATATCTGACGACTGCGGGAACAAAAAAATCTTTTTTTTTCGAAAAATAAAATTATATTTATTGCTGAAAATGAAAAATAGATCTCACAATAAAAGATATTAAATTTGAGGACAATATTTATCAGGCATCTGACAATTATAGAACATATGAGCCAGGATGCATATTTGTAGTATTATGGAATTTGGTTTCGTTTAGATAAACATTACTTAGGTACTATTCGGTGATTATCCCGGGCAGGATTTTCACGGATAAAAAAATCTTTTTGGCATTAGGTATGAGTAAGCATTTACAATATCAAGAATCCAAATACCTTGAACATTTTTTTTCAAATATAATACCAAAAATATATCTGGCCTGCAAAAATCCTGTCCTGAATAATCAACGTCCGCAACAAAACCCGTATAGAATAATCAGTGTCTGCAAAATTCATTAACTTGTTGAGGGCCTAAAAATTCCAAAGCAACATATAGGCAAGGGCCGTAAATTTTCGGAATTTTTTGTGATTTTTCTTTTTACGAAAAAACCATGAAAACATGCGTAAATTAAAAAAAAAACACACACATTCATATTATTTTATCGTAAGTGTCGAAATGCAATGATTTTTTTATCAAAAAATTTAAAAAAATAATCTTTTTTTGAATTCCGATAATGTTGCCAACCCGACATTTTCCGAAAAATAATAATTAAACCATTTGCCGAAAATTAATATTTACTACATACACTACTATTATTATTTGATATCCTACCTAAAAATTTTCTTCTGTGTGGTATATTTTGTCGCACGGCACGGCACACAACGGAACATCACACTCAAAACACATATAACATGTTTCCTTCCGTTGCTTTCGTGCCGCGCACACAAAACACTACGCCATTGTTTCACTTTAAATTTTGAAGCATATGATCCACATTTAACACACACATTTCTCAAATAAACGCAACATAAATAATGTATTTTTGTTAATAAATCACTGTTTGTATCAAATTGCACCATAAACCAAGAAATATCGCGAATATATGTATATATTATCCGCGCGTAGATCCGTGTTCCAACTGTGATTGCTGGGCGCGAACTGAAGAAATAAAAAACCATTCCTATCGACATAGCAACGGAATCACGTGATTTTTGCATGTACCATACACGTGAACGTCTTTCGCGCGCTGGGCACATGACGACGGAATAGATCGACACGGCGACAGACACGTGATTTTTGCATGTACCACGCATGTGTCTTTCGCGTACTAAGGACGTGACGACGACGGAATATTATTTCATTATATAATTTTCGATCGTACAACATGAGTTTAGGGCGACATCTATAACTTTTCTATACGATTTTGACGACCGAAAAACTTCTACTTTGAGTGTTGATTTAAGCTATAATCGGTCATGTTTTTGAGTCGAAAATGGAACGACAGGTCACTACAGGATTTCTCTATTGGGAAAAAATTACGTTTTTCAAATTCGATACGCGGCCGTCGATAAATAATTTATTTTGTGCCTGTCGGATATATCCGACGCGGCCCCTGGGGACAGTCGCGCTCCGTCGGATATATGCGACGCGGCCCCAGGCTCATTAAAATTCTGTTCACGAAACTCGCATCGCTTGATTGAAGTTATGTACTTAGTTCAATTTCAATCTGGATCTAAACCAAAAATATCCTATATCTGTCTTATTATCAAATGATATCGTTTTGGTTGTGCGTAGTGTTGCCAACTCAGATTTTGTAAAAGGCATAGACCACATTAGAAAATCACGTAGAAATAGTAAATTTTGCTTGTAAAAAGTTCATAGATCTACGTCCTTATTTTCTAAGTGAAATGAAGAGGTTAGGGTAAGTAAAACTGAATAAAACAAGTGTTTTGTTGTTATTTTTTTTCATTATTAGTTTCAGGTAAATTAATGAAATTTATACATATATTTATTAAAATATTTAATGCGTTCCTGTGAAGGCTCGCGGTTTCTTTTTAAGCCACTTTTCGTGTAAAGTAAGCCTATTACAGTTTCAGTACAAAGTCTTTTCATAAGAAACAGACGCTCGACGTTTGCACTGCTACGTGACAATGGAAATATTTGCGACGAATCGCTCTTTATTTTAGTCACATGAAGCCAAAAATCATCTGGTTTAATTATCTGTTCCTCTTGAAATGGGAGACTTGTATTTCTAAGAACTCGCCATTCGCGGTCTAGCTTCGTCCGGTTTGTTGGACATAATCTTGAAAGTAAAGATAGTTAAATGAAAATTAAGTAAAGTGTAGCAGACTCAACTCATTAACCCTTTGAACGCGTCCGTATCAACAGTTGATACGGCTATGAATACGTTTTTGTGCGCGGCCGTATCAACTGTTGATACGCCGACTTTGATCGCCGATCAAGTAGAGCGCCTAACTCATACAATATTTTAACATATACTGGATGAATCCCAATACTTTCATGGTGCTGGCATCTACAGACATTTCTTAAAAATAAAATCATATTTCGTAATAAACATCGATTATCTGTCACATATGCCGAACCTGTAAATCTGTAGTGTTTCAAAAACTGGCCGCGGGATGGCGCGCACACGAAAATCGTTCGACGGGACGAATACGCATGCGTCTAGCTACAAAATCAGTTGGACAAGCGCCGATCCCATATTTGTTCGTCGCGGCTGTCGAATTACGAAAAACTTTTGAAATTTTGGTGATTTTATTCAGATATTTTTTTTATTTATCCCTCGAGTTGCGCCTTACATGGTAATGTGTGTTACAAGTGTTAGTTTGTGACTATAGTTTTTGTATTTTGACGATTAATTTTTTAAAATTTCATTCTTATATGACCGTTTTTCTTTCAAATTGTTTAGAAGTGCGTGTTATATATTTTTAATCAAAATTTAATAATAATATAATTAATAATACAATAATTAAAAATAAGCAAAATATTATTTTTGAATTTTAATCCTACAATTTAATCAATATGGCCCACTTTTTAAATGATGATGAGATAGAAATTATGTTGGATTCCGATTTTGAAATGTCTGAAGAAGACTACGATCCGTCGGAAATGTCTGACATTGAATATCAGGCCGACGGATCTACAAGTGAAAAAATATTGCGTTCCTGGGTATCTGGACCTCACATTCCGATAGTACATGAATTTGACGATTTTCAATCGGGTGTTTGTTCTGCACAATTAAATGAAGATTCTACAGAGAGAGATTTTTTCGAATTCTTTTTGAGTTTCTCGATAATGGAAGAAATAGTAAAAGAAACCAATAAGTACTACCGTTTTCTTCAAAATACAAAAGAGTTTGGCCCAAAGTCTCGAAGTCACAAATGGAAAGACACGAATGTTCCAGAAATGTATTTATTTTTTGCAATAACAATGCTGATGACCAGAAATGTACATGTGACTATTGAAGAGTATTGGAGTACGAATCTTTTTCTGAGTTCACCAGTATTCGGACTGATCATGCCTAGAGACCGATATCAGTTATTATTGGAATATTTACATTTCTGTGACTCGAATTCACCTTCTACAGATCCTCTCTATAAAATTCGCTTACTTTTGGAATACACCCGAAAAACATTCAAAAACTCAGTGATACCTTACGAAAATTTATGTATAGACGAAAGTATAATTGTATTTAAAGGTAGGCTAATTTTTAAGCAATTTATTCCCTCAAAACGACATCGATTCGGAATCAAAATGTTTGTGTTATGTGATGTAAAAACTGGATATATTTTAGATTTTATTATATATTGTGGAAAAGGGACTGACTATACTGATGATCATAACTTGGGAATAACCGGCGCCGTTGTGACCACACTTTTAAAAGACTATTTTGGCAAAGGTCACAATTTGTATTGTGACAATTGGTATACTAGCCCAAAGTTATTCGAATTTTTACACGCAGAAAAAACAAATGCTTGTGGAACAGTAAAAATAAACCGTAAGGGAATGCCAAAATTCAAAAAATTAAAAAAAGGTGAATTTGAGTCGAAGAACCTCGGTCCTCTCTTAGCATTAAAATGGCGTGATAAGAGGGATGTTCACATGCTTACTACTTTGCATGATGAATCCTTTAAAGAGACCGGAAAAATTCATTATAAGACCAAACAACCTATTCAAAAACCATCCGCTATTATAGACTACAATAAATCAATGGGAGCTGTTGACAAAACGGACATGATGGTTAGTAGTTTATCCTGCATGAGAAAGACTACTAAATGGTACAAGAAAGTCGCATTCCATATAATAGATCTATTTTTATTAAATTCACATTCCGTATATACCCAAGTAACCGGAATAAAAAAACCCTTAGCTGATTTTCAACTGGCAGTCATCATTCAACTTGTTGAGAAATATAAACCCGAGATTTATCAAACATCACAACCTGCAACGTCATCATCAGTCCACAGCAATCCGTTTCGGATATTACCTAAGTTTGTTACAAAGCATATGGCAGAATTAATTCCTCCAACTGACAAATTAAAAAATCCCCGAAGACGATGTCGAATATGCCGATTACAAAATAAAAGAATGCAGCTCACGAGATACTTATGTAAGGAATGCGACGTATCTTTGTGTTTACAACCGTGTTTTAAAATATATCACAGCTCCAAAAAAATATGACTCCAGATACTGAAATTTATTAGCGTGTAAAAACAATATTATCATTGAGACAGTTAAATGTGTGGTGTGAGTGTCTTTCCCATAAACCATCCATTTGTTTACGTTCACAAGTGATTCTTCTGTCCACTTGTGCTTATCAACGCAGTGGTCTAAACACACATCGGGCGGGAATGGCGCGCGACGACAAGTAGGCGAGGTATGTTTTTTTTGTATGGAGTTTTTGTTTATTCATTTATAAACATCCTTTGAGTTTTTATTATTGTGTTATTAGGTTTCAAATATAACAACATAACCTCTTATCTTTATCTTCGGTGATAAATTGCGCGTAAGTGGACTATTTCGATGATTTAATGAATATTTGAGTATTCAGAAAAACGTGCCGCATGTGGGTACGGGAAACTCAGGGCTGGGAATAGCGTTCAAAAGGTTTAAAATATTTGAAGTTAAGGATATAAATATTACTTGGAAACATTTGCCCCAAATGAACTATAAATGGTACAGAACGTTTAGTATTTGGGTCCATCAATGTCTCAGGGTTTATAAATCTTAAGTTCTTCAGCCTTTGTCTCTGCTCATCTTCAAAGGGGAAGCGAAATATTTTGTCTGTTTCCAACAAGTGTGAATATTTTTGTTCATAATGCAGCTTTATTTTTTTAGTGGGAGTAACATTCCGCTCTTCAGCACTGTTACTGCTTATCTCCATAATTGGTTCAATTAAATTGCAGAAAGCAGAAAGCTGAACAATATCGGAAGATAGAAATCAAAACCACTCATTATTATTTTTAGGTTAAGTTTACAAATTAGATTACACTTTGGTTATGTAAGTTTCTCCCTTCGAGATGAGACATTTCGTTTTATATAGTCACAGCTCTATGGAATAAATGACGCGAGTGTTGTGTTGGCGAAGCGAGTCTGCGGTAGTATGAAAGAAACAGAACATTTATTAGCTTTTTTTCACAAATGAAAAGGAAATTATACCCATTCAGCCTTATGAGCTGTTATTTTGTAAAATTGTACAATTTGTAATTTTGTTAATTCATACAAAATACGTAGATTCTGGGACTGAAGATCGTAGGATTGCAGGAAAAGCTTAAAGTACGTAGATCTAGTAAAAATACATAGAGTTGGCGACGCTGGTTGTGCGTACGTATATAACATTCTTAAATTCATAAAACAATAATTGCGAAGTGAAGTGCCGGCTTTATACTTTTCATGCGTGCGTTCGCGTGCAAAATATTTGCCATATATTGTCTATGCTTCAAGAAGTGCGTGCGATCGTGAACAATCTGCCCAATTTGGCCCTCAACAAGTTAAATGACAGTTCGGAATCAAATTCACTGGAATTGTATTAGTTAAAATATTTTATTCATTTCTATTGGTGAAATTCTGCTTGGATATTATAAGAATGACCTTGTATATAATTTCTCTAAAATGCCAGTGAATGATGGACTCACTGGAAAAACAGATTCACTGTAACATATTTAATAATTGCATATATAAGCTTTTTTCAGTATGCAATTCATTTATTTAATAAATAATAATTCACGTACAAAATAAAAAAATAAATTTCCTAAAGGGCGATAACTTATATAGAACTTTTGAGTTTGTATCAATCGACGTGTGCAAAAAAGGAGAAAAATTTTGTTATAAAAATCAGATTTTTTCGAACCCTGGTAATCACATTTTAGTAAGGAAATACATATATCACTTTAAAATTTATTCTTCGGGTTACATATATTTTAAATGCGGATATCTTGTTAAAATTACTCAAACTGATTTATATAATTAATTAATAAATTACCAAACCTATATTTTAAAAATGAAGAAAATTGCTCCACTTTCTGGGCCTTTTATTACTGAATGGCCTCGTGAGATGTCTTTTTTTATAGAATGAGACAGCAATAATATATTATCTCTTTCTATCAAAACTTTTCACTCTAGCAATTATCACGGCATATACGACGAACTCTCATGTTACTTGATATGACATAACAGATTATCTGTTACACTTGGCTTGAAAAAGCACAATCAAATTATGGAATATCTCAAAATTTCAAACTTGTAAAGTGAATTTTCAACCTTAATCACAGTTGAATCTTATTTTTGGTTGATTGGTAAGTTTGGTAAAAAATAAGGTTTAAACACTGTTTATTGGAAAAAACCATATCTCAGCGCCATTTTCGTATCCTTCGAAAAAGACACTTGTATTATGAAAGGCTGAAAAACACTTGTTGATGGTAGCAAATACATGCTTCTTTGACAACAATTTCTTCTTACCAAATCAAATTTATGTTTTGGAATAAGAAAAAGTCACATGGGACTATGTCTAGAGAATAGAGCGAATAGAAAAATAAATTCAAAATCTAATTCGTGCAAATTTGCCATTGCTTCGTCCATTTGTGGTTGGTGCTTTGTCTTGGTGAACAACCTTTTTCGTGCGCTGATCATTCATTTTTTGTTTTTTTTTTGTTTCGGCTTTTCTTTCAAACGGTACAATAATATGGCACAATAGTTTATATGTGGAAAGTATGTAAATTACATCGCTGGTAATTTTAGTATCAAATTGTGAGAAACTGAAACAGGACTAGCCAATTTTGACATAAATTGTAGGAAAATTAATTTTGATTTCCACTGTAATTGATTTTCTTTGATAAATTCACTCATATTCTTATACCTTCCTTTCCTGTTCGATTCCCAGTGTAGTCACAATACACCTATGTCATTTTTTTTTCCACAACAGGCTTGAGCAAATTACATAGTTTAATTGTGATCTCACTGGGAATCAAACCCGGAACCCTAGGTGTGAGAAGCCTGTGTCATAGTTACGAGGGTGGCCCATTTTTTCTAGGATTTGTCTTTTTAAAATGTGTTTCACTACAGTAATTGGACCTCTATAATCATGTAATGAACACTACAGTAATGGCCTATTGTAGCATTGTAAAACATTAATACGGTAGAACCTCACTAATTCAAAATTCACGGAACCCAAAAAAAAAAAATTTTTGAATTATGCGGAAACCTGTTAATTGGAAAACCAAGCTACAAAAAAATTTTAAATCTTGAGGCGATTGCGAAATTTGAAAATAATCATAAAACTCATAAAAAAAGTTACGTTCATGAAGAATGTACATTTTTTATATGTTTTAAGAAATCATTTCGAAAACACAATATTTATTATGCTAATTCAAAAATTGCACTATTTCTACTACTGACGTACCCGATATTTACGTAAAAAATCAAATAATTTTTTTCCAATAAGTAATCAAAAATTTAGAGTTACATATATATCTTTGAATTTATAGAAGGATTCCTCAATTTTAACTTTTGATTTTGTTTTTTTTTCACTTCACTTAGCTTATTATTTCACATATTTAGTGAGTACTAACTTAAGGGGAATTGAAAATTCCCATTTCAATATGGTACCACAAAATACACAAAGGATACTTTAAACAAGTGCGCATGATCAAAAAGCTGCACGCATTGTTAGTTTTTATAACCTGTTAACAAAAATCAAATTATATAACTTTAAATTACATGGCGCAAGGGCCTAAAAATTATTTCAAATTACAAATTACCGGGATTTTCGAATGGGTTTGAAATTTGCGTCCCGTGTGTTTAAAATTTGTGAATTATCAGGGTTCGAATTAACAGGGTTTTATTGTATACTATAACGTGAAAAACTATTTAAAAAAAAATATATGATGTGCAAATATCTTATTTTCCAGATTTTCACAAAGTATGAACAGCACCGACGGTTACTTTTGGATGATATATTAGCATCCATAGCACGGATCCCGAGCACTAAAAGAAATCTTCGTTCATATCGATTGAATTCAGAGCAACACATACAGATGTTGACAGCCCTCGTTCTGCAACTCATTCAGTGTGTAGTGGTGCTCCCTGAAAATCTGGACAAGTCTGATAAGGATAAAGTGGAGGGAAATGAAGATAGCTCCATCAGCAAGATGAGTCAAGTATGATTTTTGATTGTCACATCTAATTGCATATCACAAATAAAATTATTTAAAAATTACAATATATAGTGTAATATACCTAAACATATATTAATAACTAAAGAAATATAAAATTCCTAAATTATATTTTTCAAGGGACCGAAATATAAAAATGGTGAATATTGCTATTTGGGAATGAAGCTTTTTGATTTGCCAAAATCATTACCTTTTAGCATTTAAAAAAGAATAATTTTGTATTAAAATATATTTCTATAATAATCATTAACTATAATAATTATTGATTAACAATATTAAACACGGGGGAATCTTAAAATTCACAATGTGTGTATTGCTAAAAGTAAATAACAAATATGACGGGAAAACCAACATAAAAAATGTGAAAATTTCTAAAACAAAATCATTGTCAATACCATGTGCAAAATAACAAACAACTTAAAATAACAAAATATTGAACAGTAATCTTCAAAATAAGCTTTTGAAGATGAAAGTAACAAAAACTTTGTTTAAAAAATGTCTTTAAAATGATAAAGGATTATGTTAGATAATGTAATGATAAATGTTTGGATTTTAAAAGACTGAAAAAGGAAAATGTGTAAAACCCATCATTTGAAGAATGGCTGAAATGTACTACATGCACATATATCGGTTATGATTTTATTGATAAATCCTGAATCTTTTGATTTTTCTTCGTTTTAAGAATAAAATACATGTAGCACGAGACAGTCCTCATTTTGGAAACTCAATAAATGCTGTCAATCAATTGCTGTTGGAGTACCAAAATTGTGTACTTTGTGCAAGTGTCGTTTTCTTGGAATTATAATTTATAGACATTCCATAAATTAAGGCAGAATTCAAGAAATTGACTATCTTCAAGATTTTTAGTAATTTCATCCTGTTTGGAGCTATATGTCATCATTGCTATGAAGTAATCTGGTTTACCATTTTTATGGACAATCATCATGGCACCTTGGTAATTCTTTACCATATTTTTTAGGTTTTTGGATGGAGCGCATTTTATTACATACCATTTTTCGTCATGACTTATCGAATTACCTAATATTTTAGCTTTATAAGAAAAAGGTCTTGGTTGTACAGCATGCAATTTGTAAATTTCTTTGCCGTTGTTGAGCATAACAATTTATTTCCATTTGGCATTCTCTTGCAGCGATGTTAACTTTTCATTGTCTCTCAAATTAGTTCTTAAGTTTTCGGTGTGTCTCATTTTGTGTTTGCTGTTTTTCATTGGTCATCTGGCTCTTCGATCTTGGCAAGACTCAAGTACAGATTACGTTTGCTCATCCGTACTTTACCATTCTGTTCTTCTTCCCTTGCCAATTTATCCATTTCAGGTATCATATGACAAGGGAGTTCTTTGAGTTAGTTTACACTATTCAGATCATTTGAAACTTTCAGTATTATGAATCTGAATTCCATTAAATTCTTTTTAAATAGTTATAAATTGTAAACCCGCTGCAGCTAATATTTACTTATTACTGAGAAAATTTGATATTTAAAATTCAAAAATTTGTCAATGAAATTGTATTGGGCTTCAGGTCGTCAGAATTATATAACATACATGATGTGTTCATTTTAGGTTGACAAAGATTTGCTAATTTACGCCAAGTATGATTCTGCAGTCAGTATTGGTGGAACGTTTCTTACGTCTTTTTTGAACAAATGCCGCAGTCGATCAGAGGAGATAGATTTCAGACCATTGTTTGAAAATTTTGTTCACGATCTACTATCAACCGTAAATAAACCAGAATGGCCAGCCACAGAATTGCTACTCAGTCTTTTGGGAACCATGCTGGTAAGTATTGTTTATGTGTATTACTAGCTGTTCATACCCAGTGTTGCACGGGCTAAGGATTAAGTTATAAATAAGTGTGGAGGGGAAACGAGGTACCATTGTTTTGCAAAGCCTCTAAGAAAAACAATGTTTCTATTTAATCTGGGCTGGATGATTCCAGGGGAAATTTGGCCCATATTTTGCGTTGAGTCCTAAAGAAAATATATCCAAAATTTGGGTGTCAAATGGTACAGATTTCCATGGAAAATATATCAAGGGGTGGGGGAGGGGTAAAAGGGGAGGAGGGAAATGTCAGTTTGAAAAACAATTCGGTCAAACGGTATAGATGTGTACAGAAAATATATTGTTGAGACGAGGTGGAATATAGGGGGAGGGAAGACTGTGGCCCATTTTTTCCACCTTGTCCTAAAAAATAAGTATGCAAAATTTAGGTCAGATCTGTCAAACAGTATAGATTTGCTTAGTAAATCTGTTGAGGGGCGGGGGTGGGGTAAAGGGGGAGGTAGAAATGTTGCCTGTAATTCCTGCCGGGTCCAAAAAAATAAGTATGCTAAATTTGGATCAGATTGGTCAAACGGTGTAGATTTGTACAGAAAAATAATGGGTGGGGTAAGGGGTGAGTGGAAAAATATCGCTATATGTTATCTGCTGGATCTAAATAATAAGTATCCAAAATTTGGTTCAGATCTGTCGAACGGTACAGATTTCCTATGAAAATATATCAAGGGGAGGGGGAGAAGCAAATGGGGAGGAGGGAAAACACATCTATGTTACCCGCCGGGTCTTAAAAATAAGTATGTAAAATTTGGCTCAGATCTCTCGAACGGTACAGATTTCTATTGAAAATTTATCACGGAGAGGGAGGGAGGAAATGTAATCTATATTACCCGCTGGGTCTTAAAGAATAAGTTTGCAAAATTTGGTTTAGATCGGTCGAACGGTACAGATTTCCATTGAAAATATATCGGATGGGGAGGGGGGAAATGTAACCTATGTTACCTGTCGGGTCCTAAAGAATAGTATGCAAAATTTGAGTCAGTTCGATCAAACGGTGTAGATTTGTATAGAGAACAGACAGATATCGAGTTTTATAGATATAGATTTGTTTTAAGTTAGTACGAAGAATTATATTGACTCATTAATTAATGCTGTTGAATTTTTTACAGGTAAAATATACATCAGACAAAACAATGGAAATGTCTGTACGACTAGCTTCCCTTGAGTACTTAGGTTTGGTGGCAGCAAGGCTGAGAAAGGACACAGTTCAATCTCGGGGGAAACTTAGTACGATGGATCTCATCATAAGAGATATTAGAGCTGAGGAAGAAAAAGATGGGGTCATTGCAGATGTAAGATACATTTTTTATTAGTGTAGATTAAATAATTAATAACCCTGTATTAATAATAATCGCTACCAAAAATGGGGTCATTGTAGATGTAAGATACATTTTTTTATTAGTGTAGATTAAATAATTAATAGCCCTATATTAATAATAATCGCTACCAAACTAAGCACAGATGCGTGTCGATAAAAAAGTTTCAGCTGTATCATAGATCGTGTGACATCGAAGTCATTAAAGAAAATAAATTAATTATTTCATATACGAGGGTTACATGACCCGTTTTTAATGACTGATGTTACCACTGACGCAAAATCTGAATCCCATGTTTACAGCCATTTTTCGAATGACACCTGTCAATATTTCAGACAGATTTTGTTTTGAGAGCTGTTGAAAGTGGGCAACTTTGGGTTTGTTTGATATTGATTTAATGAATTTAAGCATGGCCGAATATACCTATTTTGATGAAGAGCGCGGTGACTGAAGGATATGGTCAACAAAATGTCCATGATGTCATGCCAGCGGACCGCCGGGTAAAGATTAGACACTGACATTGTTACAGACTATCCATCTTAATTTGCATGAGAAAGCTATCCACGATGCTCACAGTTAAACAAAAACATGTTTAAGCGCAATGCAAAAGATTGTTTCGTGACTGTTGACTGAATCCATTGTTAGTGATGGACGAATATGGATCCATCACTATATGCCAAAAATAAAAGAATGGTCAAAACAGTTGACTTCACCTAGGGAATCTGCTTCAAAGAAAAAAGGTGAAAACAGATGCATCATCGGGCGGAAAGGTCATGGCCCTTGCTTTTTGGGATTAGCAAGGCATCATCTCCACCGACTATTTGGAGAAAGAAAGGACAATCACAGGGGCAGTAATATTCTGATTAATTGGGTCGATTCGACCCTGAATAATTTGGTAAAGGAAAGAGTGCTCTTTCACCAAGATGATGCACCAGCTTACTCAACCACAACGCCACAGCAAAACTGGTGTAATACAAAACACTACAAATTGCTGTCTTATCTACCCTATTCTGAAAGCGGCTTATGGCAAACGAGGAAGTCATCACCAAAACAGAGGCCTATTTTTGCTGAGTTTGACAAATTATATTTATTTGATAACTTAAAAAAGTTGGAATATTGTTGGACTAAATGTAGCGAGCTGAAAGGAGACTAATATTGAGAAATCAATAAGTGAAAAAATTAAAAATGTGTTTCCTTCCCTGACACGGACACTTGTCATTCAGCCCTCGAACTGAAAAAGTGGAGGATTTTAAATTTATTCCTTTGATTAACGCTAGTTAATTTTTATAAATTGTTCATTGAATCTCAAATTGTACAAAAATATTATTGCTAATAAAATCATAGTTTTTATGTAGACGCATTCCTTATAGCTTTCCCTGGAAATGTACCATGCAATTTTAATCTGTTCCGGGCCTAGGTCGTGTGTATACAACAGACTGCGTCCTGGGAACGGAATGGGTTAATCTCACTTAGAAACTAGTGTCAATGTACTGCTTGCAGTGGCGTGCACTAGGCGCACGCTAAGGTTGTGCTGTTAACCCTTTGAACGCGTCCGTATCAACAGTTGATACGGCTATGAATACGTTTTTGTGCGCGGCCGTATCAACTGTTGATACGCCGACTTTGATCGCCGATCAAGTAGAGCGCCTAACTCATACAGTATTTTAACATATACTGGATGAATCCCAATTCTTTCATGGTGCTGGCATCTACAGACATTTCTTAAAAATAAAATCATATTTCGTAATAAACATCGATTATCTGTCACATATGCCGAACCTGTAAATCTGTAGTGTTTCAAAAACTGGCCGCGGGATGGCGCGCACACGAAAATCGTTCGACGGGACGAATACTCATGCGTCTAGCTACAAAATCAGTTGGACAAGCGCCGATCCCATATTTGTTCGTCGCGGCTGTCGAATTACGAAAAACTTTTGAAATTTTGGTGATTTTATTCAGATACTTTTTTTATTTATCCCTCGAGTTGCGCCTTATATGTTAATGTGTGTTAGAAGTGTTAGTTTGTGACTATAGTTTTTGTATTTTGACGATTAATTTTTTAAAATTTTATTCTTATATGACCGTTTTTCTTTCAAATCGTTTAGAAGTGCGTGTTATATATTTTTAATCAAAATTTAATAATAATATAATTAATAATACAATAATTAATAATAAGCTAAATATTATTTTTGAATTTTAATCCTACAATTTAATCAATATGGCCCACTTTTTAAATGATGATGAGATAGAAATTATGTTGGATTCCGATTTTGAAATGTCTGAAGAAGACTACGATCCGTCGGAAATGTCTGACATTGAATATCAGGCCGACGGATCTACAAGTGAAAAAATATTGCGTTCCTGGGTATCTGGACCTCACATTCCGATAGTACATGAATTTGACGATTTTCAATCGGGTGTTTGTTCTGCACAATTAAATGAAGATTCTACAGAGAGAGATTTTTTCGAATTCTTTTTGAGTTTCTCGATAATGGAAGAAATAGTAAAAGAAACCAATAAGTACTACCGTTTTCTTCAAAATACAAAAGAGTTTGGCCCAAAGTCTCGAAGTCACAAATGGAAAGACACAAATGTTCCGGAAATGTATTTTTTGCAATAACAATGCTGATGACCAGAAATGTACATGTGACTATTGAAGAGTATTGGAGTACGAATCTTTTTCTGAGTTCACCAGTATTCGGACTGATCATGCCTAGAGACCGATATCAGTTATTATTGGAATATTTACATTTCTGTGACTCGAATTCACCTTCTACAGATCCTCTCTATAAAATTCGCTTACTTTTGGAATACACCCGAAAAACATTAAAAAACTCAGTGATACCTTACGAAAATTTATGTATAGACGAAAGTATAATTGTATTTAAAGGTAGGCTAATTTTTAAGCAATTTATTCCCTCAAAACGACATCGATTCGGAATCAAAATGTTTGTGTTATGTGATGTAAAAACTGGATATATTTTAGATTTTATTATATATTGTGGAAAAGGGACTGACTATACTGATGATCATAACTTGGGAATAACCGGCGCCGTTGTGACCACACTTTTAAAAGACTATTTTGGCAAAGGTCACAATTTGTATTGTGACAATTGGTATACTAGCCCAAAGTTATTTGAATTTTTACACGCAGAAAAAACAAATGCTTGTGGAACAGTAAAAATAAACCGTAAGGGAATGCCAAAATTCAAAAAATTAAAAAAAGGTGAATTTGAGTCGAAGAACCTCGGTCCTCTCTTAGCATTAAAATGGCGTGATAAGAGGGATGTTCACATGCTTACTACTTTGCATGATGAATCCTTTAAGACCGGAAAAATTCATTATAAGACCAAACAACCTATTCAAAAACCATCCGCTATTATAGACTACAATAAATCAATGGGAGCTGTTGACAAAACAGACATGATGGTTAGTAGTTTATCCTGCATGAGAAAGACTACTAAATGGTACAAGAAAGTCGCATTCCATATAATAGATCTATTTTTATTAAATTCACATTCCGTATATACCCAAGTAACCGGAATAAAAAAACCCTTAGCTGATTTTCAACTGGCAGTCATCATTCAACTTGTTGAGAAATATAAACCCGAGATTTGTCAAACATCACAACCTGCAACGTCATCATCAGTCCACAGCAATCCGTTTCGGATATTACCTAAGTTTGTTACAAAGCATATGGCAGAATTAATTCCTCCAACTGACAAATTAAAAAATCCCCGAAGATGATGTCGAATATACCAATTACAAAATAAAAGAATGCAGCTCACGAGATACTTATGTAAGGAATGCGACGTATCTTTGTGTTTACAACCGTGTTTTAAAATATATCACAGCTCCAAAAAAATATGACTCTAGATACTGAAATTTATTAGCGTGTAAAAACAATATTATCATTGAGACAGTTAAATGTGTGGTGTGAGTGTCTTTCCCATAAACCATCCATTTGTTTACGTTCACAAGTGATTCTTCTGTCCACTTGTGCTTATCAACGCACGACAAACGTAGGCGAGGTATGTTTTTTGTATGGAGTTTTTGTTTATTCATTTATAAACATCCTTTGAGTTTTTATTATTGTGTTATTAGGTTTCAAATATAACAACATAACCTCTTATCTTTATCTTCGGGACTATTTCGATGATTTAATGAATATTTGAGTATTCAGAAAAACATGCCGCGTGTGGGTACTGGAAACTCAGGGCTGGGAATAGCGTTCAAAAGGTTAAGTCTATATAGAGTGTCTCATAGCTAGAGACAAAAACTTCAGGGGAGTCTTCTTCATTTAATTTTGAATAGAAAATGTTCATAATTAAGGAGATGAGCGACATCATTTCTTTCAATATTTGTGATCTATATTTTGTAAAATGTTGGAGTATCATGAAAATAACTTATTAAAATAACTTAATTAATATAAGAATTTTAAAAATTCATTCGCTTTGATAGTCACATAAAATGAATAAAACCATGCAGAAATTTTAACAATATTTTTTTGCAAGGTTTTACTAATTTTATTTTACTGTGTCAAAGCGAATTACTTTTTAATATTCAGTATGAATTATTTTTACGATTTTACAAAATATAAGTCAGAAATGAGATAAGCAGAAACACTTTGAATTTATAATATTCATTGTGATTAATAAACTCTAATGAAATAAAAGTAATAATCAATTTAAACAATGTCATTCTCTTAGCAGATGATACACACAAAACATTTAATATGTCAGTAAATATGGAATCTCACCAAAAATTAGATCTTTTGATGAAATATGTAATAGTATAAAAAATTTACTTGCCGAGTACGTTAAACTCGCAGACAAAAAGATACGGTAAATATAATACAGCTTATATAATACAGAATATAAATCTAGCCGTAGCCACGGCTTGCGTGTTTTGAATCATCTGTTTCATGAGATAAGGGTTGTTTGATTAATATTTATTTCCCAGAATCTTTAGCAATGCTCAGCTTTTTGCTTGTGTGCACACCACTGACTGCTGGCAATAATAAATACACAATCAATTTATTTTGTGTTTGCTGCAAGTCAGACAAGTTTATTTTTTTCTTTAATATATTTTGAAACTACTTCTTGTATTTATATTGTGCGTGAGTGGCTACGTGTTCCCGTTATAATACTGATAGTAAACATCTAATTTCAATTACTATCATTTATTATGGGTCAGTCTTTCAGTTTTGTCAATAATAATAATTTATATTTTCAGAAAACCTTTTCGGGATTGGATCCAGATGAAGAACGAATACAGTTTTTACAGAGGGTGCTTCTGGACTTCCTGGCGGTAAATGGTCAACGCGATCAGGCATGGGAGTGTGCTCGCCATTTCTACATCACACAGTGGTATCGAGATATTCTGGCAAAGAAGAAAAGCCTCACGCAACCCAAAAAACCTGCACCGCATAAACGAAAGAAAAAACACAAGGATGATTCGAGTGACGAAGATGTTCCGTCGGACCCCGAAGAAGAAATAGATAGAATGTTCAAACATTCGGATGGAAAGGACTCTTCTGACAAAAAGAACACTGATAGTGTGACGGACAATGCGGATATTTACAGAATGATCGAGAGGAGAAAAATCTTCTATATACAAAAAATCAGACCCTTCCGATACCAAGGGGGGAGCCAGGTGCAAGTCATGCAGTCATACATCGACTACAGCGGAGCGGAATTGATTGCGCAGTACTTGGCTTCCAAGAGATGTTTTTCACAAAGCTTTGATAGATATTTGCAAAAGGTAAGAAATTTTAACCCTAATAATTCCACACCTCCATTAATCTTAATACATATATTTTTCAGCCATGTTTTTGAATTGTGAAAAGTTTAGATGTTTATAATCTAAAATACTTGCAATATCCTACATGTTTGACAATGATGTTTGCCTGTACTTGAACTCGTTACGTTTGATTGGAGCTGCTATAGCCTATGATTTAATCTAGGTGGCCATAAATGTATTGAAGGTGACTGCTGGCATAGTCTCCCCATTATCCGGGGTCGCATTAACCGGTCTGCAGATTAACTGTGGCAATAAAAGTTTCTGTTTTTTTTTAAGTTATACTTCTTTTGGCGCTTTCAGGGTAAAATTTCTATTGTAACGGGAGCTGCGCACACGCGGCATACACAGCATGTAGTGGAAATACGAAACCGTTTGTTCATTTTCAAAACAAGAACAAATTCATTCATTCGACCCTCAATGTGGCTGTCAAAGTTTTATAGTTTCGAAACTTTTGAATACAGAACCATTATAGGCTGAAAATCGATAATCTATGAAAATGGGTAGGCCTTGGACTTTTTTGAAAACGTACACAAATGTTTTTTCATTCATCGAATCATATGTCTGCGATGCTGCGGCTGTAAATGTCTTTGAATCGTCGTGAAATGTCGATTCGAAGATATTTATTTCTTATTTTAGCCATCACAAACCAATTGTTACATTTGTACCACTTCAAAAACAAATATTAATAATTTAACTACATGAAAGTGTTATCAAGTATTTTTATTATCTCCCTAGACATCGTATTATTGTACATATTAATATGCATTTTTAACCAATATGTAAATATCAATATCACCCATGCCAAAGAAGTATAACTTTTACAGCGCATACATGAGTACACTTTAATTTGTTTTTTGATATTTTGAAATTCTTCATAAAATGTAAAAATATTTTTTCTATCAATTAAATGCGTAAATAAAATATAAAATTCGTGAAGTTACAAGGCAGAATGCATACACGCAAAATTGTATACATCCCGAATCACTAAATTCAGGAATCTCTGCATTAGCATATTTATTTTGCCACAAGCGGGAGAGCATGCAGCGAGTCTAGTTGTTAATGTAAATACGCACCTACGTGGTGGATTTTGGGCTTATTTAATCGTTTATTCTCTTATTTTTATGCCCAATATTGTATTTTCGTGCTGTGTAACTGTATTTTCTTTTTACCATTTTAATAATTTAGATTCATGTGTAATTTTACATCAATGTTAAGGTGCAATAAGTGAATGTCATGTTTTAAAATACGTATGTGCAGCAAAAGCAAAGTCATTTATATCAGAATGTATATGGTTTTTATTATTAATTTTTATCAGATTGTACAGTAGAACCTCGTTATAACGAACCCCGTTTTACCGAAAAATGACATATATCGAATTTTTTTTCAAAATTAATTCCCTATAATCAATTTTTCATACAAAAATGCACTTATATAGCGAAATTTCGTTAAAATGTATAACGAAATAATTCTAGTTCCGTGCGAAAACACGTCCATATATTTACGTAAATATATAACAAATTTTTTGTCAAAATGAAAATATTATTGGTTGTCATGGAGCGAAAGACAACAGGGGATAGTTTTAGGTGACCGTTAAAAAGCAATAAAACTCTGATGCCCAGGGACTCCTGCAATCTTTGTATTTTTGGTGTTTTTAAATTAAGGTCTTTAACTTGTTGAGGGCCTAAAAATTCCAAAGCAACATATAGGCAAGGGCCGTAAATTTTCGGAATTTTTTGTGATTTTTCTTTTTACGAAAAAACCATGAAAACATGCGTAAATTAAAAAAAAAACACACACATTCATATTATTTTATCGTAAGTGTCGAAATGCAATGATTTTTTTATCAAAAAATTAAAAAAAATAATCTTTTTTTGAATTCCGATAATGTTGCCAACCCGACATTTTCCGATTACATACACTACTATTATTATTTGATATCCTACCTAAAAATTTTCTTCTGTGTGGTATATTTTGTCGCACGGCACGGCACACAACGGAACATCACACTCAAAACACATATAACATGTTTCCTTCCGTTGCTTTCGTGCCGCGCACACAAAACACTACGCCATTGTTTCACTTTAAATTTTGAAGCATATGATCCACATTTAACACACACATTTCTCAAATAAACGCAACATAAATAATGTATTTTTGTTAATAAATCACTGTTTGTATCAAATTGCACCATAAACCAAGAAATATCGCGAATATATGTATATATTATCCGCGCGTAGATCCGTGTTCCAACTGTGATTGCTGGGCGCGAACTGAAGAAATAAAAAACCCTTCCTATCGACATGGTAACGGAATCACGTGATTTTTGCATGTACCATACACGTGAACGTCTTTCGCGCGCTGGGCACATGACGACGGAATAGATCGACACGGCGACAGACACGTGATTTTTGCATGTACCACGCATGTGTCTTTCGCGTACTAAGGACGTGACGACGACGGAATATTATTTCATTATATAATTTTCGATCGTACAACATGAGTTTAGGGCGACATCTATAACTTTTCTATACGATTTTGACGACCGAAAAACTTCTACTTTGAGTGTTGATTTAAGCTATAATCGGCCATGTTTTTGAGTCGAAAATGGAACGACAGGTCACAACAGGATTTCTCTATTGGGAAAAAATTACGTTTTTCAAATTCGATACGCGGCCGTCGATAAATAATTTATTTTGTGCCTGTCGGATATATCCGACGCGGCCCCTGGGGACAGTCGCGCTCCGTCGGATATATGCGACGCGGCCCCAGGCTCATTAAAATTTCTCCTTGAGATCATAAATCTTAATAGGCCCCTTCAAAGCAGTTTACCATAATCACCTCCAAATCCACTTGGGACATTAGTTTTATTGCCGATCATGTAAATGTATTACAAAAAAATTCATACAAATTCTACACATATCGAAATGTCTTATTATTTATAACGAAAAAAAGTTTGTTTAAACAAAATAATAATATTGCGCATTGTTTCTTGCGCTAACATAGGGATGAACTAAACTGTGAAAACCTCGCCGCCGCCTGCGCTGTCGGCGGGGTGCAACCTCACCGCAACTGTGTCGCCTGCGGAGGAGTCGGCCGCTTTGAACGCCTCTATGATCATTTATTACGCAATATTATTAGAAAAAATCTTTTTTCGTTTTCACTATTAACATCAACTTTCAACACTCTTTAGGTAATAACTGAACATTAACATTGATTGGATTTTTTACGTACGTACGTCATTTTCGAAGGCCAGAACCAGAACTACCGGCGCGGGGATTTCGCGGCATTTTCTCACTAACATGCGTTATTGCGTTGATTCAAATTGTCATGCAAGATACGTACATATTTTGAGTCAAATAGTGGAGTTAAAATAAATACAAAACTAAATAAGGGAAAATAAATTATATTTTTAAGAGACCCATATTTTACCGCACACGAGAAGTAGCGGCAAAGTACGAAATTTATGTGACTACTCATTTTAAAAGTGTCAGATTCCTCAGGGACACTATTAGTTTTAAATAACTTTTTTTGTTTGCTGAATGCTTTATTATGTTAGCATCTATATGAATTGGCAACCATTTGCGATCTTTTTTAAGGCCGGTACTTTTTTTTCTATGACGCGAAATATACATACTAGGAAAATAAAAAATCATTATATATGGGATTTTTTTATAACGAAATTTTATTTTTCGGTCCCATGTATTTCGCAATAACGAAGTTTTACTTTATATGCTAAAATACATTATTTTAGGACAATAACATAGATAGAATAGAACCTTTGTTCTTATATAAAAGTAATAAACTGAACATTATTTACAATAATTAAGAAAATATAAACATTAATCGATAGGCCGTGCTTATAAAATTGGTTTGCTTGTAAGGATCGCTCATTCTGCCCGCACGTGTATTGTGTCTGACATACTTTTTGATAATCATATTACGAGAAATGTGTTTAAAAAGAATTGCAAAAATATTAATATGTTTTTAAATTCTAGAGAGAAATTAATAATAATTCAACTCAAATAATACATGAGAATTTGTCGGAAGTCACAATAATGTAAATTTTTTGACATAAGTAGTTGGGTGCTTCGACTCTTGACAGACTTTTTATTTTATTATGTATAAATAAATAATACTTAAATTAGGTTCCTTGATCTTTCACGGGTGTATGGTATCAATATTATAATTTCAAACCTTTATAGGCGCTATTTATTCCATTAAAGTAAAATTTCTGCAACTGATGCAAAAAATGAGTCAAGGAATGTTTTTTTGGGAATAAGTGATAGTCGTAAGGAGGAAATCTAGAGAATATGGTGGGTGCTTAATAATATTCCAAATCAATTTCAATTTCTTGAGCTTACGTTGGGTCACCACACGTGGTTGTGTGTCGTCTTTGTGAAAAACTACCCCTTTTCTGTTTTTCAAATGAGGTCCATCCTTTTTAAGTACAGTGTTTGGTTTTGTCAATTGTTCACAATACCATTCAGCTCTCACAGCTCGTACAGGTATGTAAGAATAGGCAGGATGACAGATTTTGAAATAGCATTTTTTATTGTAGGTACACGTCTACTATTACCGAAAATAATATTATTTCAGTAATAAACTAAGCTTTTACGCAAATAATTGCATTTTCATTTACATATTTTAATTTTGCGCAAAAACGCCCGCAGCTGTCATTTCGTCTACGTGACGTCAAGCCTCAGTAAATATTGCATTGTGTCTACGGCAACGGTTAAAAGACACGGTGATGGGTACTGAGGCGTGACGTCATTCGCTCTGACCAGTGTTTCAGTTAAAATGGCGGATTGCACAATTTTATACTTTTATTTTATTGAAAATCTTATTAAAAATCTCAATGTGTATATTAAAACTAGATTAATTTTTAGAATCCTTTCAAAATATTTTCTTCTCTAAAATCCCTTATTCTTTAATTTTTTAATACTGTCATCACGCCTATTGTTTGATTATGGTATAGAAGCTGGTAATAAAAAATTCCCTTGCAATCCTACCAAACACAGAACATTTTTTTATGCATTTCAGCCATCGGCGAGGCTTTCCACGGCTTAGTCCACATTTTCATTTTGTTATTGTAAACTACCCATTTTTCATCTTATGTCACTAATCGAAGCAAAAAAGATTTGTATGTACTTCTGTCTAGCATTCAAATCAACATATTAAATGGCAGCTGACAATTGATGAGAGTCCAAACACGTACTGCGAAATCATCCTTAGGCGTTTCAGATGCCTCCCACAGTTGATTGGTCAGCGTCCATCTTCAACACGATCTTGCTGGTATTTTGATGTAGTTCGGCATCAGTAATGATCGTCAACAAGTCATCTTAACCGTTGGTATGCCGCCGCGTGAATAATAATGTTACCGTTGTCTGCTGTGCTAAATAATACACGAAAGCGCTATTTTTACTTTATTGTTTTTTTTATTAAAATTCGTGGTCAGACGGCACTAATTAAAAAAATTTTTTTTTTCTTAAAGATTACATAACTAAGGTTTTTATTAGTACTTGTTTTATCACATTACCGCTGTAAATTTTTATACTATAACAATTTCTTTCGACTTATCATACTAAGTATTGCCTTACCCAAGGAAAATGATTATAAAATAAAATACTGAACTTACATTGGGGTTTTGTTTGTTTTATTTAATATTTCGATAGATTTTACAGCCGAAGGTACAAAAATAATGTAATATCAATAAACTGAATAAAAAACTTATTTGAAAATGAGCATCATTGCGAGCGCGGATCCGCTTAATGAGGCAAGGTGATTTGAACACATATTTAAAGTGAACCAAGATTTATTAAAACGATAACTTTCCAAAATCATAATCTACGAAACAAAGTGTTTCATACGACATACGATTCGCAATAAATGTGAAATAAAAAGATAATAATAACCGAAAACAAGACTCACGCACTACCAACGGACACTGAGAACTTTATGTGAATTTATTCAAAGATTTACCTAATTTTTGAAAAAGTCTACTTCAAACTATTCCAAAATAATAAAAATACAAAATAAACAACTACTTAGACACCTTTATCAGCAATTACTTCAATAAACAATAAAAAACCATCGCACACCTTTCGCATGGATCATTGAAAAAATAGGTTATTTTTAATTCATTCTAAGAATGAATTTTAACTTTTTTATATCGTTCTGATTGGTTGAGAACCTTCATTCGTTCAGTAAGAATACATGCGAAGGGATTTTGAACTTTATTCCGTAATATTATAATAGACAAATGGAAAAAAATGCACTCGGGCGTAGAAGCGCGGATCCGTGTTCCGGCATCCTACGGGTTAATACTTCAAAGGAAGCCCAATTCTTGATTCTCAGATCAAAATTTTGAAAACCGCTGTATCAGTTGAACGTTAATGGCATCTTTTCTGTACACATTACAAAAGTTTTTGTTTGCCAAAATCATAGTATAGCCCTCGATTAAGAGTTTCGTAAAGCAAAAGGAATGAAAATGCAGTTTATTGATAGACATTTAAAATACAAGGGATCTCTACTGTTCACTGGCTAGATCAAAACTAAATGTAAGGTGAAAAGAAAGCCTTCTTTGTACAATAGAAAAGTTTGGAAGCAGATGTTGTCAGTTTAAAGTTTTTTTTTGTAAATGTCAAAAAACGTCAAAACTTTTGCATCGACCCAATAGATTTTTCAATGCGAAACATTTTGGCATTTTATTCTAATTCTTCGATAAACATATAGTTAAAAACGTCCTTTTAATTTCAGATACTTTTGGTGCTTTGTGAGAATTCAATAGCAATAAGAACCCGCGCAATGAAGTGCCTGGCTATGATAGTGGAGGTGGACCCAGCGGTACTGGCGAGGGCAGACATGACTGCGGGGGTAAACCGCTCCTTCCTGGACCAGTCTACGTCGGTGCGGGAAGCTGCTGTGGACCTCGTTGGCAAGTTCGTACTCAGTAGACCGGAGCTCATTGACAATTACTACTACATGCTTTCATGTCGGATATTGGTAAGACCATTGGCCTCAATGTAAATTATTATATATTAAAATATTACAGAGAAAGGGTAATGTATTTATTTATGGTGGACCGTGTTGTGACAACCCTGACGAGCAGCATATATAAGCAAGAAAGCTGTGCTAAAGATACTGGAAAATAAATATTAATTAAATAACTCTTATACTATGAAAAATTATTCAAAATTCTAGCCGTAATCCGTGGCTACTGCTAGAGTTTTTATTTTCAACAATTTCTGTATACAATGCTTCATACTAATGCTTCTCCTATTTTACTTGTTTCGCGCATAAAATTTGTTCATCAAGGCAGTAAGACTGCCATACAGAATGAACAAACAAATTTGAATTCTCTTATTTTCATACTGAATTATATTCATTCGTATTATATTCAGCCTATCTTTTTGTCTGCGAGTTTTATTTAGTTGGTGAGTAAATTTTTTGCACTATAGGCGTGTGTCTTAAAAAGATCCAGTTTTTGGTGAGATGTAACACTTACTAATTCCATACTTACTGACATACTAAATGTTTTGTGTGTTTGCAACAGTCAGTTTGCTTGTCAATGTCAATCTGCTAACAAACCAGCATTGTTTAGATTGATTATAATTTTTATTTCATTAGAGTTAATTAATTAATTCCAATTAATAGTATTAATTAAATGTGTCTGTTTATAAAAAATAGAAAAGATAATTTGCAAAGAAAGAAAGATCATTGTCTGTAAGTTTTTGAATGTTTTTTATTTAAAATGAATATCTTCATTCAAAACAACATTGTAAAATTTTAAATTGACTACCATTTTCTCGTTTGTCGCGTAGTGAAAAGAAACATATAATCAAAATTATTCCAATTTCTGATTTAATTATATATGAACCGTCTTCGAAATACGTTATATATTTGTGGCATAGTATATATAAAATATGTATACAGTAGAACCTCCTTAATTCGAAATTCAAGTGAAATACAAAATAATTGTCACTAGTCACTCTAGAATCTTCTGCTTGTCTGGCACACTTTGTACTCATCTTCTCGAATATTCGCCCGTTTATGAAACACTTTATTCCCCCAAAAATTTCGAATTATGCGGAACCCTGTTGATTCGCAATTCCTGAAGTACCTGATATTGACATATTTGTTGTTCTCACTTGCGAAAAAATCGAAATATTTTTTGAAATTTGACAAAATTGAAATTATGTGAACTAAAATGTATTGATTTATTATGGAGCAAGGGTCTAAAATTATTTCTAATTACGAATTACTAGGCTTTTCGAATTTTCAGGGTTAATCTGTTATGAAACTAACATTTTGGGACTTTTGGTCTTGAAAATTTTCGAATTATGGTAAATTTAGAATTATCGGGAAGTCGCCGAAAAGAGAGAATTTCGTACATTGACACTACGCTACATATCCTTGTCGCTCGTGTACAATTGTTGCTGTCACGCTCGCACAGGAACAGCGAACGAGCGTAACAGCAACATAATTGTGCGCGAGCGACAAGGATACGTAGCGTTGGTTCAATGTACAAAATTCTATCTTTTCGGCGACCGTGCTTTAGTCGGTAACAGCCATGGTTTCCTGAACCTACTGCCAACCAGAGTTGGTACAAAGCACATTTTACAAAATAATCTATGAAATGAAATTACGAACTACATACAGGGTGTCTCATAGCTAGTAGAAAAAATTGTACAGGTGGATTCCTGCCTTGATAATGAGTCAAAAATATTCAACCAACCATGACCTAATAATATCAATGGTTATGGAGATGTGCAATATCGAAGTTTGCATTTTTTTTCAATATTTCTAACGTATTTTTTGCAAAAAGTTGAACTATCATTACAGTAACTATTACCTATTATGAAAATAAAAGTCAAATATAATAATAAAAACCTTGCAAAAATTGGAAGTAGAACTTTTTTCAAAGTTTTAATCATTTTATTTGAGTTGTATTGAAGCGAATGAATTTTTCATTTCAATATTTTATAAATATATTCACAAATATAAGTTAATGTAATGATAGTTCAACGTTTTGCAAAAAAAAAATCTGAAATATTGAAAAAAAATGCAAACTTTACTGATAAACAAACGATACTGCATATCTCTATAACTATTGATATAAGGTCACGTTTGCTTGGACATTTTCGACTAATAATCAAGGCAGAATTCCACCTGTAAAGTTTTTACTACTAGCTATGAGACACTCTGTATAATGTTTTGATTTAAAATGAATTTTTATTGCATTCACAAATGCAATCAAAGTCCATGAATAAATTAATCCAACTCCTACTTCAGTATCAGTATGTATATAACATATAGTTCTGTTTTTCCAGGATACCGGCGTGTCAGTACGAAAAAGAGTTATAAAAATATTAAAGGATATCTGTATAGAGTGTCCGGAATTTCCCAAAATACCTGAAATATGCGTGAAGATGATAAGAAGAGTAAATGATGAGGAAGGAATAAGAAAGTTAGTAATGGAAGTATTTCAAAATATGTGGTTCAGTCCTTGCCCGGTGTCATCGATCAACAGGCACGCGGACCCAACGTCAGATCCTCTCACTAGGAAGGTCCTTAATATCACTGATGTTGTTTTGTCTTCCAGAGATATTGGTTTAGAATGGTTTCAACAATTACTTCAAAGTGTAAGTTTTATTGACTTCATTTTACTTGAAATTATGAAAATTAATTCAAATTGGGCTCATTAAGATGGATTTATTTCCTTTATTACTAATAGTAAAAATTTACCTTTCTTCCAGTCTTAATACAGAATTTAAAATATACACGTGTTGATTTTTTTGTACCTTCTCACAGCTGTTCAAGCCAAAAGAAGATAAAGATGACTCGACAAAAATAAACTTTAACCCTCCCAAGTCACTTCTTCTTTCCTGTCAACAAATTGTGGATTGTCTAATAGAAAATCTTCTGCGACTAGAAGAGAATACATTACCAGAAGGTAGGTGTGAATGATCTTCATGATCAATTTTATAAAGTTTTGGCGCTGCATTTAACTCATGTTCCGCGGTTGACTCATACATGAGTTGGGCCGTACATGCCCCAGGTGCGGGTGACTCATATATGAGTCACCCGCACTCATACATGAGTTGCGCTGTATATGCCCCAGGTGCGGGTGACTCATATATGAGTTGCGCCATACATGTCCCAGGTGCGGGTGACTCATATACGAGTCATCCGCACAGTCACCACTACTGCTGTGTACACACACAGAGGACCGTCAAAAATGGTACCAAAAATATCTCAAATCTTTGTCCTGCCGACATCTATCAAGTATTATTAGTGATCTTATAAACAAACCCGAAATAAAAGTCCTAGCGTAGCAGAATATTATTCGGTTATTTAAAATCTCCTGCCGAAATCCACGCGTAATCCTGCGTGGGGCTTATTTAGAAGCGACTGAAATATTGTCAAAAACCAAAATAAATTTATTTACTTCAATATCATGTGACTTATATACTTATTATTTGTTGTTTTGAATAGTTTTGTGGTTTCAAAATGTTATGTTGAATATTTAAAACTTGTTTGTGCAAATTGAAGTTCGATTTTATTCCAGTTTTAAAAATCTTTCAAATGAATCAAACGATAAACTTTTGCATTTCATTGTACTATCGCAACCTGTTGGGAGTATTAAGGCAAAAATTAAAAAGAAATCGAGAAAAAAATAGCTTTATTTAAATAATAGATACTGCTTCGAAAATTGTTTCAGATTTTGAAATGAATGATAATTAGTGATGCAACGAATACGAATATTCGTATTCACCGAATAGTAGATATTTACCGAATATTATCACTAATATTAAAAACAAACTATTTATAACTGAACACAACGCAAATTACGGTTTGGCTGTGCACCGTGTATCCGAACACACCTACGCACTATTATCGGGGATTCCCCTAACATTGAATGAATGGATTTGTTGAGTTGTCAATTGTTACTTGTTTCACAGCATAACATGAGTTCTTTTATCTCGTTTTGTTGGGTTATTAATAAGGTTAGATGCTCATTTAATGTGGTTTTTGTTTTGTAACACGTATTGTTCGTTCCATTTTATTTCCGTCTAACATGACTTCTCGTAAGCGTGAAAATAGTAATTTAATTTCGACCGCTGGGAATGTACAAACAGATTAAAGAAATATAGTGCTTTTTGGACAAAAATTTGCGGGTGGTAAATTTTAATTATTAAATCTCTTAGTAAAAAATAACAGTATTATTTATTGCCTTATTGAATCGTATTCGGCATATAGTAGGCTTGATATTCGTATATGTGAAAGTAGTATTCGTTGCATCACTAATGATAATGATATTTTAAACCAACTGACTTAGCGAACCACACGGCTTCAGAAGGCCGATCCAAATAATGAAATTAATATAAATATTTAGTCTTCCTGTTCATCAGGCCCCTACATTTCAATAATCTATGAATTCGACGAATTCGCATCAGGCATTAATCCTGATACAATGTTGACAGATTATTCGCTGATAATGCTTTTAACACTTTTTACCACTTGTTAGTATGACATTACGGTGGCATGGCACTGTCGTTCGCCATGTCACCGTAGCGTCATATCGTTCCATATTAAATTTTGTCTACATTATTATGTTCGTTTTTATCCGTGAGGATACTTGAGAACCTTTTCCATTGATTTAATATAAACAATTCACAAATTTAGAGCATTATCATTGTTTAAAGTCATAAAGCATAATGCTGCCAAACAACGCCGCATATGAAATATATTATATTTATTTATGAATATATGAAAGATGTTATATGTATTTATGAACATGTTGAGTGGGTTAAGTTATAATGTATATTTTATTTCAGGAGGCCAAGAAAATTCACAACGCTTGGTGGCATGTTTAAGCACATTGCATTTGTTTGCAAAAATAAGACCCCAACTTTTGGTTAATCATGCACTTACACTTCAACCGTACCTTAGTTTAAAATGTCAGGTAAGTTGGCCGCATTCTCTTTACCTAATACGTACACTCGTGGACATGGCATGTATAACCATCAATACCATCAATGTCTGGGTGAGATAAAGTCAATTTTACCACAAAATTGTAGAAGTTGAGATTATGTGTTATTACAAAGATATAGCATTATTTAAAGCGCTTGGTACATGGGGTGATCTTTATTTGTTTATTAATTTTTATTGAGAGCATTTCAGTGACGCCAAATAAGCACTTGTGAACATTAAGGATGCATGTCCACTGCCCACGACACATCCTTAACATTTATTTAAACAATATTATTATAATAGTTTCTTGTGATTATTGCAGACGGCGAGTGACCAACAAATAATAAGCTGTGTAGCGTCTACTCTAGAATTAGTGGTGCCTCTGATGGAGCATCCCAGTGAACCTTTCCTCGCCCAACTGGAAGAGGATTCTGTTAAATTAATATTACAACATGGTCAAATAGTCATCGCTAGTTGTTTGTCATGTTTAGGGTCCATTGTTAATAATGTAACTAAGAATTTTAAGCTTATTAGAGATGTCTTTCAAAAATATCACGGTGAGTTGAATATATTTTAAATGTGTATTTATTTTATAGTCAAAAGTTTTGTGCTGACAAGCCAATTCAGTAAAACTGTGTTAATTTAAAATTCGACTCTTCGAATTCGGAACTTCTTCAGTTAAGGCGGCACATTCACTGCAAATGCATATTTAGCCATTTTTTACGAAAATGAGGGTTTTTATTATTTATTTATATCAGAATGTATATGCTAGACTGTAATTTTTTTAAGGCAATAACTTAGATAGAACCTTTGTTCTTATATAAAAGTAATAAACTGAACATTATTTACAATAATTAGGAAAATACAAGCATTCATTGACAGGCCGTGGCCAAAAAAATAATTTTTAGTGTCTTTGGTGAGATTAATTTTTACTGAATATTTATATGTACGCAGAATGTTTTTTATGAGTTTAAAGCCAGTATTTTGATGGATGAACCCTGCTAAATAATTATGAAATGTTAAATATTAACAAAGTTTTAAAAATTTGCAACAAATTTTTAGGTTTTTTGGTTATTTTAAAATGCTTTTTATTAATGTAAAGAGATGATTTTAAACAATATATTGTATTTATGCACGCACTTTGAATCTTCAAACACTATTTAAAAGTTAGTTTTTTTTTATTAAAAACACTAATTTCTATTGAAAAATTAAAATTCCATAGCGTGAAATATATGTCAACAAATGGCGTATGCCAGCAGCAGGGGCACATGTCAATTTATGGCTGCTCTTTGTTTTTGATTCAAGATCAGTAGAAGACTATATCTCTTTCAAATTTGCTTTAATTTGAACTAATATCTTTTATAATGATTTAATTTGAACTAATATCTTGAACTAATATCTTGAATAATAATTTGAACTATCAAAAGCAACTGATTCATCGTATATACATAATAAGGTATTTTTTGACTAGTTTTACATGAATTTAATTTTTTTGTACTTTTAAACATGTGTTAGTTTTTTCGTCACTACCCATTATGGTGCCCTTGGAGGCCTCGCGACTTTGCCCATTGTTAATATGGATTTTGTATGTGATTTAAAGTCAAATTAGAAATTTTAAAATTTTAAAAAATGGTTCGAGTAGCTTGTTGGTCTTGTGGTTAGGACACTCGCCTCGTGATCCAAAGGTCGCGGGTTCGAATCTCAGCCCAGACTAGCAAGTTAGCCCTATTTTCATAGCACAAGCGTTTAGCTTAGTTTGAAAATAGTAAGATTGATTTAGAGAATACTAAGTATTGATGTGACACGTATTCCGTGTTCGCATCTCTATTTAAAAAAAAAAAAAATGGTTGTTAAATTTTGTTTTAATATAATTTGACATAATTTTTAAATTAAATGTAACAGCAATGGTTGTTTATTATTTTTTTACGATTCATAAATGCGTATGGATGCAAAACCGCCACTACCCATGTGGAACCCATATGGATAGTGGCAGTTTTGCATCTGTATGCCACAATTATTGGAAATATAAATACTCTTTTATTAAAATTCTAAACTAAAAACATTCAGAATTCGGTCCAAAAATACTCAAGCACGAGCTGCTCTCGGGTGTTTCCGAATATTTTAGCGTCGGCACTCCGTACGGTTGTCTCTCTTCCTCGCAGATTTTCGGTCTTGGAACAAATACATTATATATGTGCTATTGCAATATAAGGTTTGTTGATGTCTCATCCTCGTCTTGAAAGATCACGATCCAATGACACCGTACATCGACATTTAGCATTTGGAAAATGGATGTCTAGCCTTGACAATTACCGGTGTCTGGCGGAACCTAATGTCGAGCTATTTGACCGAAATGGATCAATATTAGTTGCCGATCGACGAACAGTGGCGGGGAAGATTGAGAATTATAAAGTAGGTTTTCACTCATGCGCAGGCTCAGGCGTGATGCATCGGCAAGTACCACAGCACACAGATACCTCACATGGGCCGCGCGGGCACATTTTCTATTTTGTTTTAGAGAATCATAATGATGTTATCCTGAGAATTCAGGAGAATATTTGTAAGGAGATTCATAATGTTGTAAATAAATTTAAATATTAAAAAAAAACAAAATGTTTGTGGTATTGTACAGTTTCACCACCTTTCTTACTTTCTAGATTTTTTGCATATGTAAAATTATGAAGACTAATAATATCATTATACATAACATAGTAAGTGTTACCAATAGCAGTTGAGGATAGTCATAAAAACTAGTATAAACTGATTTAGCAATTTTTTTTTAAATATAGACGCAAACATAGAATGCGTGTCGCATCAACATTCTTATTATTTTCAAAATGAGCGTTACTATGAAAATGGGGCTGGGATTTTAATATTGGATTGACTAGCTTGTTTGGTCTACTGAAGAGACCAACAGATAAGATCCCTCGTTCGTGAGACCAAAGAGTTTGTTTTATTTTTCACAAAACAAAAATTTTTTGTTGTGTCTACAATTCTCTTTTAAATAAGTTTATTTAATTTTGAGATAACAATGTTTAAACTTTATTTTTCAGGTGTACTAGTGCAATGGAAGAACGGATGGCAAACAAATCCAGAACTGATGAGAACGACTCACAGAAGACCCCAGTTTCGGCGAGCCTTATTCATTGTTGGTTTGCTCTTGAGGCATTTTGATTTTACTGACCTTCATGTCATTCAAGGATTGCCAGTAAGTTGTAACATGACTCACTAACAGTTTAAAACCTCATATTTTGTTAAATGTGGCATTGCATTTGTATGAATTAATATTATTAACTTTCGTCTTCAAAGAAATATGTCTCATTCTGACTTCTGCTTTCATTACTGCTTTTCAATACCTTCGTAAATGTTTCTTAATTACTTAAATTAAAATTCTAGCCTGACATAAAGGACCAAGTTTTTCAAACGATGTTGTTTTTTCTTCACCTGGATGATGAGGATTTTCAAGCTCACACCCTCAAGTCTGTGGGATCAGTCTGTGTCCGGCACTACGAGTTCATGCTACAGCCCGAGCTCAAAGAATATTACCACTATTTATTAACATCCGATCTTACGTCACTAGATATGAAGGCGGAGGTTCTTAAGAATATAGAAATGTATTTATTGGAAGAGGAACAGAGGATGATTAGACAGGATAAAGAATGTAAGTTTTCAATTTATTTTAAATACAAGGTTTTGATTTGCAGATCATAGATTCATAAATACATCTTTATCTTGGGAAGCTCCAAGAGATAATGCACTAATTTATTTAAACATTTATATAATAATCCATGGTCTATGCTTTTATATGCAACAAAATTTGAACTAATCAATACTTTGATTGTATTCTATGATGAACAAAGGTTTGAGTGCAAATTTTGGACTAAAGAGTAATTTTCAAAATTTAAAATTAATTCAAACATATCTCTAAATCTTAGTAGCTTTGTCCACATATATTTCATGTGGGATTCCAGCATGCTTGGTATCAAATATAATGGAGGAAGTAGAAATACACTACATATATACATATACTTTATTGTCCTATTTTATATTGCCCCAGAAATGCAGTGTCCGTGTGCGGTGTATACTTAGCCGAGACACTTAAATATATGGTGCTATTGACATATCTCATGTAGCTAGCTTTGGATAAGTGGGCTAAGACATCTGACCAGAAATCAGGTTCTGGGAATGAAGGTTCGGAACCCCGGCTGGCCAGTTTATTTTAACTTTTGTTTTGCCAATCGCTTTATTTAGCAAGATACTGAATATAATCTGTCGCCAGGTGGTATTGCATTTATGTGTCCCATCATTGACAGAATGTGACAGAATGGTAAAATTATACATTTAATCCATTTTAAGAATATGTCTATACATAATGAGTATTTTCTGTGTTTTTTTTAATAAATAAAATAATTTTAATATTGAAAAATAAAGGAAACACTGGCCGTAAACACCATTGACTTGTCTAGCAATCAGAAAAGCTGATAGCTTTCTACTACATATTTAGTTCTATGATGACCACAAAGATATGCATAAAACATGAATAAATTAATTTTGGATGTAAAAACCTACTTTTATTTGTGCATAAACTAACCGAAAAATATTTAATCAGTGTGTTTTTATTCACAGGGTCCAAGAGATCAAAGCAGGAAAATTTGAAAGAGATGGGTGATGTGTCTTCAGGTATGGCGTCCACTGTGATCCAATTGTATTTAAGAGAAATTCTGGGATCCTTTCTCCACACAAGTACAATTGTGAGAACCAGTGCAATGAAGGTCATTCAACTGGTTCTCGCTCAAGGTCTTGTTCACCCGGTTCAGGTAATTTATTTTGCAGTATTTATAAATATTATTATTCACAATAAAACCCTATTCTACCCTCTCAAGGAAACTGCCGAAAACGGCGTAAAATGTATAAAACCAGGAAATGAAAATTGTACAGAAGAATTGAGTTTCAATGAAAATAAATGTAATTAATGCTTTAAATGATTTGAGAGTTTGTACATATGCTATTTTCAAAAATCTACATTATGTTAATATCATATTTATTGACTTGTTACTAACAACACATAAAATAACACATTTCATTTGATTTGACAGTGTTCTTTGGATTATATTCTACAATCAGTACAGGTACATCAGTTTGCCTCCAACTTGAGCCTCTACTTGGTCCAGGTCAAAACTTCATCTTTCGCCACAAACATTTTTGTTCTATCAGTTCAAATACCTTATAATCCAGGATATTCCACCCAGCTAGGATCTCAGAGAGATTTGAAGATCTCCCATTCTGTCAATATCTTAACACCTCTTTTTAATAATCATCTTATATTCAATTGTACTTTGTCACGTGTCGTGTGTCACGATGTCTCAAGAGAAAATAGTAAAGTAACGTACATAATAACAAAAATATATATATAAGTAATACAGTAAAACTTGGATTTTACGTTCCTCGTTTTCACGTTTTCCCGCTATTTACACCGAAAAGTCAAGGCCCCATTTCATCTCCATACATTCTCACACAAATATTTCACGCAATTTACGCGGATGAATTTTTTTCACTTCTCCGGTTTTATTCATTTTATATATATTTTATCATTTAGAAAATTTAATATGTCAACTTCACATTCATTCCAAAAACTCAATACGCCAACATTAGATGAATTTTCATCGCGGCAGTTACGATCTTTTGTGTTTGGGTTCCGGCTCGAGCGCGTACAAATTACCTTAGTAATGAAGTAACGTAAAAAGAGACACACTAATTACTGAATATAAATGTTTTCAACGATTGAATAATGCTCTTTTTTAGTAATTGTACTCATTTTACCATCAGCAATTCGTGCCCGCGAAAATCGTAAAGGCGCGGCGGCAGTTTACATTTGCGTTTTGGCTCGATGTAAATAACTGCCGCGGCTATGTATTGACTTATGAATGAGTCTTTTTTAAAGTATTTCGTTAGTTTTTATTGTTAAGGCGGCTCATTCACTGCAAATGCATATTTTGGCATTTTTTTTTTACGAAAATGTGGGTTTTTATTATTCATTTATATCAGAATGTATATTCTAGACTGCAATTTTTTTAGAGCAATAACTTAGATAGAACCTTTGTTCTTATATAAAAGTAATAAACTGAACATCATTTACAATAATTAAGAAAATTTTAGAATTAATCGACAAGCCGCGGCCAAAAAAATCATTTTTAGTATCCTAGGCGGCGCAAAGTTTCAATGAATTTTTATATGTATGCATAATATGTTTTTTTACTCCCTTTATATTAACTCGTGGCGTCTGCTTGCTTGCTTGCCGGCTTGCCGTCAAAAAAACTTTGGATCGATTTTTGACCCTTTTCCCGTGATCCAATCGAGCTGAAACTTGGCAAGTAGACTCGTGGCGACGAACAAGAAGATCTATCAAATTTTCATTAAAAAAATAAATAATTATAGTATAATTCCGGATTTTTAGAAATTTTATTGGTTTTTTCAAATTGGAATCATTAGAAAAGTTTGATTAGCAACGGCGGCCTGATAACGTCGCGGAATATTTTCTAAACTTGAATTACTCCGTCGGTATACATAATAGGTACTTCACTATGAATGTCGAAAATCTAAATTGACTGACAAATGTTTTTAGAATTTAATCTTCAAAGCATGAAGTGTCTTATCAAAGCTCAAAAATTCTGACATTTTAGAAATATATTAAATTACTGTAAGTTTAGTGTTATGTGATATGTTTTAATTCGGCTTTAATTCGACGGCTCCTATGTATAATAACGTAACCCACAAATCGACGATTTTGAGTTTTTTGTGCATACACATGTGTATATAATTATATATTTAATTCCAAGAAAGAAAAAATATTTTGCAATATATAACGTTTTTTTATTATAAATTTTTTTTTTTTCTTTCTTAGAATTAAATATATTATTAAATACCTATGAAATACACTGTAAACTCAAAATCGTCGATTTATGGGTTACGATATTATACGTAGGAGCCGTCGAATTGTTGTTATATTTTACAAAGAAAGGGATAATAATAATAATAAAAATAATAATGATAAGAATAATAAAAACTTGGTTTTTATGGGTTACTTTTTTTTTATACCTATAAAGTATACTTCATTATTTAGAATCCGTACTAAGGAAATTAAGAAATATTCAATAATAATAAAGTTATAATGTTTTAAATTTGCAAGAAATTTTTACATTTTTTCTTGATTTTAAAATGATTTTTATTTATATAAAGAGATCATTTTAAACAGTATATCCTATTTATTCCCGTATTCTGAGGCTTTACTCACTAAATAAAAGTTTTTGTTTTAATAAAAACACACTTGAACCAATCAACCCCCAAGGATATGTCACATGACAAAATGGCTGCTTGATATTAAAGTGTTTATATGTATTTTCAATTTTTGCGAGGTTTTTATCATTTTATTATACTTGCATTAAAGCGAACAAATTATTCAATATAAGTTACTGTAAAGATAATTAAACTTTTTGCAAAGTCAGAAATATTGAAAAAAAAATGCAAACTTTGATATTGCATTTCTCCATAACTATTGATATTAGGTCATGGTTGCTTCAACATTATCGATTCATTATCAAGGCAGGAATCCACCTGTAAAGTTTTCGCTACTAGCTATGATACACCCTGTATATTTTGATTTAGTTCTATTCTCCTACATGTATATGGTAACAAAAGGGCTATTATTTAAGATAAAATATGTTACAAAAAATTTCTTTTGTTGTAATTGAAAACTTTGTTATGTTTTCCTGCATTTTAATTATGACTTTTTGTATTAATAGTATAAATAGAGAAAACCTCCATATAGATATTACTGTCATCATGATCATCACAATAAATGTGATTAAAATTTGTACATGTGTTCCTTTTAGATTGTTCCGTATTTAATATCAATGAGCACCGATGTAGAAGTCACTGTTTCACATTCAGCTGACAAACAACTTCAGGAGATTGATAAGAAGTACCCGGGCTTTATTCATATGAAGTCCCAACTTGGAATCAAATTATCTTATGAACTGCAAAAAATTTTGCAAGCAAATCCAAAAGTTTTAGGAATCATTCACGGCTATAGGTAAATAATAAATAGCTATTCAAAAAATATTTTGACTAGATTTAATTGTCTGGTCTCATCCGGGATTCAGATTTATTTATTATTTAACCTTTTTTTTTCAGATTATAAGGATGTAGTGATATTCTCGTATCAAATGAAAGTAGTGGAAAAAAATAAAATAGTGTATTTTATTCATAATACTTGTTTTTAATTCTAGGATAAAAGATCAAGATGAATATCCGACAGCATTAAATGGATTTCTTTACTCACTTTTACGAGTTACAAAACCACAAAGGAGAGCTCTCGCCCTGTCAATATTGAAACAGTTTGATGAACATGCGGTGAGTATTAATTACAATTATATCAATGCTATTTATTTACGTCTGTAAATTTGACTTTATTTATTTATGTCTAATGTAAACAATGAATTGTTTGATTGCAGAAAACACCATTGGCCCAAATGCTTTACTTGGCAGACAATCTTGCCTACTTTCCATATCAAGTTCAAGATGAACCACTGTTTATAATTCACCACATCATCATCTCTACCTCTGGTTCTAATCTTCTGCAGCTTTTTCGTGAGGTGAGCATCTTGCTGCAAACTGTCTGAATAGTGCTTCAGTGAATAAATAATATTCTATCTCTGACGATATACATCTATACCTATAAAACTCAATGTCTGTTTGTCTATTCTCTGTACAAATCTTTATTCTCTGTACAAATGTTTATTCTCTGTACAAATCTACACTGTTAGACCGATCTGAACCAAATTTTGCATACTTATTCTTTAGGACTCGGCGGGTAATACATATGATATTTCCTCCCTCCCCTGCCACTTCATTCCCTCTCCCTGATATATATTATGTACAAATCTACACCTTTTGACCAAATTTTGCATATTTATCTTTTTGGACCCGAAGGGTAACATAGATGACATTTCCCCCTCCCCCTGATATATATTATATACAAATCTACACTTTTTGACCTATCTGACCTAAATTTTGCTTACTTGCTCTTTGGGACCTGGTGGGTCACTCAGGTGTCTTTCTCCCCCCCACCCCCCTCCTTCCCTACTTATTCCTCCCCCTCCTCCGATATATTTTCCTTGCAAATCTGTACCGTTCAACCGATCTGATCCAAATTTTGTATACTTATTCTTTATGACGCGGCGAGTAACAGGCAACATTTTTACTAGGGATACATCAGATACCGATATATCGGCGATGTCGTGTGTTTTCTGATATACGGAATCAGCGATATTAATATTCCGATACACCAATACATTTTGAATTTCGAACTATAGATAATCCATGTGTAAACACGCCATCCTTCTTAATTCGTTCATTTTCAAACGCAGCACAATTTATCTACGCTTGGAGAATCCCCGCGTTTCATAATTTCATTCTGAACATGGAATACGTGTCGCATCAATATTCTTACTATTCTCAAACTGAGCCAAAAGCCCATGCTGTGAAAACAGGCTAAATTGTGAGTGACCTGGAATGGGACTCGAACCACCGACCACCAGATCACTAGGCGAGCGTCATGACCACTACACCAACAAGCTATTTATATAATAATCTGAACGTTATGTTCTGTTAAATAACAATTTTAAAAATTTCATTATAAAGTAAATACTCTAAATAAATATTATTCAAGTAATTTCATCTGTTTCTAATCTAGACCCACAACTTTTTACACCTTTTGAAATCTTCACTGTCCGCATCGGTATCAGTATCGTCAATATTTTTTTATAAATATCAGTATCTTATCGGCAAAAGTTTATCGATGCATTCCTAATTTTTACCCTTCCCCTGATAAATTTTCAATGCAAATCTGTATTACCGAATTTGGTATATATATTCTTTAGGACGTCCCCTCTGGACGTCCCATCCATCCCAGCCTAGATTAAATGGAAACATTGTCTTTTTTTATGCTTTACAAAACAATGGAACATTTGTGTCCCCTCATAAACTTATTTTAAAATTGAATCCTTATCCCGTACAAAGCCGGAGTACGAACAGCTAGTAATATATACAATTAACTTACTAAGCTCTTGTTAACCAGGCCAAGTAATCGAGACAAAAATATCCAATGGTGGTTTGTTTGGCTTTGGATAAATATGTAATAATTGTTATATTATATTTTAAGGGTCTAATCCCTCTGCAAGTGACGCAGGATGCGAGCGTAGATCCAGGCGTATTGGAGGAAGAAGAGGAGGAAGAAGAAGATGCGGATGCGCTGCTGGCTAGGGTGCCGGTCGACACCACAGCGCTGCGCAATTGTTTGGCAACGGCGCAGGGATGCCTACTTCTGCTTGTGCTAAAGCAGCATCTCAAAGCCACCTATGGACTCACAGATGCGTTAGTTCGAATTTCACATATCAAAAATTGTTTAACAATAACCACACTCCTCGCCACAGAACCATGAATGTGTCAAATATATATTTTAAGCTGTTTACAGTTGTTGTGATGTACGATATACTTTAGGTGAA